>VZTF01001785.1:2191739-2571819 GCA_013397755.1 Cnemophilus loriae
CTCTTCGCACGGCTGGGACGTGTCGGGTCGCAGGGTCCCTCGCGGCCCCGCTGCCACGCGTGACCTGCGGCCGGGCCCCTGCCGCTGCTGGGGTATTTAAAGCCAATTTTAAAAACAAAACGAACGAACCAACCACAAAGCAACAGCAAATGCGCCCATCTACTGGTTTTAATACAAAATAGTTTTGAAAAATGCTATAGCAAACTGCACAGGAACGGTGAACTCGGGCTTGGAAATCGTGGCATTGAGGGCTGAGACTGGGCACGGTGCCTCCCGCCCGGCTCCGTGCGGAGCGTGGCAAGGGTAGCACTGGGGTCATTCTGCCGAGGGCAGGGTACTCTCCCTCGGGGCTTTCTCACTGCGGAGGTTTGCATCTTCCCTAAGAGCATCTCTGGGCTTGCTTTCCTTCAGGCCAGCGGAGGCAGAACACAACGGCACAGCAGTCACTCCTCCCTTCCCGGTCTCTGCTGAGCATTACGCGTCCTGAGGGAGGGAGAACAGGCGCTCCTCACGTTTCCTCCAGCGCGGAGATTGCTGCTCCAGACAGCTATTATGGCAAGTCTTTACACAGCTGTGCAAAGCAAAGCCTCTGCCCCACTGCCTCACGGATTTCCCACGATCTGCTCCCAAACACTGCCAGTGCTTCAGTTGGCCTGTAAGACTGAAGTTTGTATGCCCACAAATTTAATCTCTCACTGAGGTGTCTTGAAGTTTCAGGGTTTATTTGTAAATCTATTTTTAAATAAAATCTTTCAATAAAAATTCGATGTGTTATAGATTGATTTTTTAGAAAGCAGTACAGTTGTTTATTTTGTCATTTCAGTATTTGACCAGAGTAGCTACATCACAAGCTACAGTTTGTTTCTTTTATGAATTTTATGGAATTCTGGTACCCCAGAAGTGTTAAAACTGATTTAACAGATCATTTTTAGAGACACTCCAATTGCTTACAATATATTTCACTTTGGTTTTGCTGTTTTCAAATACATTTTCTGAGAGTTGATAAATACTGTGTAGACACTACAACTTTATTCTTTTATCCCGAGAATTTGGAGAATTTATTTGTAAAGTTCAGTCCCGTAAGAAAACTAAGTACAAAAAGGCTATTCAGTTCACAGAGAAGACTAAATGAACAAATACAGATCATGTGATCTTACTCCTGCTTGTCATAAACAAAGACTTCAATATTGTAAAGTCATGGCATTTCTTAACTATGAGGCAACTTGTTCCTAAAGAAAGGGGGTTGGCCATGTGGCAAATAATATAGCTTTTTTTTTTTTTGAGATCCCATTTCTCTTTCTCTGGATGTTCATGAACTTAAATTAGCATACATAGGATGAGCTCAGAGCTAGAAACTTATATAAAACCTATTTCTGTCCATAAGGAAAGGTAGAGCAATTTGTTACAAAGAGGAAAATGCATTTTCCTGCATATAGTTGTATTATTTTCTCAAAAAACCAAACAGATACAACCATTCTTGCAACATCAGTGGATAACACATAATGACTAAGGCTGGAAAGAAATGAGATATTGCACAGAGAAATCACAGAATTATCAAATGGTTTGGGCTGGAAGGGACATTAAAGATCATCTAGTTTCAATTCCCCTGCATAAGAAGGGACACCTTCCACTAGACCAGGTTGCTTAAAGTCTCATCCAATCTGGCTTTGAACACTTCCAGGGATGGGACATCTACAACTTCCCTGGGCAACCTGTTCCAGTGTCCCACCATGCTCACAGTAAAGAATTTCCTCCTGCTCATCTCATCTAAACCTGTCCTCTTTCAGTTTAAAGCCATTCTCCTTTGTCTTATCACTACATGCCCTTGTGAAAAGTCCTTCTCCAGCTCTCTCTTGCAGCTCCCTTTAGGTACTGGAAGGCACTATACAGTTTCCCCAGAGCCTTCTCTTCTCCAGCTGAACCACCCCAACTCTCTCAGCCTGTCTTTATAGGAGAGGTGTTCTAGTCCTATGATCATCTTCATACTCCTCTTCTGGACTCCGTATTTGGGGGCCCCAGGGCTGTTCACAGTACTCCAGGCAGGGTCCCATGACATCAGAGGGCAGAATCACCTCCCTCACTCAACTTTCTGGTCACTTCTTGTGATGCAGCCCAAGGTACAGCTGGACCTCTGAGCTGCAGATTTTGAAAACACAAGCTGTGTATAGAACCACACACTCCCTGCATTCCACTTTATTTCAGCCTTGATATCCTTACAGACTCTACTGGGCACACAGGCATTGTCTCTTACCTGAATAAGCTAAATTTATCTATATAATTACATGGTAACACTCTCATAAATGTTGCTATTCATGTAATGAAACTGAGCTATTCCTCCAAATAGCTTCTCTTGAAATGATCTTTTCTTTGTTGCTTCAGTGAGCACTGAAGTATCTAACACTGACATACTGGTAATGCCATTGATTCCTGGATGAAAACTCCCTGTGACACAAGGGATCGTTGATATCTTAGAGCTCATTTCAAATTCTCGTCAAACTTAAGCAAATATCAGTTATACACAGTCACATTTCCATGCCTTGTTTGCTGACACCCATTGGCTAGACACCCTTAAGGAAAATAATGAGACAATTTACTGCAGCCTGAGTAAACACCACAGCAGCAGTGTCAATAAATAACATTAATACAATAAAATGACCTAAGTCAGGCTGTAGTGAGAGCTGGGTTCTAATTTGAGTCATACATGAGCCAGCAGAGTGCTCTTAGAGCAAAGAAGGTGAATGGTATCCAAGGCTTCATTATTCAAAGCATTGCCAGCAGATCAAGAGAGGTGATCCCTCTCCTCTACTCAGCCCTGGTGAGGCCACACCTGGAGTGCTGTGTCCAATTCTGGGCTCCTTAGTACAGGAGAGACACGGACACCCCGGGGAGAGTCCACTGAAGGGTCATGAAGATGATAAAGGGACTGGAGCATCTCTCCTGTGAGGAAAGGCTGAGAAAGCTGGGACTGGTCAGCCTGGAGAAGAAAAAGCTCAGAGGAAATCTGATCAATGTGCATAAATACCTGAAGGGACGGTGTAAAGAGGATGGAGCCAGGCTTTTGTCAGTTGTGCCCAGTGACAGGACCAGAGGCAATGGGCACAAACAGAAATACAGGCAATTCCCTCTGACCATCAGGAAACACTTTTATTGTGAGAGTGACTGAGAACTGACACAGGCTGCTCAGAGAGGTTGTGGAGTCTCCATCCATGGATGTATTCAAAAGCCATCTGGACACAATCTTGGGCAACTGGCTCTACGAGGCCCTGCCTAAGCAGGGAGGTTGGACCAGATGACTTCCAGGAGCTCCTTCCAACCTCAACCATTCTGTGATTTCTATTCAGAAAGAATATTTGAGCCCTAGCACTGGAAGTGCAGTGGGAACTAGATGGCTGGGCCTATTCCTAACCCAAGGTGGGAAATTTTTCCTTTCTGCAGCATTTCGTATTTGTCCAGTCCATGCTGATGCTACACACAGTATGTTTTTACATTGTACAAACAATGTAAATTATATTTTAAATTGTAAAAACACATTTTCAAATCGTTGACCTATTAATGAGGCTTTCTGTACCAATTGTTAGTAGACAGACACATTCAATGGGTGCTTTGGAGACTATATGGATTAGTTTGCAGGTAGGCTTACAGTTAAAATTTCCAATTTTTAATTCTACAATATTCAGACACCCTTGAAAGGTGTGCTGAATATGCTTAAGCAAAAAGTTGGGCTAATTAGTTCTTTTCTGTTCTTTCTCACAATGTCTACCACCGTATTTCTTGTGGTATTATTTCCACATAGACAAATACAAGTTAAAAAAGCAGTGCTCAGACAGCCAATGACAAATCTATAATGGAGGATTAACAGTTAAATATTTCATATCTAGCAAGTGAATTCAGTGAACCAGAAGGTGCAAATATTAATAATAAAGACATAGCTGTAGCAGGCTGTTATCTAGCTTTTCTGGTTGGCAGTAGCAGTGTGTGCATTTGAGAATTGCTTTGAAGTACTTTTATAATTTCTAGAAGAGTCCTTGTTTACCAGTGCACAAGTTACTTTACATATGGAAGATCACACAAACCTAAATATAAAACAACAAAAAAAGAGTGAATGTCAGATATAAAGCCCTGAAGATTATTTTGCAGTGCTCCTGGTAAGCTGAGCCAAAGACAGATTATGTGGTATTAAACATTTTCCATGAAAATTATAGAAGCTATTTAGTCCTGGATCTTTCGAAGAGAAAAGCAAAGGTTTATGACCAGGACAACAATTATTTCATATCCTTACGAGAAATCTAGCAGTGATTGAGTACTACTGTTGTTTTAGTTGTAGCCATGCTGAGCATAGATACCAAAACATAATGCTCTCTTTGGCATAAATACCTTTCACCCTGAAGATCTCAGATAATTTCAATATTGACATGCACATGCTGTGCTATTAATATGAGAGTCAACTAGTGCCTATATGTGCTCATAAGGTAAAGAAATGTTTGGCTCAGCAAGACCTAAGTACTTGTTTACATAGGGAAGTCAGTGTGAAACAGTTATGTGTGAAATACATCCCCATACCTCACTGCACACTAAGTCCCTTAGTAGACAACCAGCTTGAGACTTCAATAAATATTAGAGCCAAAAGTAGCTTTTATTGCCCTATTTCTATATTAAATAAAATTATATTTATCTTATGGGAGCTGTCAGAATAGGACTAGGCTGAGATTAAAAAACCAAAAAATCTGTAAGCATTGCATAAAGGTTGCAGAGGAAAAGCTAGTAGGAAGTCTTGAAGTCAGACTGAGGGTTTTAGGAGGCCAGGCTCAGCAGCTGAGAAGAGACTAGGAGATCTGAAACAGGGATGAAAGGATGACCGAGGAGTCAGTGGGTTTGGGGACAGGGGAAGGAAGGATGAAGGAAGGGTTGTGTGGGGCCTCTGGAGCTTTCGGGAGCTATGGGAGATATGAGAATATTTTGTGACAGGCAACGGGGTTTTTTAACCTCTAAGGTAGTTCTATTTTCCAGATTTTCCTGCATTTCTGAAAGGTGAACTTAAAACAAACAAAAATATCTGAGAGTCCCAGATGAATCCCTGACTCTGAGAGTTAAGGATTTAGTAAGAACACCAACATAACAAAATTCTGAATAAAATAAGAAAAGGTGACAACATTCATACTGAGGATTATGATAAGGTAGACTATTAGACTATATTAGACTATAATTAAAAGGAAGTTGTTATTTAGCATTAAAATCCTTCTTTGCCCCTTTTCTGTTATTTATGGCTCCGTTCAGCTGAAAGGATGTCTGTCATTTGGATATCAGCTAGATGAATTTGCAACTTTTCTGAAGAAGGTTTGATTTAAACTCTGCTGGATATTACTTACATGATTGTCTGAGCTGCCACAAAGCTCTTATGATACAACAAAAAAAAAAAGTCGGATTAAAACAAACCAAACTTTCTTTATGCTACAACAAATGACAACAAAAGTATACCAGTAAAATAGAAGCTTTCTAAAGTATATTTTGGTATAATGCCTTACTAAAACCACTATCTTCCCTAAAGCTCTTAATAACTAAATCTAAGAGCATTCTGTCTCTGTTTAATTACTTTGATGAAATACACTCAAAGCAGTTTAGAGCTGAATTCCTCACCACCAAGTCACACCGTTGCTCTCAGTTCTCTGCCGGAGGCCACCGCAGCAGTACAGCTTCTGTGGAAGTTGATAGCAACACAAACACCCAGCCAGGCACAGCTCTGTTCATGGACTTTGTGAGTGAGTGTGCTTCCTTGTGCCTCCTGATGACAGGTCATTTGAGCCAGCAAAAATAAAATGCAAGAGAGTCTTGCTTAATGGCCTTGAGCTGTCATTACAAGTCCTGTACAGATTTTAGTCTTTGGGGAGAAAAAAAAAAGAAACCACTTTATAAATCAATATGAAACTGGCAAACATTATTCTCAGAAGCCATAATCTTACTAAGATTTTTAAAACAGATTTTCTCTGAAGTTCTAAAGTCAATTATGTCTTTCTGTGGCTCCTCTTCCTCTTCTCTGCCTGTTACTTCTGCTCTCACATCTCCCATCATCCAGGACACTTCACTTATTCTCATGGTTTCAGCTACTGGTTATATTTACCAATATCTAATTTATCTTTCTGCTCCAAATTTTATTTACTTCAAACTTTAGTTTCAAGGATGTCAGTTTTACAATTGGAAATTATAACATTCTACTCAAAAACCTCATTTTCTTTATCACTTAAAACCTGCTTACTGTTCCTTCTCACCCAAACTTCTAAACAGCACTTGCTTTTTTTTCTTTCTTTTTTTCCATTTGTTTTATCTCATGCATTTATACCAGTTTATATTTCTAAACTTTGCCGTACCTACTGCCATAGTCTTGTTCAAGCAGTTTTACCTAATCTCTGTTACTACAGGTACTCCTATCTTCCTACTTCAACATCTCTCCTTCCTTAATCTAAATTGAGGAATGGGGATTTTTTTACTGATTAGAGCCCATCCCTTATCTTTGGTTGGTGTCAATACACCTGCTGAGTCACACAGACAATGCGGCATCAGTATGAATCATTGTTTCTTCATAAGAGGTGGAGACTTGCCATTTTTAAAGCTCAGGTTTTTTTTCCAAAATGCCATTATGCAGCAGCTTTAAAATAGCCCACAGTTATTGGCAATTTGCAAATATGGAGAATTGTATTGTAATCCTGGAACCTCTGTTTCAGACTAGAATAGAATAGGATATCCTGAGTTGGAAGGGACCTGCAAGGATCATCAAGTCCAGCTCTATCTGAGCTTGACTTTTAAAATATTTCAGGTATTCATTTCACCATATTATGCCACCAGTTCTTACTGGAAATAATTTTGGGAATGTTTTAACTACTTAGTTAAAAACCTCAAAACATTGTGGCACTTATTGATATAATTTTCTCAGATGACCGTTCTGCTGCATCTGACTGCCCCCCACATCCCATCACGCCCTAGTAATCCCTTCGACAGCTACAGCTGTGCCAGCAAGTACAAGTAGTTTCTTAGCTCCCAAGGGCCCAGCTTTGAATTAGCAAGTGCTAAACGCTGTCCCTCCCACAATTTGTGATGCATTTTGTGATGGTTTTTGTTTTCCTTCTGTCACTAAACTCAAGCTCAGAGTTTGATACGAAGCTGTTTCACGTGACACGTAAGTATTAAATTCTACAATATTAGTATGTGGAAACGGCTTGTTTTCACATGTGTTTATGCTTATAAATGGTTCTGATGGATTACTTGCTACTATTCTGAGTTTTACAGGTCCTAGAATGTCCCAATGTTTCAGGAAGCATCTTGGTGTACTTGTGCTTTTTTCCTTGTCCTGCCATCTTCCAGTATTTTGAAAATAACCAAAAGCCAAATCCAATATCCTAAAGATTTTTGTCATTCCCTGCAACCTTTATGCCTGAAAGTAAAGATAATCACAATCCTGCTGTTTTCAGGTTGCTCCTGAAGACCTGGAATGCACTTGTTCTCTGTGCATAGCACAGAGTGGGGAAGCAACAGAAATGAGTTTCTATATGAAGCAAAATGTCGAAGGAGCATCTGGCAGGGAAGGAAGGAAGACAATGGCAGAAACCTGTTGGAGGAAAGTGACCAAAGGACTGGTGAACAATACAAATGTTTTTGTCAGCTGGGGGAAGAAGAGATGACTGTGTTCTCTATGCCAGAGTTTAGGAGAAAATTAACTTAGTCCCTGCTTTAATGAAAAGGAGGTAGCAGATCTTTCTCTATGCATTTAAAATACAAATGATAGGATTAAAAATAAAGGCAGATCACCTGCAGTCTAAAAGACAATTTAAATGCTCTTCTCTCTCTCTCTTCTATTTTTTGGGGGGCCCATGGCTTTTCTTTTCAGAGTGCACTGAGACAGAACATTTTATGTAATCTAGATTCAACCAAGAAGTTAATTACCATACTGGAAAATATTTATACACTTGTGCCAGAACTTCTCCACGTCAGGGTTTGCATATCTTCCCTTGTGTTTCCCTGTATACCTATTAGAAATGTACAGAACTCTCCTTTTCATTTTTCCCCTTGTTTGTCCAGAGCATGGTGTACGTATATGGTGTGATTCATGGTCCTGTGCAGCAACAGGAGTTGGACTTGATAATCCTTGTGGGTCCCTTCCAACTCAAGATATTCCATTCCATTCCATTCCATTCCATTCCATTCCATTCCATTCCATTCCATTCCATTCCATTCCATGGCTGAATAGTCTGTTCATTTTAACTGTGGTACTTTTCACAGTAAGTTTGTATTATTCTTGATATACAGTAGATCATACTGACTGAAGACATACTGACAGAACCCATCCCTGACTGCTAATTAAACCTGACATCTGTGCTGTTGATTACAAATGTATTAGAATTGAACATTTGTTGAAATTTTTATTAAATGGCATTATAAAGATAGGATAGTGGTTATTGTCTCAGTTGCTATCTGAGAATCATCTCTTCCCAACTTTTTGGGCGACTGTATATCTGAAATAGATTTCCAAGGGAGGGGAACAGGAATGAGAGAAGGAGCATCTGCAGATGGTTTTGCCTAAATTAATCATCATCTGGAAAAGACAGAACTTAACTAGTGTGCAAGGTAAACACAGTGAAATGTGAAATACTGAAATGATGAGCAGAACTGTATTATTTGTCTCATGAGTGAATAAGACTAGGCATTGTAATTCATCAGAAATAGAACTGGCTGTGAAGGACTTGTCTCACGACTACTTAGGAAAAAATTGAGACTTCCTCAAGGGGCACAGGCCTCAGGAGGTGGGTGCTGAAGTGTTGTGAAATGCTTTTGTCTCTGGCATTCTGAACCCTTTGAACACTCATGGGAGCAGGCCTGGCTCTGGGAAAGGTAGAGTGGGTAGTTGTCTGTTGGAGCAAACTCCTGTGAGCAACAAGCTGCTGCTGTTCACTGAAGCAGAGATCAGCTGCTTCTAGGTAAGGCAGCAAACTTCTGGCTTTCCCAGGCCCTTCCACTTAGCTTGGCTCACAGGCTTTGCCTGATCTCTTGATGTTTCCCGCCATACTGACACACCATATGCCTGCTCTGATTATGGATTACCCACTTTAATTTTATACCAAACCCTGTGCTGCTTCCTGAGGAATATTCACTGAGCACTCCTACACCTCAGGATGCTCCAGGAACAGTCCTCTAGCTGAACGTATGCCTTCTATAAATTTAAAAAAAAAAAAGAAAAAAAAAGAAAAAAGAAGTTATTATCAGCTCCTGCATCCAACACAGAGAAAACTAAGGCAAGAGAGTTTGTGGCCATATGTTGGGTAGACAGGGTAGAGACTAATAAGAAATCTAAAAATGTGGTGGGTTTTTTTCCCTGGGATGGAAGAAACTTATGGGTCTGCTGAGTGTGGAATTGTGGAATAATATCCATAGATAAAAGCCAGGCTATCCCTGTAATGCAAGGCTCAAGGACACAAGGACTACTCTGTGTCTCTTACAACTCTTGTACACTTCAAAAGAATATGGGAGGCAGGAACTGGGAAAATACATTGAGAGCACTTATTGATAAAGGTGGTATGGCCATCAAACAGAGTACAGAAGTACTGTGCCACAAAAACTGAGATGATGGCAGTTTCTGCTTTCAACTGAAACATTATGCAAATAAAGACATTCATTGCAATGTGTTCTCCAGAGCACAATGAACGTAGCTTTTCTGGGGAAATCCAGAAAATGAGAGGTGAGCTCATTACATGTATCTTATGGTGCTGTGATTTTATGTAGCTTGAGAAAATGAAGACACAAATGAGTGGGTTTGACCCAAGAAAAATAGTCAGGCCCCTAAGTGGATCACATACGCACAGAGAGAGGTGCTGAGGAAGCCCTGCATTTGGCCTGGTTGTAGGGACATTATTTCAGCATGAGAGTGACTCAGACTAGTCCCAGAAGTTAATCTGTCCAAATGTGCACTGAATTTGCCTGCCTCTGCTTCAGACTGGCCTAGTGCATGCCAGCCTACTTTTGAGATGTGCTGGCTTTGCGTTGAGGGACTTCAGTACCTTCATCAGGCACAGCTTTCACAGGAATGTTTAGACACCCAAGTCCTATTAAAATGAAGGACTCAGGCTAATGAACACTAATGAAATGTTCACTGTAGGAAACTGAAACTCTTCAAATGTTAGGCTTAACTATGTATGCATGCATAAGCATGTGGATACACACAAACTCTTGAAAATGGAAATCCAGCAAGACCAACACAGAAGTTGTAAAATTTAAGCATGTTTTCTTGGATTTCCTTTCCATGAAAAGCATTTGTTTATGTGTTTTCAATGCCACCATGAAAAATTGTCCTTTTTCAATCTTTCTGTACATATTGTAAAATTATATGTAGATATATATCAAGACACATGAAAACATATATGTATGCATACAACTGTATCTGTGCATGGTAGGCAAATATATATATATATAAACATACAAGGAAAGTGTTAACTGAGTAAAAGACTTATTCTTTGTTTAGTTAAAAATCTCTGGAGTTAGTATAATTCTTTTTAAATTACTATACTGTATAAAGGCACACAAATACTACACATTCAGCAAAAACACCTTGACAAAACAAAAGCACATTGGTACAATCTTACAGCTCATGTTCTTACTCTCCAGTCACTCAGGTGTGCTTCAGAATAATATTAGAGGCTAAGCATGGCAGTGATTGGAGTCCAGGCTAGTAAACCCTGCTGGGATAATTAGCATGACCTCCCTGCTATTGCCATTAAGAGACATTAAAATGAGGGAATGCACAAGGAGTAAAACAGAAGTGGAAAGGACCAGACAAAGATAAAGTCTAGGGACTGGAAAAGTGGAGAAGGTGGTTGCAGGGAGTTCCAGCTACAAAAATGTTGGGAACAATGGTTTCATATTCTGTAATATGATCTAATGGTCCCAGCTGGTCTTAACTCTGATGGAAAGGCTTTGTTTAAGAACTATAAAAAAACCTCATTTTTCATAAACTCTGAGTGTAATCTGGGAAAAGAGAGAATTTGTCTGATCTGAATTATGTGGTCTTTGTTCACACTGTATTCCTTAGTGAATCTAGGGAACAATATGAGAGCCCTCCTGTGGCCAGCTGAACACCTGTAAATTCCCTTGATCACAGTCAAAGACAAGACAGCCCACTAGATCATTACATAGTGTCTGATTTCTTGTTCAATGGGAGTAAGTTGTTATTATCACACTATTTATTGTGTAGATGTGTGCATGGCATTCTCAACAATAAATCAAAAGTGACTGTCCTCAAACACTGACATCTAAGTTAGAGCACAGACAGAGTGAAGTGAAACACAGAGGTAACACGTCTACAGAACATAATGAGTTATTATCTACTGCTGTAAGTCAGCACAACTCCACCAACACAGACAAAAGAAGATAAGTGGATTGAAGAGGTAGCCATATGGAACACTTTAACAAAAGGCAGTGGACTTGAAGTGGAAAGGATGGCTCTGAGCACCAGTCTTCATACACAATGCACTGACATTTACACCAAGACAGAATAGATGTGAAATCCTGTGCTCTGACTGGGTATTTTTAATATATCCCTTTGCAGAATGTAGGTATTGAACAAGCTACCCAGCAGGATTCTTGTTAATAGTCTCCCACTTCTAGACAACTTGGACTCTACCAGGCTAATCCTCATTAACATCAACTTGGGTTACAGAAGTATCAGAACAAAAGGATTCAATAGCATAAGAAAGGCTGGGAGATGACACTTTCCATATCCATAATTTTTTCAGTAAAAAAAAAATCCTTTTGCTAAAGGGGCAGAAAAAGATTCTATGCAGCCTCTTAAAAAAAGTGAGTAGCTGGTCTAAGTACATAGAGACCTCGAAAGGTTAGGAAAAGAACAACTTATATTATAAAGAATATGAACCAAAACAATCCCTTTAAAGCTAAGAAATTTAACATCTATTTGTCCCTTTCATATCTACAAAAGTGAAATAATTTTTATTTTTTAAAGTAAAATTCACAGGACATACTGTGAATCGAGAACTTAGCTCCTCTGAATAAATATGCTCTAGGCTTAGCCTGAAGAACCAAGTGTGTGCCCTATGCAATGCAATGCACTACATTACTGATCTCTCTAAATGGGCATAGGCAGCTGAATACCTTGGGAGAATGGTCAAAGATAATTTACACAATATTGCTGATGATTTTCATTAGCATGAGTAAAAATGCTGGAAGAAAAAGTAGTATTTGATGCCTTCAGTGCAACATTAATAAGTGTTTCCTACCATAAGGTCACCAGTTTTACATGTTTTGTAAGTCAGAGCAAAATGGTGTTCAAATAATCTATACCTGAAGTTTTTCCAGCAGCAGATCAGCATTACTCAAAATTCCTAAACAGTTACTCCCTGAAATTTTTGAGTTTCATGATCCTTCTGGACCCTTAAATGTAGCTGTCTTTGCTCTCCTTGTCAGGCACGTGCAACATGTGACAAACTCTGGCTCAGTACAAGAATTTTAACTTGTGAATTAAAATCTACAAATCCAAATCGGTCCAAGTGGGGGCCTTTCTCTCTCGGTAGTACAGCCAATTGATCAGTAGATGGTGGTGGTGCACTGTCACCTGATGCAGCTGGCCGAGGACGGTACCCAGCTGTTAAATCATTTGTATTATGGAGCAGACCAGTAACAGTCTTGGACATGACTGAGTTTTTAATATTTCAGAACATTAGAACATTAAGAAACGAGAAATACTAAATATATGTGTTTTATAAATGAGGAAAAGTTGTATTTTTCCTTTTTTTTGTTTTTTTTCCCCCTAGAGTTTCAGCAAAGTTCTAAACTTCCTTTTCCTCATCCTGTATCTTAATTCAGTGGGAAGAGAGCCCTTTAGCTTTTGCTGTTTTCATATACTAATTAAAATGATAGAAGCAAGGAGAAATAAAATAAAGAGTGGGAAGATGCCTAATGAAATTGTCAAACTCCAGAAATCCTTTCGACATGGTTATTTGCCACTTTCCCTCCCACTTTGACTTTGTCACAGCAGCAGCTCTCTGGAGGTGAAGAAGGGAGAGAAGGAGCTGGTTTTAGTCTCCTTTCCCCAGGCAGGTAAGATGGAGAGGACGAGCACTGGGGACGTCTTCCACCTGTTTATGTACAGGATTCTGGCATGCCTTTATCTCTGAGTCTTGATCTGTTTGCACTGCTGTATTTTAGAGCTTCTTTCTAGGGATATATACGGCGTTATGCACCTGGAGCCAGTGTGCTTGTCACGGGGATGGGCTGTACTGATCTTGGGGCCTCTGTGGAGAGGGGAAGAAGTGAAGTCTTGGAGCAGGACCAGAGATGAGTGAATTAGAGCTGCCTTTCTGAGCAGTACAAGTGCTGAAGCTTTATAGCAGGACCTCTCATGGCAGTGACACACTGAAAGCAGTTATGAAATATTGTAGGCTAGGGGACACATAGCCGGGGCAGATCAGGTTTCCAGTTAAACACGTTTGCCACCCACTGGCCAGGCTGCAGATTTGCCTGCTGCTGCAATGGGAATTAGCAGCCTGTAGTTATAAGTATTTACATATGATGGACGATTAGGATGTAGAAAGCATAGTTTAACAGTAGAGTATATTTGAATATTTATAGGCTTTTGTTTACAATTCTAAATGTAATGACTCCAGAACTGGGCAGTGACAGGGCCATATTAACAGAATAATAATTTGCAGCTCACTTTTAATTTGCAGCTCACTTCTGCCATGAAAAGCAATACTTTCTCAGTTCCTAGGTCATACTTCCTAGGCTGACTGACAGATTATGTGCATGAACAATCAGAGTTAAAGGAGCAATTTCATTTGGGCTGTGCATAAAACCTATCATGAAGGTAAAACCAGATGTTAATTCAAAGTTGAACTAGTAGTTGAGAAGAGGGTGAGAAAGCTGATCCAAACTGTTCCTTTTCCTCAACCATCTGGTGCCAGAAGAATCTGGTGTCAGAAAAGAGAATTGAGGGGGAAGTCCAGAAGACTTGGCTGCAAGCATCTTCCAACAGTATTGGTTTCTATTCAGTTTTGGTTTTGGTCCTATCTTCACCCAGAAACAGAACTGCATTGTGAAGGTGGATGAGTCTTTACCTCATCTCAAAAGCACCAGTACAAGTCGGGCAGAGAAGCAAAGAAAAATGTGCCCCAAGGCTAGCAGGCCAGAAACAAGAAAGGACCTTTTCAGATTTACCCAACGTGAGTCAGATTACTTTTCTCCTTTCCTCCCTCCCTACTTCACTGTAATTTTTCTATCACCTAGAAGGAAAAGCATGTTTAAAGATGTAATATAAAGAGTAATTCCCATGCTGCCCCTTTTGGATTTGAAAGCTGGTAAGAATTTATTGCTCAGTAAGTTAAACCTGATACTGTGACATTTCTAAGGGCAATGGTTACGTAAATACATCCTTATACTGTCTCTAGGGTGCCACTGCAAACAAAAAACACAGTCCCCACAGGGTAAGGATATCACCTTTACATGACTGAATATAGAAAATGGAAGACCATAAAAATAATCTTTTATGAACAGTTTCTCTTTTTATTAGGTCCTGGAAAAATATGTATTGTTTCAAAAGGGAACAAAGTAGTGCAAGAGTGAGAAATTTAAATAATTTTTCATGTTACTTCAAATATTAAAAAGGGAATATAATAAAATACAAAGAAATTCATAAACTCTGATTGCCCAGATATAGTTAATATTGCAATATGAAGGTGTCAGTGCAGAAACATTACCCATGTCAGAAAAAAAATCAAGTCTTAGGATAAATTTATTATCTTAAAGAAAAATCATACCACAGTTTGTACTGTAAGGCTTAGTCATTAGTGAAGTTATTTAATATAGCTGTTTCATACAGTATAATTAAAATGATGATTAAAAGTCATGACAGTTCTTCCTTGATTAGTGTATATTATTCTTATATCAATCTTAGAGTCATGAAATTTTGGTAAATTGGGTCTAGATCCTCCATATGGAGTCATGAGGTTTTGCATGCAAATGGAACTTCTTACCCTACAAAGACCGAAGAAAATTTACCTAAATTTAAGTATCTCCAGTAACCAGATGGTGCAAATAGTCTTTAAGGCGTATGAAAGTCATGAATATTGCAGGAGAATAAATATATATTTGCCCTCTCTCTCTCTCTCTCTCTCTCTCTATATATATATATATATATGTATGCTTGATGTAGTGTTAATGTTAGTTATCACACCTATCCATTTAATGTGAAATCTCTATTTTTCTTGCATAGATGCATGGCAAAAGATTCAGGGACAAGTTACTACCTAAAGAAAAATATTACTGTCAACACTGCAAGAAAAAATACCCAGGTGCCTCTGTCCCTTACCATGTTATAGGGCACAGTACTGCACTCTCTGATTCTGTAGATGATGCCTATATGTAAAGGCAGACAATAAAAGTCAAAATTTGGTCTTTAACTTTGACTTGAATGCAGTAATTTATTTTGTGCTGACTATTACCTCACTGAGAATGTTTCCAAGAAAGCAACATTTAGTATTAAAGGTGAATTTCATGCTTTCTAAGGCGTTCTGTGGGAACTTTCCTGTTGCCTGAAGAGCTAATAATTTTTTCAAGATGATACTTTAAAAAAATTGCCACTCAGCTGATTACCTCTTTCTACTGCTGTTGATAGACTTATGAGCAGTACTGGAAAGACTTCCCAGTACTGGGAAGAACTCTGCAAGGTTGCTCTTGCCATTCTTCTGCCTCAGGCTACACTCAGTCTCTACAGTTCAGCCCAGTGATCCAGACCGTATATCCCAAGTCACTGCCCAGGGAATAAAATTCATATTCTTCACTGTTCTGCCTGTTCAGAAACACTTTCTAACATCTAACCTAAACCTCCCTCAGTGACATATAAAGCTTTCAGGTTTTTATCCTATACAACATGAACACGGCAAACAGATTGCTTCCTTCCTTTTGCAGCAGCAACTTTTTACGTGTCGGAAGCTTATGTCTGTCTCCCTCCTCATGCTTCCCTTCTTTTGTCTGTCAGTCTTTGCAGACAGTTAATCATTCTTACTGTCCTCCTTTGGACCCCTTCCAGATCATTCACATCTTTTTAAAAATAACTGGAGTTGCCAAACATCCCTTATAATGTGGAATTTCCCATGTTTGAGCCTCAAATCTCACATGCCATATTAAAAACATGTGAAATACTGCCTGCTTGAATATTTCCTCTTTATTTGAATAGGTGACATGGGTTTTGAGGTTGAAACACAGAAACTTGCAGCTGCTTTCCTTCCCATTCTTCAGAGCTGCCTTTGGCAGGACAGAGCCGTGACTTGGATGTGGCTGTGACAGAAGTAAAAACCAAAATGTCCCTAAAGGAGCTGGGGAGGTCTGAAGAACAATGCACACCCTGAAGCACCAGGAAGGCATGTCACTGTTTTAAAATTCGGAACCCACCAATTCTGAGATGCTGCCCTGCACCAGGTGTAATCCTTTTCCCAAGGACTCACCAATGTAATGAGAAAAGAAATAGTCCTATGTTTTGTACACAATTCTTTTGTTTATACAGCTCAGGAGATGGCATTTTAATTCCCTGACTTCTGTTTGGTTTGGGATTCTCCATGCTCTCTTCTCTGCAAAATGCTATCCAACAAGTCATGCTCCATCCTGCATTTGCTCAGTTGCTTATACCTGATTACCTAAGGACCTTGTCTTCACTGTACTTCCTCTTTTTCTTATCAGAACACTTTTTAAATTTGCCAAGATCATTCTGAGTTTTGGTCCTGTCCTCCATTACTCTTGCGGTTTCTCCCAGCCTGGTGTCATCTGTGAATTTAATGCCTGCTCTCCTTTCAAATATACAAATTATTTAAAAAAAAAACTAAACCAAAACTATAACCAGACTTTGAACAGACCTTTGAACTTTATCTGATGTATCTTTAATTTCAACAGAGAATCATATGGTATGTTATTTGGAGCAATTCAGAGGCAGAACAGACTCTGCTCCTCAGACACCATTTCCATGGATGTGATGCAACACAGAGGCATGAGCTTGCTTCTTCAGCTTCCAGATGTATGGAAGTACTGTGTTGCTTGTAGAAGCCAGTATAAGCTGTTGTCTGTGGAAGGAAAGACTGGAGAGTCATTCCAAGTGTCCTTAGCCCTGTACACTGCGGGAAAAGCCCTGTTTCAGAGATGTGAATGCACATTTAAATGGAGTAGAATATGAGATCAACCCAAAGGAATAAGCATCTCCTCTCAGAGCTGAGAATACTCCAGCACTAAGAATGTCCTCTGCAAAATATCTACTACAGCAAATAGGAATGCCTTTTCTTGGAGTTGCTGGGTCACTGATAACACAAGAAAGAAACTACAGCCTTTTTCAGCCTCTAAGACCTGTGACATTCAACTGCAGCAGTGTCCATCACCTCTAAAAATGTGAACTGTAGCAGACCCAAACTGCAAGAGAAGAATTTCCTTCAACATCATCAAAAGGTCTGGGATCTCTCATTTCATGAAATTTTAGAGGAATCTTTTAATAATTTTCTATGAATATGGATGAATCTTTCCAGTCTGGAGCCTATCAAGAGGAGTGAAGCTTGGCATTTAGGAAATACTTGAACCTTACTAACTTCATTTTTTTCCCCAGCACTCTGACTGATGACATTTCAGTGTAAAAGAAGGCTTTGCAGCTGACCTTTCTATTCCTGTCAGAGAGACCTTACAGGCAGTGGCAAATTCTGTCATTACACAAGGTGAAAAAGATACTATTCATCCCTATCCAGTCTGGACATCTTGGCAGGATCAGAAATATATTTCTAGTTAATTCAGTCCCAATGCAAAGATTTCAGTGACCAAAGTGGGTGAAAGGGAGTGAGGAAAAGCAATTTAAGCTATGTTTTAAAGTTAATTTCACTCACTTATGCTATTTCCAACTGAATTTCTAACTTTTAAATCAATTGCTATTATTTTCCAGACCATTAAAAAATAAATTCCTGTTGAAAAGTGAGATGGTGGTTTATACCATCCACTTGCCAACAGTGAGAGTAGAGGTGGCTGGAAAGATATGAAATGTATAGCTTGTGGTGATAGAACATGGGCTCACAGGATTTATGTGCACTCAGGGACCACTTACAAGACTGCTTTGTGCCTGTGTGGCCAGACATGTGAATGTCATGGGCTAGTTTTTCATTGCAATGATGCAAGGAGGCAATAATTCCCACATTTTTCTCTCAGTGACAGGGGTAAGGTAGTTTTAAGAGCTGGAAGGCTGAGGACTGGGACCTCTAGTTTCTCTAAAGTGATTTTAAAAGATTCTTTAACTCCGGACACTTCATAGTACTAAGCTCCTTAAAGATTTATGATGTTTATGACAATCATTTTTCCCTGTGAAATTTCCTTTCTGCTCAAGTATTTACAGGAAGAAAAAGTTTTCTTTTTTCCCCTGTCAAGTCAGCAAAGCTTATCCTGTGAGGATTTCTGAATGAAAGGGGGAGATCAGTATTTCAGGAACATACCTTAACTCACTTTAGAAGCATTTACTGGACTTCCTGCCATGCCTCCTGTCCAGCTGGCTGGGCAGTCTCTGCCCTGCCTCCCTCTGGGCTTCAGCTTTATTTTATTGGAAGGAATTGGGGAAAAAAAATCCACAAACAAGCTTTGAGATGCTTTATATAATAAAATCCCACTTGGGATGTGATTGTTTTTGACTAAAGCAGGGAGCTTCACTTAATGGGATTAAGGAAATTTCCAGCTGCTTAGAGATCCTCCTTTTCTCCGCCTCTCATTGACAAGGGAAAAAAGTTCAATCGTAATTGTACTGCAGGATAATACATCCAGTGGCTTTTGACTCAGTGCCTACAGCTATCACTGCCTCAGCTGTACACAAGGGAGCCAGCTGCCCTCAGGAGTTTTACCAAGACCTATTTCTCACCAAGACAGAGACTATTTATTTTGGTCCTTAGATGCACCTTGACATTTACAGAACCATAGAATCATGGAATATACTGAGTTAGAAGGGACCCATCAGGATCATCAAAGCCAACTCCTGGCCCTGCACAGGATCCCCCAAGAATGACACAATTTGCCTGAAATTAACAGCTCCTTTTCTTATGTCCTGCTCAGATGTCTGGGAAAAAATGAAAAACATCTTATTTTTTTTTAACATTAGCTTTTCACAGAAAATCACTTCAAACTAATTTCCTTTCCTACATCTTTCAGTTTTGGAGTATGTTTCACTATTATAGTGATGGATCTGCCTAGTAGGAATACACAACTATTTTGTTAGGACAAAGTAAGATGTAGAAAGACAGTGAAATACAGCGATTCATCTTAAAAATAATAACCCCACACCACTGCACAAATTACTTATATCATGTTTTTAAGATTATCACAGTGTGCTTCAGAAAGTCAGTTACCCTTTCACCCTAGTCTACAAGTTTATCTACCTTCACTGAGCTTTGTTTCCCCAAAATATTTAGAGGGGGTATTAAAAAGAAGCTTTTTTGAGACTGAGAACTACATGATCAGTATGCTGTTATTGGGCTTTTTCTTTCACAGCATAAGTAATGTGTAGTTGTACTTTTGATATGTATGTTTTGTTAGTAAAATTGTATCTGGCAGCAAATTCATAGTTAGAAAAATAGCCCTATCCATAATGGCTTCTAAAATCTAACCAGTCATAGAGGAATGGTGTAATTCTAAAAAGCAGATCAGTATTTAATTATCTGCCCAATCATGTGTCATTATTTAAGGTTACTTGGTATTTAACACTATCAATGACTTTTTATGAGGGGAAATTAAAATTCTGTGCCCTAAGGAGCTTGTGAAAGGTTTCATCAAAGGAAAAAGGTGCAACAGTTCATTAGTATGCCTTGTTCCAGTTTGGGGCAGAGAAAATATGTGTGACACTCTATGCACTTAAAACTTTTCTACTTTATCTTCTACTGTACAAAATCTGTTTTACCTTTTCATTTCTCTATCAAAGTCTGTTATGCAGGCCTGTGTCAATGACAATCTCTCCTCACGAAGGAGTAGAACCAGCAATGCTGATCCTCCACCAGGATGCCAAACGCACCTGGTGCAGGGCGTGTGGGCACCGGGGTCCTCACGGAGCAGCCCACTCTGCGTCTGAACCATCCCCACCTTGGAGTGCTCTGTGCCCTCCCCCCTCTCCTTCATCTATGGGCCTCTATACAAATATGCATGATTTCTGTAGGTGTGTTTAATCTGTGATGTTTAATTCAATATATGAAACTATTAAACAAGTACAGTTGTTTTAATGAGTACACCAGCTTTTTTTTCCTAGATGGATTTGAAGAGAACTGGTTAAATTTTGCTTTTACTTTAAACATTTTCAATGGAAACTTGTATTTTCAAAGGAAATATAAAACTTGCAGAAACTCTTCAACAAGGTAGGGCATTATCTTCTAAATAAGTTTTCATTTTTTCCTAAGGAATCCAAAATATTTGGAATCCAAAATATCAAGAAAGTTGAAATTAATATTCTTTGATTTTGCTAAAAGTCTTGCAGGAAGCCTCAGGGATTTTTATTAGAAGCTCTATCACCTTAACTTTATCATTTCTTTATGTAAATGAAGCTCTTGTTAAATGCTAAGTAAGGTTAAATCATGCTCTGCAGAGATTGCTAAGAAGTTTGACTTAAATTTGTGCTCTCCTTTTGATTATCTGATTTTCGTAGGAATTCATCATTTCACTACTTCTCCAATTGCCATAGAACTTAAACAACTTATTGAAATGAGCCACAATTCCCAAATAAAACAAAAACTGCAGAAAAATAGAATAGTAGCAGGAAGACAAAAGACTCCGCCTGGTAGGTAGGAACAAAAATTTCATAGTGTATTCTTCAGAGTGTGTCCCACTTGCACATCATTCTTCCAATTAATCAGTGCAGTAAGAGTACCAAGAAAAAATAGCCAACCTCCATATTTCTTTAAAAAATAAATATATAATATTACAATCCTTTTCATTAATATGTTACTTTTCAGTGCTATCTCTTCACTGGTCTTTTTTTCACCATTTTCTCCAGCTTTCACCCACAAGCCTGCTAGAGGAGCCTCAGGGCTCTGAAGTACAGACATATTAATCACTGTTGGAAACTTAGAGACTTCATGCTCACCTGGTTCCTTGGTGCCTACATCACTTCAGCACATTTTTAATGCAAGCATCTCCCAAATGAAGCCCTCCACAGATTACATGCTTCCCGAAGGAGGAGTTTTGTTATTTAGTTCTTGCTAAGGACTGTTGGCCAACAGGAAAATGTATATCTGAAAAACTTAGGTTATGTCCATATGGACAGGTTGAAAATTTGATTAAATGTTGGACAATAACATATCCAAAGTGTTCAGTTTCCATAATGCAGCAGGCTTATACCCAGTCTCTCCAAAATATCAGGAGAGAAAAGATGCAACAGTAGAGTCTTTTCTGTAGAAAAATACTTAGTAAATATACAAGCCTGCTGAAACATCCCCTGAGAGGCTAAACAAATTTCTGCTTGTAATTCTTTTATAGGTCCCTTAAGATGGTCTTTTCTCCCCTAAATACAATGTTGAAATTCTAAGGTTAGCATGTTTAAAAAATTAAGGTTACACTTTCAAAACTGAAAAAGAAGTCTCTATGAATAACTGAATCTCAAGAACTATCGCTACAGAGCTACATATACAGGCATTACACCACTCAAAAGTTTCCAAAAATACAGTGTTTGAGCTTAATAAACCCAGCATCACCTGCAAGCCAGATTAGTAAAAGGGTATGGTCTCCTGCCAAACTTCAGGGAAAGCTCATATTTTCAAGAGTTCATAACTCAGTTGTAAAATGTTAACAACTGTTTCCCAGACTTCTCTTTGGTATACAAGTTTCAGTCTAGAAATCCTTCCATTTAATCAAATATAGTTCATATTAAGGGACAAAGAAATCAACTTTGAATCTATTTACAGTGTTTTGTTTATAATACTGAAGTTTTACCATTGGCAACCAATGTAAGACATAGAATACAAATAGTTATTTCTATTTGTACAAATTGAAGAAGCAATGTTAATTGTATAAGCACCTAGTTTTGCATGCTACTTTCCACCAGCAAATTTCATGAAGTCAGATGTCATACTCCATGTTAATTAGATGAGCACCTAGTTCTGTGCAGTACATTTTACCAGCAGTTGCCAAGAAGTCAAGTATGAGTCCTCTGTTCTACAATCAAAGAAACAATTTGAGTGACATATAAGCTGGTCTACCAGACTGGGAACTGAGGTAGGAAAACCATCTGGGGATCTTTACTCCTAGCTGGGCCTGCTCACCACAAAGCAAGTTACATGTGTAGTGAAAAGTACAATGCACTACCTTCACACGTGAATGTGTATTACAAAGTCAGGTCTGTAACAGCCTGTTCACCTACATCTCCAATCATGGGTGTAGCCGTGGCTTTCTCTGGCAGGGAGAGATCAATAGCCCTACATGGCTCCAGAGAGGGCTTCATTTGCCTCTCAGGGGCACCACGAGTCTATCATCCATGAGCTTTGGAGCATGCCATGCTGGTATGTTTCTTTAACAGTAACAGGAGATAATTATTATATAGTTATAGTATCCTAAGAAACAGGTTTTAGAAAGAGACTCTGCAATTGTCCTAAATACCTAGATATCTAGATATTAAACCTACAGTTTTTAGTGGTACAGAAATTCAGTTCCCATTCATCCCCCTGCAAAACAAAGTAGGGAACAAAGTCACCCAGTATTATCCTTCACCTGAACACCTCTAATGGAAATAGTTTTGTAAAACTTTCTTTTACAGTATCTATTGAATATAAGCATTGTACACTTCATATGGCAATATGTCACGTGTGAAATTGTCTTCTATTGCAATTTGTGTTTCTTAGTCTATGAAAACCCTACAAAAATAATAAAGTTCCTAAAAATATATATTAAAAAGTAGTGGTCTGATTCCTTGCTTGCAATAGAAAGCTTAATCTACAGTCTTCAGCCACCTATGTGAGCTTATTTATACCTGAGCCCAGGCATGCCTGGGACAGTACAGAAGGAACATCTGTCTATGCAGAGCAAACAATTATTACCCATATGAGGACAGCACTGGAACAGAGATATAATTAATTACAGTAAATTTAGCACCATGAATTGAAGGACTCGACTCCCATTAGCAAACAGGAGAGGGAAGCTCAGCAGGCAGATAACATCCTTTATAGACAGAGATCATATAAATGCCCATTTCACACTTATTTAATCTTGCAAAAGCACTATTAGGGGAAAAAAAATGTTCCTGAAAAGCAAATGAGCTATTCTAAGGCATTTAGACACCCTCATACAGAATTTGCGTTCAAGAGAGCCCTGTGTCAGGACAGCCCATGATCCAAGCTGGCAGACCTGCTGGGACACGATGGACCCTGAGTGCCCCCATGGACAGATGCAGAGCAGTGCTGCCAAGGCGCCTGCCTCAGCCCTTTGGATGTGTGCCAAGGTAAGGATGCACCAGCATCCATGCTCTGCACCACAACCCACATGTGGTGCACACAAGGGGCTGCCTGGGGCGAAGGATGCCAGGTGGGGCAGGGAAAAGGGTGCAGGGCCAGGCAGGCAATCTGCCCAGGGTTTGAAACCTTCAATAAGGTTCTGCAGTGAAAAACAGTGTGTGATTATTGGCATGCTGCCATTCTCTGGAGGTAAGAGCAGCCATCAGAGTGGGTATGTTCTTGTGAAGATTCCTGAAAATGAGACCACCGTATTTGGGACCGAAGTGTTATAACACCTTTCTCATTATTTCCTAAGTATGCAGTGAGGCAAAGCAGAAAACAAGCTATTAGGAAAACAGCAATGGCTTTGAGATGGGAATGTAATAAAAAGATCAGAAAAAACAGCTCACTCTACCATATCTAAAAACCCAACCAGCCAAAATTTCACCTGTGAAAAGATCTAAGAATTAATATATGAACTGACCCTGAACTGGGTCCAGCTGGGTTGGAGGCTAGATGTTGAAGTTTCTGCAGGACTCTCTCTGAACCACAGGCTGTATCAGAGGAAGCAGAGCAGGAAATACTTCCAGAGATGGAAAGGTCTGTTACATTCCTTAAAATATTGGCGCCTGGTACTGGAACCTTTTTCCTCTAATAAGGTGAAGGTGATGAAAACAGCACAACAGTGAGGAAGGTCCTTGCACTCTCTCTGTAACGTTGTCAGGGTAGAACCAACAAATGTGTAACTGCTTTGGTAGCTTTGTAGCCTTTGGTCAACGACTGAGTAATTGTAGCTAAGGACTCTGGAGAAGGCAGCAGTGTCTTGTTTTTGTAGTCACTTTTTTCATAGCCTGTAGGTAGGAAACCTTTAATTTAAATTTTACTGATAACATAAAATAAAAATAGCTATTGACTTTACTGACATTTTAGCATGCAAGGTATTTTTAGAAATTATTTGGAACCTCTCCTTGATCTTCACAGATAGTTATATTTCTATGTTGCCTGTGAAAGAATATAACTTAGGTGCAAAATGTTCCAGTTAATTCCTCTCTGATACTACAGACTTTTTCTTACTTAAATCTGTAAATTGATGATAAACACCATCAGCTGCAGAATTCTGTAATGTAATCTTTAGTTACTCAAAACACACCAACATGTCTCCAAATTATCGCAAGTCATGTAAGTGTCCAAGTTAGCTGCTAACGCTGTGTGCAACTGAAACTTGGGCACCAGGGATCTTGTCACAGGGTCTAAGTGTTCTTTAAAGATGAGTGAAGGAAAAAAGACACGGAAAAAAGTAAATTCAGAAAACTAAAATCTAAACCCAACACCTGGTTGAGACTTGAAAACCATAGTTTCTAGTTTTCTCAGGATATCAGTTAAAAGTCAGCATGAGTGTGCACAAACAAAGCACAGATCTGGAAATACCGCTATGTCAGAATCTCTGCTTTTACCCCAGATAGTGCCAGGGTGTGTATATTAAATTGTTGTGGCTTTAGAGATGACACTGTCTTCCTCATCCTTCATCCACAACCCCCTTGTACAACTAGGGCTGCCAGCAATACCTGTTCCTGGCCTGGCAAGTGCATTGTCCAGATCAAAACACCTAAAAAAGTAATGTTAATGACTAGAGGGAAACAACTCTCCCATGGCAGCACCCACAGAACTGTCTTTCATGTTTTTCTATCATCACAGGGCTAAATAGTGATCAGTGTATGACTCTACAACTGTTTTCACGGATATTTTTTAATTCAGACATCATGCCCCCCAAGACTTGTCAGGTGTAAATGACAAGATGCATTTAAAAGCTTGTTTGTTTATGAAGCACTGATATGTGCACATGTCCTGTGCCCTGCAGCTGTTTTCAAATACTTCCAGGTCAAGTAAATTGTGTAGCAAAATCAAACTGGGTATACACAATCACCCATAGTTTCTTTAAGCAAGGCCACCTCAGACAAGCAAGAATAATAGTCTCAGAAATGTTGAAGGAACCTTTTTTCCAGCCAACATACACAAATCTACAGCTACTTTGTTCCCAGAGGCCAATTTTCCTGCATCACATCATGAAAATTGTTGCTTAATTTGGCCTGAATTTTGGTATATGTTTAACAATGCTTCTCTAATGTCATTGTTCATCTGCTATTATAAAACAATACTTCTAGCTTGTTTACACTTCTAGGTGATTACATTCACATATTCTTCATAGCACAGTTTTCTACAACAATTCAGGAGCCACCACCCCAATAAACCAGAATGATAATCCAGTACAATCCTTTCCATCCTAATAGTTGGAATTTATTTCTATGCAATTTCTGAATCAGTTGCAGCATTTGCAAATCTTATCTAACACTGTCTCAATTAGGGAATGTTCTAAAATCAGATTCATGCATATATAATTGAGCTTTTTGCTTGGCTTTGTTCCAATTTCTCTTCTGTAGCAAAGACAGCGTTTATAGTTCTGACAACTCTCAGAGTTTGTACCTTATTTGAAAGTCATGTATTTGCAGATGGATAAAAAGTATCTCTGTATTTTCGTTATAGTATTTGCAATACATGTCCCTTGTAGTGATGACATCAGTCAATTTTATCTAATGATACTTTCTATAAGGACATTACATTTTTATATCCATAGACCAACCTCTACTTACTTGAGTTAATTTCTGATAGCACCTCTGGCATACATCCTCTAAATGTCCAGTTTTCACCTTACTGCTCCAGGACATCTATATTAATGCAGTTTATTGAAGTCTAATTTAGACAATCCGGGTTTGTCCTTACCACTGCTGGTGAATCCCAACAATTTTGTCAAGCATCAGTCCCAGATTTTCCAGTTACAGTCACCTTGCCACTTCGTATCATTCTGCTTGTTTCAAGGTACCCACCTTGAGTTTAAATCTCTAATTCATTTGAAAAGTTCTTCCTGCCTTCAAGAGCTTTGTATTAGGACCTAAATGGTTCAACTAATCAGGCAGCTGACACCAAGCAAGTCTCGAGATAAGGATGCATAGATGGGAACCCAAGGGGACAGGAAAGACTACAGCAGAGGCCACAGTGGGCTGGAGAAAGATCTTCTGGTTGTAGGCAGTCTGCAGCTTTTCATGCATGTGAAGAATTGCAGCTGCTGATATTGTCAATATGCCAGAAAAAGGAGCAGCTGCAAGAGACGGAGGAAGGGAAGACTGTGTAGGACCTCCTGACTTGACCCCACACTTCTGTAGTGTAAATTTTTCCTCCCTCTCCCCTGCCATACTCCACCCATAAAAATTTGATTACTATGATTTCATGCAGGTGAAGTGAATTTCACTTTTAAGGCTTGAAAGCTGTTTCATTTTCAAACTCTAAGGGTTTACAGTAAGAGAGTGGGAAATGAACTCTGAGAGATCACGGGTGTGATTTTACGTGTGGGGTTTTTGGGCACTCAGTTTCAGGAGCTGGCTTTTTAATACTGCTGAAAGAACTCCACACTGAGGATTGCAAGCTATCAAGTGAATGCCATAAAATGAAATACCATCTCTGCAGGATATGGTTTGTCTATGTTAAATTTCACACCTGCCAGTCATAATAGCATACTTGTAAACCTAAAAAATTCAATGTTAATGTTATTCTGTATTTAAATAAAAAGATTAATTAGAAACCTATTTTAAAGCTTGTCATTTATTGATTCATGTCTTACAGAATAAGCTATGACTTTTCAGCACATAGAGTGACTATAAAAGGGAAACTGCAATTTCCTACGTAGTTAAAATTTTTCCCGAGTCCTTATTGCTTATCTAATATATTTCAGTCATATAATTATTACATGTCCAAGGGAATGTGTTATTTCCATAACTGAGCTCTTTATTAGATATTTCTCTTGCAAAACAATTCAGAACTTTCCATTCTAATTTTTTCCCTACAACGCACCACTGCAGAGATTGCACATTTAGTCGGACACACTTGTGTTGTAGCAGATTTCAGTTTTTCCTTCAAAAATCAGTGATTCTTTTTATTATTTAAAATATGTTAACATTTTTTAGACAACTTTACAGCTGATTTATACAGGTCTGTAAAAAGAACCATAGCCCTTCATGACAGCATTATGACCTGTGGGAAGCTGGGGAACAAGACCATGGGCTACTGGGACCACAAGGCTGCTCAGACAGACCTTGCTCCTACCTGGGCTAAATCACTGCCAAGTTTGTGAAAGATTCTTTGACATAAGAAGCCTATGGGCTGTATGAGAAGAGCCTGGGTTTGGTACCTACAGTAGGATCCAAAGACAGACCAGGAGAGATGGATGTGTGCAGGATATTGATCCTGACTGTGTAATTGGCTGGGTGCTCCAACACAAACTTCAGTTTTCCTTCCTGTAAAAAACATGGTGTATGGTAGGGAGAAGAGGGCTGGTAGCACATACATCCACAGCTCACACTGGTAAAAAACTTACCAGTCTGGGCACAGGAACTTTTTCAAATCTGATTGTTCATATGTTACCTATGGACTATAGAACCCTGCTCTTTCTTCCAAATTACTCATTTTCCCTTGTATCAACAAATTTTAGTCCTTGAAAATCTATGGTGGAGTCTTTCACCCCAAACCCTCCTTCCTGCAGCTCACAAGGGATGGCCACTGCTCTCTGGCTTACTAATTCCTTATCTAAAGGGAAGCTGTCCTGCAAGCGCTGCTTAATAAAAACATGCTGTCTATCACAGGTAATAAAGATGAAACACAGGGACATCAGACAGCAAATATAAACACTCCCACAGACCTCCTGCCACTGTAAAATAATTCATGGGGTTGGAGCTGGAGTGGCATTCTGTCCCTGATAATGTTCCCAGCTGGCTTACCAGCACCTATAGTTTCTCTGGCTGTTTGCAGAACAGTCCTAGCTCTAGTTTCAGTTCAGTAACTTACTTTATTTGTGACTTGCTGTTAAGGAAGTCTCAGACGTGGTCAGGTCTCATTCACTGAGTGGAAAATTGTGTCAGGTATATCAGAACAGCCATCATTAAGCTCACTTTAAGTACTGTGGCTTTTTATAGAATAGTCCCAAAAGAAAAAGTCTAACTGCCACCAACTCATTTTTTCCTTTCTGAAATGTCTCTCACATATCACTACAAAAGGTCTAGGCAACAAAAATCTTTCTTAGACAAATAGGCCCAAACAGAGCAAATAAAAATAGGCTATGGACAACATTTAACATAAAATCCAATACTCTTCTACCTTCAAACCTGTAATTTTGTGAGATCATGTGGGAAACGAACACAATTTCCACCTTTTCTCCTACAGGTGCCCTGTAATAGCACAGTTTTCAGTGGGGGCCACATTTTTCTCGCCTTATGAGATTTTAATAACATTCTCATCGCTCTCCCATTCACAAGAATCTTTTTTAAAGAATGCTAGTAATTGGTGTCTTAGAAAGTAAAATCTATAGGAGAAAACCTGAGTGGAAAGTGCAAAAAGAGGGTTTTCATTACTGTAAAAGCCTTTTCTGAGAAACAGCTCTGAGTCCAAATGAGAAAGACTCAGGCAATAAGTAGAGGAGTGAGTCTGCATATACTAAGTCCTTTAAAAGATACAGCTAGATGTGGTGCCAAAGAAATGTCTATTATTTTCTACTAGGCATGGAAAAATTGATGACAAAGAATGGAAAAGAGAATGATATAGAAAGAAGGTGCCAGTGGCAGCCTAGGGCCCCAGCAGAACACTGCTATTGCAGTCAGGGATTCAGAGGCACACAGCAGCATACCAACATTAACTCAGATGTTTTTGTCAAGTTTCTTCTCTTCTGTTTTTTGACACCATCATTGCAATAGCCCTTTTACTCCCATGTGGACAAAAAATCCATCAAAATGTGAGAGCAACAGGTGAACTGAAAACATTTCTACACTTGAGCGATAAGTGGCTTATGCTAAGACACAACTGAAAGGTAGTTCTCACATATAACATCGGGCTTTTATGAACATGGACACGCAATGCAAAATTCATTGCAAAATCTACATGATATGAATGAGCTGCTTTTAGTTGAATGCTCTTTCCTTTTTCCTGTTATTTCTCTATTAAAACAAAGCACATGGCTGCTCTAAGAATCTGTACTGCTGAAATGAGCTGCAACGTGCATGACACTCACTGCTGTATCACTGCACATTTTTCCAGCACTAACAAGAGAACTAGAATAAGAGTCCAAAAAGAACTTTGTTCCATTATAAACTCAGAAACTTAGAAGCTTGATTAGTCCTTCACTCATTGAACTCCATTGCAAAAATAGGGCTGGATCCAGTGTACTTTGGATAGAGGGGAAATGCATTGGCAACACATCATCGTAGAGAGTGTTTGCTGCACCAGAACAGCCTGAGGTATAGAAGTCACAGAAGTTATGATCAGCAATCTGCATCCAAATCATAAAGCAGCTATCTTCTCTGTAAAACCTCCTGTAATTACAATTGCCTAAGTTCAAAAGGAAAAAAAGAACATCTTACTACATTCTTAGTGAAAGCCAGGATATTGGAGTGTCATTACCTGAAAAAAAGTAGAGTGAAATTTTGAAAGTCCCTGATGATAAATATAAAAGTCAGCTTGAAGTGAGCCAAGACCAGACTTTCTTGCTGATAATACAGTTAAACAAAGTAATACTTATTTGATTAAGTATGGCCTGGAATTTTTTCTGTTTTAAACTCTTGAGTCACATAAAAATACACTGTAAGTTAAAAATTAGAATAATTAAAGTAATGGCTATATTTATAAATGCTGCTACTTCTTTTGCCAGGTCATTTGGAGTGTTCTGCAGCAAAATAAACAGATGTTGAAAATATAAACACACTAATATGAAAACAGCCTCTTAACATTTAAACAAGGACCATTTGAGAAAAACACAAAAAATAAAATAAACAATCAGGAGGAGGGAAAAGAGTGGATAGAGGCAAAAAGTATAAATCATGGATCAAAAGTGACATAACTGAACCCCCTCTGGTGCAGATGCAAGGACAGCCAGAAATGCCCCCTAAGATGCTGTCTTATGATAAGTGTAGGAGAGGGGTAAAGCCCTGGCACCGATACAGACACCCTTCACTGCTAAAACTCGTAAGAAACACCATGGACATGTCCTAGGGGTGTTCCAACTCTGTCACTGCAAAAAGAAGGGAATGAGAAAAGATGAATATTTTCTCCCTTGCTAAGTAATCATTGGTACACTGCTCTCCAGGAATGTGTCGCTGCTAAAGCTCATGGGGAAGCAAACTTCACAGGACAAACCAGTCCCATCCATGCCCCATCTCCAAAGGGAAGAGACACCTCAAGAAAGATGTTGCTGCCTGGAGGGGACTGTCTGTGCCTTAGCCCTCTCTGTTCCTTTCCCTGCCTTAACCAGTAAGCTGCAAAGCTGGAACAGGGGTAGTCTGATGCAGAAAACGTCCGTTAGGAATTCAGGACTACAAGGGATTTGGAGCAGGTGGCAACAGATCATAGGCACAACCCTCGGCACATAGGAAACCTCCACACCTCCTAAGGCTGCTGAGGCCTCTAAGACCAGGTGAGCTACCAACCTGTTCAGCATTGTAAATAGCTACAGAAAACCTCCTCTGATGGAGAGAGCTCCCAGCATCATGGGTCTGCCACCAGCCATGACAGCGCACAGGAGTGACCTCTGAAACATTCCACAAACTGCTAGACATTTCCAGCTTCAGATGTTGGATTTAAGAACAGAAAAAAACCCCCTCAAATCCAAACCAAACATGCACTTTCTCCACTTACAAAAGTCTTTGCTTTTTCCTCCATAATTTAAGGCTTCAAAATTAACCACAGAAATTTCCAGTCCAAGAATAAATAAGTCCTAAGCAATTTCATTACACTAAACACCCACAGCATCACTCATTCACCTTTCTTTAAATGAGAAACAACCCTTACATGTCTCCTCAGTAGTTCTGTGAGGCCTGAGGCTCCCACCTCACAAAATATTCAAGCAATTGCCTAACCCGAAGCACTTAAACTAACACACGGCCCAGAGCAGTAACACAAAAATGAGAGTGCAGAGTGAAATGTAACACTTTATGCAACAGATAAAAACAATGTATTGTTTTGGTACAAACGCTGGCAAAGAATAAATTTTTAAAAGGAAAAGACCAATATTTTGAAATTAAATTAAATCCAAAGCTGAGCTTGTTTCTCTGTTCTGATACACACACAAAACTCTTATGAAGTGAATAAATGTCATTAATGTGAGTATAACACTGAAATTAAAAGACTATGTCAAGATATTTAACTGCCTCAAAAGAGAAATTGAGGAAATGCATTCTGGTTTTGCTGCTCAATATGAGCATTGACTAAACTATAAAGTTATTCTCATCACTGGTAACACCTAAGCACAATAGTGTTGAAAAGCATGTCTGAGTTATGGACAGAAAAACTTGATCAGTGGTATTTTTATAGAAGCCATTCAAACTTTCATTAGGAGAAATGCTGGGTACCGAGTGTACTGAGGGCCGTACGGAGTGCAGAGTTTCTGGCTTCAGAAATTTAACTCTTCATAAAAAGTTAGTAACACTTTTCATTGGCAAGTACTTGAACAAAACCTTGGGTAGCTTGGGGATACTCAGACTAGCATGCAGTGTCAGAAACATCACTGTACTTGTAAAAAGTCTTGCCCGTCTGGCACACAAATCAGGTTTCCTTCCATTTATACAATGCCTGAAAGTTATACTATTAAAATTTAACACAGTAATTTATCAATAAGGAGAGTTCTGGGAACATTTGGTGCTCCATATTCTTGACTGCCTTCATGACAGTTCTGCTTTCTATGTCTTAATCCATCTTCCTGTCTTAGGAAGATCTATTTGATCTGTCTACCCCTAGAACAACTATGGTAACCAGATCTGAAGTGGTTGAAGTGAATTGTTGCACAATCTGCCTGTGCTTTAGCAATGCTTTAGTCCTGGGGGAATACAGTATAGGGCTGTATATCCTCCTCTCAGCTACAAGCCTCCTTCTTCTGCCCCTGGCTCATGCTGCACCAGAAAAACCACTCTCAGCTGTAGAGCTCCTGGTCTGGAGAGGTACTGACCTTGAGTTGTTTAATTTTAAATAATCTTTGCGGAGGAACAGTTAGGGAAGAACTGTTAGGTGACTCCAAGAGATTGGCCTTTTTATGGTTTGGCACAGGGACATGGACTGGAGTCCTCGCACACAGAGATCCTAAAATCATGGGGCCAAATTTATTCTCAGTGTGGCTGTATTGGCACTGAGGAAGTTACATCTGGGAAGAATTTGGCCCTTAGCTTGTGAAAATGGAAACCTTATGAAAATCTATTGCTGAGTTAATGACAATGCTGAGATGCTGAGCAGTAAGTAATTTTCCAGTAAGTGCCAATACACAAGATAATAAATTGTTTTCCTTCTTTATTGGCAGCCAGCCCTATTTAATCAGGTTTCTAGAAGGTGGGAAGTGTCCAGAAATCCTATTTTCTCTTTGCTCCTCCAACACAGTATCTTTTAGGGCTAGAAAATCTGACTGTATGTGCACCTGTGATGCACCAGCAGAGCAGCTTCTCCTGACAGGTCCGCTTTGCCCAGCAGCATCCAGACACAACCGCCACTGTTTCCAAAGGGCTGGGGTTGGTGGAGAAACAAAACTGATGTCCTGCCAGAATGATGGAATGGGACAGCTCCTAATGCAGTAAGTATTAACTTGAATGAGATACAGCTGGAGATCAACTCTCAGGAGAGAAGGGGGAAAGTCTGTAAGAATAGAGTCCCACTGAAACATGGCCTCTGCCCGAGATGGTAATGCCTGAAAGAAAACCTTACCTCAGCAAGCAGGATAGGTGAAGAAATGCCTGTTCTCAGTGCAGCTGTTTTAGCCTGCACTCTTGAGAGCAACACCAAATGTACAGCTGGCTTTGCAGAAGGCCTGCCTGGGGCACAGGAGTGTTCACCGTGAATTCATCTCCCTGCCCCAAATTCTCAGTTCTGTTTGGAAGGGGATGTGTCTGCCAGCCTCAGCAGACTTTGCCACTGAAATCAATTTTGCTCTGACTGCAAGATACTAGGATTCATTGTGTTCTTGTAAAAAATACTGGAGAAGAATAAAATACTTACTTAAAAAACAATTTAATATAATGCTCCCAAATGTTCACAAACACAGATTTTTAAAAAGAGAATTAAAAAAAATCCATAGAAAAAAGGCTTTCTAACAGCCTTTGGTTTTCAACCTCTTTCTTACCACTGAAAACAGTGGCCTCTGTCTAGCATTTAACTTTTCTTGCAGCTTCACAGAAACTTCAGCTGGAACATCAAAACCCCGTAGTATGTGCTGTTGCTTCACACTGACCATGTTCTCATTATTATGATACAAATGAATGCATCTTTCACAGCAGTCATTATACCTATAAAGAACTCAATGGCAGTAGTATCTCTAAAGACCTCAAACAACTTAATGAATTATAAACCATTCTAGCTTTCCTTAATCAGAGTGAACCTTTCCAGGTGTTCTGTTGCCAAATCACTTAAGCAGTGTCCAGGATTATATACAAACAATGTTCCATTTGCTAGTTTATAGTTTCCTGTCCCTTGCCCTCTTTAAAATGTGAGATTCAAACCTGCTACTTCTTAATCTCCAGGAATCTCTCCTTGACTCTTGTGATCTTCTAGAAAATGTCAGTGAAAGGATTGCAGATGTGCCTTTCCTAAAAACTGACACTATCTGGACGTCAGGGTCTGTTTGCTTTTAGTGCACCTAGAGTTTTTATAGCTGACACTGCTGTTACCTCGATCACGTGGGAGACTCTCACCCTCCCTTTCCTTTCTGCAGACAGCTACAAATGAGCTGCTCAACAAACGTTCTGTTTGCTATCATCCAATATCTATTCCTCACTATCATTTTTCATTGACCCTATGATTATCCTTTGTCTGGTGTGTGTGTATATATATAAGATCATATAACATTTATCACAATAACTACATAGAAATTCCAGAATTGTACAGTTGTAAGCCATTACTTTATGGGGAACCAAAGTCACTTATCTGAATGATTTGCAGATGTGATCTCAGAGCTGCCTTCAAGTGCAGAGGGAGGAATGGTTACCGTGACCAAGAGCCTCCCACTCATGCTGGAGTGGGACCACTGTTTGCAGTCTCCGAGTCAGCCTCGGCCCCAGCTCCTAAGCAGTAAGATAATCAAATTATGCAAAGTGGGCAAAAAAACCCCTTTTGATGACACAAATAGGAACACTCAGTTTCAATTCCTTTAGGAAAAACAAATGAATTAATGCTTGTGCTTGGATGACTACACTCAGAAGTACATGATGGATTTGAGATGGTTCCACTGATGATGACTCTGTCACTTTACATTGAGGTTCTCCGCCTGATTTCTGGAGCATGCTGGGAGAGCTGGCAGTGCCCTAATTGCTCAGTAGAGGACTCCAATGATGTCAGTAGCAATGGGGTTATTGTTTATTCTCTTTTGAAATTATCTGATACATCTTATTTGCCTCAGCAGTTTCCTGGAATTCTACAGCCTGTGTTTCTACACAAAATCTAGTTTATTTTGTATTTACTAGCACCTTTTCTTGTTTATTCTCAGCCTTTTGCCTGTTCCATAACTGTAACAACCGATGATGTACAATGAGGGTTGAGAATCCAAAAAGTGATTAGTAAGCCTACTGCCACTCCAGGTATTGTTTATGTTGCTTAACAATTCACTCCCTAAAACTGTGTCTATCTTTTAAAGCGATCTTGAGGTATAGTAGATATATTTAGTATGCATTATTGGAACTAATTTAAAAACCATGACCAACAAGTAAAAAAAAAGTTCTACTCATTGTGACATCCTTCTTTGTAGTAGACAGATCCAAAACATACCCCGTAGTAGAAATAAAATTAATTTTAATTTCCATATAGGAATAAGCACCATAAGCCAACTCCATTTATTTAAATAATGCAATCAATGTATTTATTACTATACCTTCAGCTATGGATGTTTATTTGTGCAGTAATAAAGTAGTGATTGGCAGTAAGAAATGGACCAATTGATGTAGCTCATGTGCAGCACCCAGCAGCCACTAAGTAAATCACAGGGGTAATGCAATTCTCCTGAAAAGACTGACATTCACAAGGAAAATATAGCCTTTAAATGTTCAGTAGGTGTATGGTGGGATGTCATCACATCTTTTCATTTTCCCCATTTTGTTCTGCGTGGTTCCCTTTGAGATCCCCTATACTGAGTTTGCATAATGATTAGAGTTACCATCTGATAAGTGATGTGGTTTACTGATTAAGGGGAAGTTTATTTTATAGAGATTAAAACATAGTAAAGTCAACAGATTTTAAAAGAAGTTTTCCTGCAGCCTCGTTATTTGACTTTCTGCAGTACATCAAATTTTATATTCATGTAGTTAACCATGGCTTTTCCATAGCAAAAGAGAGACAAAACTGGTCATAGCCTATCAGATAAATGTATTTTCCAACAGCAACAAGCACCAGTGACTTTGCTTAAAGGTGTCTGTTTCTCCCTGGCAAGTCACGTTGAGTTTTCAACATCTCGGTAACCCTCCGTTTATCTATAATGACAAATACAAACTGTGCTTTACAGCTAATATTTAAGTACGAGTATTTGACGTGGACTCCGTAGTCCGCGCTAGTTGCAGTGCAGGGTCCGCACGCTATTATTTTCATTGTTTGAAGTTCCCTGAGGTGCTCACCGCCTGCAGGGAGGGCAGGGCAGACACACCGGGCCGCGGGCGCGGCCCGCTCCCCTCACGCGCGGGCGGGGCGGCCGCCGGGGGGCGCTGCGCCACAGGCCACGGGCCGNTGCCCGAGGGCAGCGCAGCGCCCTCCTGGCTCCTTCCACTCTGCGGACGCAGCCGTGTGCCCGCGGAGGGCTTCCAGTCCGGTGGAGGCTCCCGCCTCTCCGAGAGGGGACCTCTGCCCGGCCATCCCCGGGGTGGGCACAGCCCGAGCCCGGGGACAAAATTCTGCAGGCAGAACTCTGCAGAGAACCAAGGACAGTACTTGGCTTCAGGGCAGGCACCTGTTTTGTTAGTTCTGGTTTAAAAATAAAAGCAAATTCTTTGGTGTCATTGAGTCTATTTAAAAAATATTTTTTAACTTATCATGGAATGTTCATAGAATTGTAAAATAGTCAAGGTTGGGAGAGATGTTTAAGATCATCAAGTCAAAGTGCCAACCTGGAACTACCACTGGAACCCCTAAACAATGAAACCACAGTACCCAGCGCCAGGTCCAGACACCCCTTAAACATTTCCAGGCGTGGTGACTCCACTCCCTCCCTAAAAGGGGTCTCAACTGTTAAGGGGTTGAAATGGACCTTAAAGATCTTCTAGTCCCAGCCTCCCTGCTGTGGGCAGGGACACCTCTCACCAGGTTGCTCAAGGCCTTATCCAACCTGGTTTTGAACACTGTGAGGGATGGGACATTCACTACCTTCCTGGGAAGCATGTTCCAGTATCTCACCACCCTCACAGTAAAGAATATCTAAAAGAATATCCTAATATCTAACCTAAATTTTCCTTTTTTCAGTTTTCTACGCATTACTCCTTGTCCTATCACTACAGTTTCTGATGAAGAGTCCCTCTCCAGCTTCCCTGTAGGGCCCCTTCAGATACTGGAAGGCTGCTATGAGGTCTCCACTCAACATTCTCCAGACTGAACAGCTCCAGCTTTCTCAGCGTGTCTTCTTATCAACTTCATGGTCCTCATCTGGACTTGTTCCAACTTGTTCCATGTCCTCCTTACATTGGGGACATACTTCTCTGGCTTTTTTTTCCCTCTTCATTTTTATATACCGCTCCAGCCTTTTTGCATTTTTTTTTTTATTTCTATCCTCAAAACAAACAGAAAAAGTGCTTTCTTCTGGTTTATGTGCAGCCCCAAGATATCATTCTAAATATTTTCATTTACTTTTTTTTAAAATCCGAATATTTATATGTGTCTTGTTCAGAGTGACAACAAATACTTGAATATTATGTCAGTTCCTCTCAGTTCTGCTGCTTGACTGTGATTACACAGCACTATCTGAAACACCCTTGAGACAGTGAAGTGGCTCAGAAGTGCTGTTTACAGCCCCTGGCAGAGGCTCTGTTCCTCTTCCAGCTCTGTCTTCAGAGCTGATTAAAGCAAGCACAGTATAAAATGAAGTTTGGGGTCATTTGTGCTGCCGTCCTGGTCAAACTATACTTGGTCCAGAATTAGAGAATTCTGACTTTCTGGAGGTTATATTCACCTCTGAGAGTCAGTTGAGAGACCTAGCAGTCCTGGGCAGCTGGCTACAGCTGTCAGCCTGATTTGTGGCCAAAGATGATGTATTCTATTTTAAACATAGTATTTAACTTAAAGAATTAATCTTTCATTTTTCCCCTGAGACTTCATAAAATATCATAAACAGGTAGAAATTAGACCACATATTCCTTGATATTTCTAATCTTTAGGCAGTTCTGCTGAGTCTTTACTTTCAGTTCTGCCAAGAGAGCACTGACTGGCACATTCTGCCTAAAGCCATCTCAACCTTAGTGGAAGACAGTGTCACCTGAAAGGGAGAACTGCAGACTTTCTGTAACTGAGATTAATTTTGTGTGCAAAAAATTAAATTATTCGTATTATCTACCTGCCATGAATTATACTGTCAAGTGATGACATACTAAACCAGAGAAAACATTTAGAAATATCAATATCTGGTGGTTCCATTCTGATTTTTTTCTCTCTTCCACAACGGTAATAGTATCAAATAGACAATCTTAAGAGCCCTCCCTTGAAAGAAATCTGAATTTCTTACAGCCACAGAAAGTTTTCCTTCCTGCTTACATTTTACATTATAACACCAAGTTATATTTGCTCTCTTTTTGTGGGAAGACTGTACAGGTGGCTGGAGAGCAAGTAGGACTAAACTTTGAGAGGCAAGTTGAGAGCAGATGAGTCAAAAGAATTGCCTAGAAGAGACAAAACTGTTATTGAAAAATATTATGTCCCTTTTTTTCTTTTTCTAACTTAATTTTGGGCGTATGATTAACCCAGCAATGTGTGATGCTCATTTCTTTGATGACCTTGCAAAGAAGTTGTATCCATTTCCCGTGTTTGGATGGAATCAAGGGACCTTACAGTGAACAGTAAGGGACTGTGACACAGACCAAGTGCTGAGAGGCAGTGTACATTAGGTTTGTCACAGTGCCACACCGCTGTGATGACACAGCTTCCACACAGGAGCTGGCTCCTCTCCTGCCAGCTCAGAGCTCAGGCAGCATGAACACGTGTCTGCCTGCATCTGTCTGCCCAAAGTCTGTCCAATTTCCCTGAAGGTAAGAAAATGCATTATCATGCAGAACATACAGATTGCTCTATGATTCCTGGTTCACATTGGTGCAAATGGTACTGATTTCCATATATTCCTGATTCATCTTTAAAACAACAGATATTTGGAGTTTACTAGCTGAATCTGCTCCTAAAATAGACTCTCCTCCTGCTGATTTTCTAGAGTTCATGTGCAGCTTCCTTCTCCTGTAGAGTCTAGGGAACTGATACTTCTCGATTTGAAGAGGGTATTTAGGAACTGAGCAACAGTTCTACAATGATATGAAGCCATTTATGTCTTTCCTGCTGGGTGCTTGGGCAGTGTGCATATGGGTTACACCATCTTGTGCAGTGCACAACCACATATTAATATACACAGAAACAATCTGAATTGGAATTCCAGTTGCCCACACTCCCATCTGAGAAACATAAATGAATCCCAACAGAACAGGATTTTGCCCTCCTGACTATACCAATAACCATCCCACATCCTCCAGAATGTTCTTCCATAGTGTGTTTATGGGATAAAGTTTTCCCACTAAAAATCACCACAGGAACATTCTCTGTTCATCAAAACATGAAACCAAGTTGCTGCTGCTTCTTAAAAAGCATGAAGGCATTGTTGTGAACATGGCTCTAGTATTTACAGGGGAAAGGAAAAAATAGCAGCCTTTTAGAGAGGTTTAACTCAAATCCCCATGTGCAGCAGTGTTGCCTCCAGCCTAAAGCCAGTGTCGTTTTTGATCCTAAGCCTTGCAATCTGAAGTTATCCTGTGGTTCTGCAGTTGTGTTTATTTTGGAAGATACACGACAAATAGCAAGAGGAAGGATATACAAGATAACACAGAGAGCTATAGGGAAAGGGGCTGCAGCTCCAAGGAGGGCAGAACTTTTTGCATGTGGCCTCTGAAAACCAAAAAAATGTTTGTAGATAATATTTGCTTTTTCTACACTCCCTTAGGCAAACAAAAATAAAGGGCAGAGGGAAATGATGTTTTTTCTAAATTATAGCCCTGGATTACTAAGGATCAGATAATGTTTTAATCAGTTGATCTGCTGAGGAGGGGAGCAGAAAGTTTTAGCCTCAAACTCCTGGAGAAGGTTGTAGAGCAGACAGGAAATCCATGCACTGTAAATGGGAATCTGCTGTGAGCTGGGTGAAATGCTGAAGTTCTGCTCTGGGGGGAAAAGCTACCCACCATCTGAATTTGCTTCCATCTCAGTTGGAATGAAAAGTTAGAGTTCATACTCTAATACACTAAGCATTCCCCAAAGTTGAGTTTTGGGAATTCAAAAGTGGCCTTATCAGAACATTTCATTTGAGTGAAGTCATAGCATTTTGTCTTGATAAAGTCAACAGACATTTTCAGCTTTTGATCTGGAAGCTCTTTGACAGAGAAAATGATGGAAGCCTGTTTTTTGAAGGATGTATTGCTCCCTGAAAAATCTCATGGACTGTTTTTCCAAGCAAGCTGGGGCAGAAGAAGTTAATTGGAATATAACTCTGCAATGATGGCCAGCTTCATAGTAATCCACAAGCCACTAAACCATTCTAGTAAAGGGCAGTATTAAGAGTGACAGCAGCTTGAAAATCCTTAGTGCCAGCAAAGATACTACATTTTATAGATATATACACATATATATATATTTGTGCTACAGTATAATGAAGTCTATTGAAGAACTGCCATATTTTTGAGTAACATTTTAAATGAGCATAATTAAGAAGATAAGGTAAAAGAAAAGGGTTGTTAGTACCTGAGCAGTCACTTGTGACTGATCATTTGTTTTTAGTGGTAACTAGCACTTGTTACCTTGAGGTCAACTCCTCTAGAAAATGCCAGGATAGCCTTGTCAAGCAGCCAACAACCAGGAGTGAAAAAAATAAGGTTGGAAGGGTTACAAGTAGATTAAATGTTCACCAGTGGGAACAAGGAAAGAAGGAGCAAGAGAAAATGTTGTTGTCCTCAAGGGAATTATAAAGGCAGCAAACTAAGGAACCTGCAAGCAAGGAAGAACAGATTCTGACTAAGAACAAGTAAAAACACATTATCTTGGCCCAAAAGGTCCATCACTGCTGATTTTCTTGAAAATTAAATCAGATGCAGATCCAAATATTCACTAATAATTAAAGAGATTATTAAAAAAAGTTGTGTAACTAAATGCAAGAAAAAATTCTCAGGTGAGCAGGTAAAGAAGAGGGAACTATTGGCCACAGCTGATAGAAGCAAAGTGCACAGAAAAAGCAAGAAAGAAGAGTGATAAAAACAGTGACTAACTGCAATTGAGCTCGTAATGGAAACAGATTAATTTCAGGTTCTACAGGAGAAAGACATGAAATATGTACTCTATTATCTGGTCTGATACCGAGGAGGAAGGCAGTTATTTTAAAGGAGATTCATATGGCTGATAGGGAGGAAGGAAATTAGGACAAGTTTAAATTAAGACATGGGAAACCAGGGAAGAACAAAACAACAAACACTGTCAAGGAGATGGACTAGATGACCTTGCAGGTCTTCTCTATCACATGCTTCCTTGACTCTTTATGAAGAGAGCAGGGTCTTAGTAGCAGATATTTAGGATATCATGTTAATGGCCAACTTCAGCAGACTTGTCCTGCTAGAAAGAGCCTGCTTCTCTGCAATGTCTTTAGAATAATGAAGTTACTTAAATGCAGCTCCGAATTTCATCAAATCCACTCTTTAAAATACTGGCAATGAGTAGAGGTGCAGCTTTTCTTCTCTTACTGTCTAAGAGTAGTGGTATCTGAGTTGAGAATCATTTTGGTGTTTCTCCAGCTGCTTTGTACTCTGCTGAGAATAACCAGGATAATTGTCTGGGCTGATCTGCAGTCATTTCACCCAAAAGCCACCCTGTCCATATAGGGCCTTGCATCCAGTTTGTATTTGTGGGTCACACTCCAGTCATTTGCTATAGCCTTACACTGGGAAATATCACAGCCCACCATTTTATGGAATCCTAGAACAGTTTGTTTGGAAGGAACCTTAAAAATCATCTAGTTCTAACTGCCCTGCCGTGGACAGGGACACCTTCTGCTAGACCAGGTTGCTTAAAGCCCCATCCAACCTGGCCTTGAACACCTCCAGGGATGGGGCAGGCACAAATTCTCTGAGCAACCAGTTCCAGTGTCCCATCACCCTCACAGTAAAGAATTTCCTCCTAATATATAACCGAAATCTACCCTCTTGCAGTTTAAAACCATTACCCTCTCAACCTGTCACTGCACTCCTTGTTTCAGAGTCAGTCCCCATCTTTCCTGAGGGCCCCCTTTACGTACTGGAAGGCCACTATAAGGTCTCCCTGGAGCTTAGCTAAAAACCTGAACTCTCAGTCTGTCTTCATAACAGAGATGCTCCAGCACCCTGATCATCTTTGTGAACCTGCTCTGGACCTGTTCCAGCAAATCCATGTCTTTCCCATGCTGGGGGACCCAGAGCAGAGTAGAGGAGAAGAATAAGGTCTCTCAGCCTGCTGGGTATGCTTCTATTGATGCAGCTCAGGGCATGATTGGTGTTCTGGTCTGCCTGAGTATATTGCCAGCTCATACTCAGTTTTTCATCCACAGATACCCCTAAGATCTCCTATGCAGGGCTGATATAAATTCAGTTATTGTCCAGCCTGTGTCCATGTTTGGGATTGCCCCGACCTCACCTTGTTGGTCTTCATGAGGCTCACACAGGGCCAACTCCAAAGCCTGTCAAGGTCCACCTGGATGTCATCCCTTCCATTCAGATTATCAACGGCATCACCAGTCAGCTTGGTGTCATCCACAAATTCACTGTGGGTGCACTGAATATCAACGTTCATGTCCCCAATGAAGATGTTAAATAATATTGGTCCCACACAGCCCCCTGAGGGACACCACTCATCACTGGTTTCTATCCAGACATTAAGCAACTATTTGAGTGCAGCTCTCTGAGTGCGACCCATCCAGGCAATTCCTTATCCACTGATTGGTCCACCCATCAATTCCATGTCTCTCCATTTTAGAGACAAGGATGTTGTATGGGACAGTATCAAATGCTTTGCAGTAGTCCAGGTAGATTTGAACTGGGCTGTTCTGGAATTCCCAGCATTGTGGGGAAAAAGAATGAGAAAATACCAGTCTTTGCACCCAGATCTATGGAAGTGTTGAAGAGGATTGTTAAGGGAATAAACAGACAATCACAGGAATACTATGCACTGTTGAATTAAGTCAAAGGGTACAAAGTTGGTAAACCAGTGGTGCACCCCTATTGTCTGCATTTAGATGAGTTGGATGGGATTTTTGTACTGGATACCAATGTCTTGGATTTGATTCTTGCAAAAGAAGTAACTGAGTACTGTCTGGTGCTGTACAGATGTATGTGGGAATCCAGCTGAGAGCTAGTAATGCTGGCTCTAGGCAGCCTGGTCAGGTGCTCCTCATCCCCAGCCTTTTCTCTCTGAGAACACACATGTTGGAAGGAGCACTGCATTGGAGTTAAATCTCTAGTCACCAACCACAGAATTACAGGTTATAATACATGTCTGGGAGCCTTCTAAGTCCTTAGTTTTGGGCACGTGCAAGGTAGTTGCTTTCTGAGTTCTTCCCAGCTAACAAGTGATTACAACGGTGGAGATGATAGTAAGGTACTTTCTGGTAGTCCATGCACCAGTCGCTTCCTTCCTAAGCACTTGTTTTTTTTCCCTTCTTGCCTGTATTCTTTTTTATTTGCAGTCATGCCCTGACTGTTAAAAAAGACAGCTACAGTGTGGCACAGCAGGCATGACTGCTGGAAAACAGCTTCTCCAGAGCTGCACTTCACCCCATATCTTCCTTATTTGTTGGACAACCCTCTCACTTTACACTTAACCGCCAGCCCCTGCACAAGAAGCATTTTAGAATCCCCCTTCAGGGAGGGTATATGGCCAGAAGGACCCTTAGGCAACTATTTCTGTCCTTTATTTTCATGCAAAGAGCAAGGTGTTTCAGTACAATGGGAAATAGTCTTATTAAAATTCATGTCCAGTTCTGCCTGAGTGGATTCATCAATAGAACAGCAAATGCTTGTCCTCTCACATTTGGATTAGCACCAGCAATAGCACAGGGTGATTTCATCTCGTGGGACATGGTCTTGTTCTATTTAGAAAGGAGATCAACAGTTTCAAATCAATAGGTTGGGTTAGAGGCTTTAAACAGCCCCCATAGCCCAATGGAAGGGGCAGTTCCCAGACTGTCTGAAATTCACTTAGATATAAATGGATGCAAAGCAAACCATGCACTTCTAGGACTATATACTCTGATAGCCATGCTCTTTGTGGTGTAAGGTCAATGCCAGCACTGAGATGTCCTGCACAGGGAAAGCAAATGGAGGACGTCAGTTGACATCAGCATTGCAGTGTTTTTTTAATGACTGGCACCTGTGATTACTGAAACCATCCACTGCAATTTTCTCTAGTTCTACTATCATCATCATCATCATCATCATCATCATCATTATCATCGTCACCATCATCACCATCATCACCATCATATAAATGAGTACATGCATGTCTTTTAATGAAGGAAATACAGGAAGGACAGCAGATCCTTAGTGCCAGTTTCCTGCAGGTTCCTGCCCTCTATTTTGGTTTAAACAACAGACATTGATGATCTGGAAGCTGTTTTTTCAGAACGCTTTGGAGGGAGAGGAGGTCCTGTACTAACAAACTCCAGACACAAACTCCAGGCAATGTTTACTAGTCTCAAGAAAACTGACCTTTCATTAATATTAGTGGTTTCTTTGTGGTGCATCAGCTTGCTGCTCAGTGTTTGTAAACTTTTCAGTCAATTCCTCCACGGTCTCTGAAAAGCGTGGAGCTGCCACAGCTCCGCAGTGATGCAGCTGACACCAGCTCCTCCAGTCTGTCCCTTGCTTGGACAAATCACAATAGCAAACTGATCTGAAACACCAGGATCCACTACCCAAAAATTTGTGAGCAAGGTGGAGGCTCAGGCTAATCAGACTATCTGTTGCAGATAATTTGTCCAGCTTAGCTTTGTAAACAGTATGTAATCTGCCTTCTACTGCTGTGTGAAGGTGTGGGAGACAGTGTGTACAAACACAACTGGAAAAGCTCGACACATACTGCCTTGTAATCGACTATGTCCTAGAGAGGGAAAGAATAAACTTTAGCAAACAATTCTGACTTTCCCCTAACCTTTGCAATGAAATCATCCTATAATTTATGGTTTGATTTTTTTAAATGACTTTTTATTGGATGAAAAAGCTCATGTGTGCATAAAAGTTCATCAGTCAAGAATATGTATATACACACAACTCCTAAAGACTAGGAAGACCGGGCTCCTTTTAATTTTTCTTTCCCTGCAAAAAAAAGAGAATCATGAAGAATGTCTTGTGTATGACTTGGAATCCAGACAAAAGTGGAAAAAAACCTTGCCTTTTTTGTGTTTTATGGCATTCTACTATCTTTTTAAAGTTATATTTTTTTGTGTCAGCACTCAGCAGATTTTAGGTGAGATAAAGTGTCCATTCTTTTCTTTTTGCCTCCTTTTTTCCACCATAGCATCTGGGATCTTAAAACCTAAGAAAACATCTTGTGATTTATCAGCCCTAATTGTCTTGCAGTGGGGTTTCAGAGAGATCATTAGCACACTCGGACATAAAGCAGATGTTCCAGTGATGACATGTCAGCAGAAGGGACTGTGTTTCTCTTTTGCCTCCTCCCTCTTTCTTACTCCTTATCAAATCTCATTCCCCTCAACACGTTTGCCATTTACATGGGTGTGATGTTTGTTGGTGGGAGAGGAGGGGCAGGAGCAGCTCTTGCAGCACGTGCACTGCGAAGCCACCCGTGTACTGCGAGGCGTCCTCAGCTGTGCCTGGCCATGGCACACCAGCACACAGGTACTGAGGATCAGGATGGTAGCAAGGATTAGTAGCGCTGCCATGGATACCCAGGGAAGTGGCTGTGTTTATGTGTCACACCTGAGAAAACCATCCAACCACAGTTACCTGAGTAAAACATCTCAGCTGCTGTCCTGGCTTCATGTCCCAGCAATGAGGCCCTTTCCATGAGGCTGTTCATTTGCCAGCTGCCTGGGTGGAAAAGGCTCATAACAATTCAGCTTCTGAAGCACATTTATTTAAGCAAAGTATTATTTATGAAGATTTTACTTTAAAAAATAGATGTCCTCTGGCCTGAGGAAAAGCAATAAATGCTCTAAATTATGTTCTCAATCAAGAATTAATCTGGATGACTGGACAAGGCAGTAAAGAAAGGAAGAAACAAGTGCTTCAATTTATAAAGAAGCGTTTTTTCCCCGGCTGCCTGGCAGTCTGCATTGGGAAGCACAGAACCCAGGGTACATCTGAATCTGAAAAGGCAAAGAAAAAACTGTGGTTATATCTAGAATTTTAAAACATTTTCTTTAAGAAAAAATGAACAAGGGAGAGAAAATACGAGAAAGATCCCAGATAGCTGTCTTGATAAGAAACATTTCCCAAAGAAAAACCAGTGGAAACCCTGCCAAATCAGGATCCATAGTGCATGGTTATATATCAAATCCTTCTCCTTTTCCTCTTAAAACTATGCTGCATGCAAGATTTATTTTATTCTTGTCATGGTAAATAAATCCACGGCTGCTTTCCATTTTAGGAGTAAAGACCAAACTTTAAGTACAACTGCACCCATTTTAAGTTTCAGTATATCTGCACGCATAATTGTAACACTTAACACATTTACAACAGAAATGTCACACAGAGGCACCATATTTCCCACTACATTGTGTTTCTAATATGAGGAAGCCAGAAATGGGCTAAGCTAGAATGCTTATCAACTTCCAGATTCCAATTAAGAAAGTTGTAGAAGGCTTTGAGAAGAGGTGAAGAGCTCACAGCTGCTGTTCTCCCATGCCAGAGCCAAGACATCCACAAAGACACAATCACCCTCTTTTTTCCCACCTCCCATCACTCTTTGTGTGGAAGGAAGGGAGGTTTTGGTAGCAGCTCTGACTTTGTGATGGCAATGGGATGGTCTTCAGTACTCCTGAGTCTTTTATAGATGCGCATTACCATTAAAATCAGAAACACTTCAAACTGGAGTAAGTCCTGTAGTTTTGTGAGTAAACCTGTGTTCTGTATGGCTAATGTTCTTGTCTACATTTATCTTAAAAATGAGATTATAAATGTATTTGATAAAAGCTGCAGCACTGACGGAAGGCTAAGTTCTTTAAAACATTTGATTTTGTAGGGTTCTTTGACTGCAAAATAACTTCAGTGTGAATCAGAATCAGTGTGGCTAACATTGAGTGGATTACCAACTAAACAGACAAGAAGTGACGAATTTTAATTTGGAAACAGGAGAACATTGGCATTGTAGTCTCATCACTGAACAGGTGTGTTTCTAAAGGTATCCAGTTCTGCTCCCATGTTATCTAATGTTTTTTATCAATAATCCCATAAACCCCACAAACATTCCTGTAATATTTAGATACAATAAATACTGATATTGATATAACAATGATAGCAAACTCTCTGTTCAAAGGCAAAGTGTAAGAAGATGAAGCAACTGCTGCAATTGAGACACAAATTTTCAAGAGTGAGGATGGCTAAATAGCTGGCAAATCAAAACATCTCTCAGATGAATTTAACATAGTGTGTAATTAATTCCTGCATAATTGGATGTTCAGGAGAGGGAAATAAGCTCAAGCTCGAAGAATGGCAAAATCCAAGGCACAGTATAGTCTTTGGGTTCATCATGATGGACTGTCAGCCCAGTGCTTCCGTAGCTGTCATGTTGGGACCACAGGATTTGTTTCAAGAGTGAGCAAGGAGACGTCCTCCAAGGAGAGGTCTCTGTCCAAGTTTTTCCAAAGTGTTTTTCACCATTTTCCAACATAACTTCTCCTCCACATCCATTCTGGTGACACATATAGCTACCAGGAATAGTTGCTGGAGGTGGTGCAGGAACAAGTCAAGCACATAGGAGAATGTCTGAAAAGCTGGTTGCTAGATGCACTGCAGATGTTGCCTGTTTGGAACACTGGTAGTTGTTCTGCTCATAATTATTTCCAAAAATACACTAAACACTGACGTGAGTAACAAATTCTTTTTTTAATCAATACTTTCACTTTGCCATAGTTTCGTTCTGTATTACACATTTTAGGAAGGAAAGAAAAAGTGACTGCAAAAAGAAGGTAGAATATCTCATGAAAAAAAGAGGAAGATTCACAATGGGGAAGGCTAGCTTTTGTTTCCTGCTGAATGGCATTTTTAAAAAAAAGTAGAATTCAGTATTTCTCACAGAACCTTGTCCTAAGTCTGGCATGCTTGTGAGAAAAGCAAAATGAGAACAGCATGCACGATATTGTACACTGCAAATACTCTATGCCTTACAAATGGAAAAAAAGAGAATCTATCACTGTAGATGTTATTGCCTCATAGTTCAGTTTTTTTCTCTTCCTTGAATGTCATTATTCCAAAATTAGTTTGTTTAAGAACTAACAAACTTATAAAACATGTGTAAAAAAGTAGGAGATAATGGTTTTACAGATTACACATTAATTTAAAATAACTTTGTAACTTTTGCTTAAATAAATATTAAATGTTTCAAACACTGACCCTTCTTTTCAGAAATTGAGCTGTTTTTAAGCAGTTAAGTTTAACATCTTTCAAAAAATCAGATGCAGATATAACTTGAATTTTAGAATCAGAAATTAAGTTCTTGTTTAAAACACTTTTAATGACAAACTACATTTGCTTGGACAGGGAGTGGTTTTGAACTGCATACCACTCACCTGCATGGAACAAAAAAAAGGCAACCCCAACCTTTGAGAACTGTAGTCTGAGGGAAATCCTAGACATGCAAGAGAAGTGGGCTGGACCCTCTGTATGTGTATTTCGCATCACTAATTTACACCAATGAAAAGTATTTTCTTTTCCCATCTCTTCATTCCACATGCTCCTCAAAGTTCAGAGTTGAGCCTAAAGGTGGAAGATGTCACCCTCCAACATACTACCTGTAACAGGTGAATGAAGCTGTGAGGCTGTGGCGGACTTGGTGCTGCTGATCTCAGGGTCACCACCTATGCAAAGGGTCTTTTCCTCTGCCAAACGCCCTCAATGCCAGTGACTTTAGCAGCGTCTACAAGCACTTGGCTTGTCAGAAATCCATACCAAAAAGTATCAGAATTGGCCAATTATAAAATTTGCTGCTACTACTATGGCTGTGGCTTTTGTAATTAGTTTCAAGACAGGCAGAGTTTCTGATGCCGAGTTGTTCCTGACAGTGTGCATGAGGCTGAGTGGGTAGCACCGATGTAAATCATCAACGCTGCTCTCAGCAGGGATGCTGTTGGCGTTCCTTAGTGGAATTTGCACTGGGGCTGTGCTCTATGAGCAGCAGCAGCCTGTATCTGTACTTCTCAAGAAGAGGAAAGAAATGGCTTTGTGGAAGAAACTTCCGCATTACAGACATTCCAGTTGTTCCTTTGAGCCACAGCCATAACTCTCTCCAGATGTAACCCTTCACTTCTCCCTCTTTACAAGTTTGTTTTCCTTGTAAGGAAGAAAAACATGGAAAAGATTTTTGGTGGGTGTAAACCAAACTGAGAAGGACAATGTAAAGAATGAAGAGGGCTTTATACAACATTTGGCAACAGCCAGTGAGCTGAGTCACAGACACAAAGCCACGGTCACAGACACAAAGCCATAGAAGAGCTAAACCCCATCAGATGCTTCTGTCTAGGTGAAATTCATCTTCTTGCCTAACATTGCATGGGAGAGGACTATGTGTGTGCTGGTGCAAACACAGGAAGGGAAATCTTTGCCTAAATTTATGGCTTGAGCAAGGAACTCTGGCCTCTGTAGCTCCTGCTACAAATTTTGGGCCAGACTGAAATCTGGAGGTTCCATACACATCCTGCGTGGGAGGGTTCTACCATAGCAGACATGTATTACAAGGCTGTGGCAGCTCTATAGCTCTTATGCTTCTCTGTAGATGTTCTCTAGAGCAGGAAGAAGGTACACAGTGAAAGCACTCAATTTTCGTGTTTTTTAAGTGTTCTACTGGTAAGAGTATGGTGAAAATTCTGGATTTCAGTTTAAGTTTTGGGCATAGGCATGTACCCTTCCACTTTTTGTATGAAGAATACTTCCTAGTTTTCAAGGCTGGAGGGTCCCTGCAGCTAAACCTATGTCCAGGCACGATAAAAGAGTAAAACATCTTTAGTTCCCCTGCCTGGGAACCCTATCTGACACTGTGACTAATGGCAGGGGTAAGGGGACCACAACTGTGTGTGCTATTTTGACCTTTTGGTGAGCAACAGCATTGTGGTAAAAGCTGAAGTGTCGATTGAGTTGCGCTGCCTTTTACGAGAAATCCCCAAATTCTGCTCTCCTCCCAGAGGGGCTGTGGATGGACCTGCCCAAGTATGTTCACAGCTATGCTGTTCTCCAGAGAACCAAATGAGCAGAGAGTGGAGTTGCAAGAAGAAAGTGTAGACCCCAGGGGAACCTGGGGTTTTTTTTGGACTTTAGTCTACTGGATGGAGAAATCACAGCAGCAGTCTCAAAATAGTCATTGTATTGACTCTGCTGATGTATTGTTGTTCTGTCTGGCCACATTAATGAATGAAAAAATGTGGGTTTATTTTCCCTGAACAAACATAAAGCACAGCTTGTCAAGGGACCTTCAAGCAGATATTTAGCTTTTCCTGAGGTTGCAGGTAGGGTGGTGAGCCTATCATATTTGTACCTTTAAAAACAAACCCACTGACAAATCGTAAATTTAAAAACAGATCAAGTAATCGCTGATGCCAGCAGCCCTGGGCATCTCCTAGATGCTGCCAAATGTGGCCTCATACCATTATCTTTTTCTTCACCCAGAAGCCCTCCTGAGGCTGTCAGTTTGCAGAGTCGGCATGATGCACAGAGCTGCAGCCCGAGGGCAGAGGTCAGCTATGACAATAGCATAAGAACAGAAAACATGAAAACCTTTGCTCATCAGTGACAGCCCAATTCATTTTTGAGAAGGCCCAGGAAATGACCTGGGAGCAAATGAAGACCTTCTGCTGAGGCGTGGTGGGCACTTGAATGCCACTTCAAAACATCTCGGTGTGGAGCCTGCTGTCTTGGTATGTGTGAGATACAGTAGTTCTCTTCCAAGGACAGGCTGAACTACTGATTCAATCATTCACTTTTGAAAGAAAACTCTGCACACACAGATGCAGTAGACCGGGATTATTCCATATTTTATGTCAACACATAGATGTCCTACAGAGCATTGATTTTCTTTCCTTCCCCCCACTTCTATGTTTTTTGGTCTGGTTTATGTTTAGATTCTTATTGAAAACATGTGAGAGTATCACAAACATGAATTTGGCTGCCAAGACCTAAGTCCCTAAAGCCATATGTAGGTATCTAGAGTGGCTGATTTTCAGAGATCAGAGTTCAGAGCATGGCACAGCATAGTACTGATTTAGGTGCCTACATACAAATGCAGTTGCTTGTTTTGAATGGTCAAGTTAGAAAAAATTTTCCCGGTATATTCAGGAAATTGAACATGAAAATGATGAACCTTTGAGCATTTGACAAGTTATATGTTTCAATGATTAGGAGAACATGGCAAGGCTGTAAACTTTCCAAGACATTCACTGGGGATCTCAAACAACATAGTTGGAATTCCAGGCTTCTTCAAGTTCATTTATTGGCAAGGGATCACATTTAGATTGATTGTGAGCAAACCTAGGGCTCATTTAAGAGAAATTTAGGAGCCTTAGTTCAACAGAGTAATTTGGACCACATACTAGCTGGGGTAGCCAGCCCACGGAGGTATCTAGCCTTAACATTGCTGCTTCTACTACTGCTGTCTGTAGATGCTCACACGTTATTGCACAAACTCAGAAGTATATCAGCATAAGCACTTCATTGCTGGAGTTTTTGCAACCGGTGCAGAGTAACTCAAAGTCTGTGGGAGGCCCAAAGCCAGTGAGCCTGTTTAGATGGTGCCACACCCTGACAGGCTCAAGAAAGGATCAGAGGAGAAAGGGACACTACATGTATAACAGCCTCTTGGCCACTGGACTCAGCCACAAAGCAGAGCAAGTGAATGCTAGAATTAATTCAACCTGTCAGGATGTGAACAACCATTTACTTCTCAGGAGAGGACCATAACTGGGTGGTGGACATGTCTGGGAAGAGACGCATCATCCTTCCCACAGCACTAGGTGCCACTGGTGCAGAAAAGGATGCTGCACACCTGGGAATCACAGGACAGCAAGCATTGGCACTCAGAGAGAGGATATCTTCTTGGGGTTCATAAATGCCCATGCTTTGAGCATTTTGTAATACAGAAGATGCAACCCACTCACTCCTATTAGCACAGACCACAACTTTCCAGTCCTAGGAGATCACTCTACTCAGTTGACTGCAGCCAGACCCTTCCACTCTCTCTGTAGTCCCTCTGCATCATGGGCTGCTGTGAACCACAGCATAGCATAGCCAGAGCAGAGCATGCAAAACAGGGCTGACATGAGCTCCTGGGCATGACCTCTGCCTGCTTGTCTCCCCTACCTTGCACACCAGTGCTCTTCAGAAAAGTGGCCTTGGGACAGTACATCCCAGTGGCACCCAGTGCCTCAGCTCCCAGAAAGGCAGGGAAAATAGCCTAAATTGATGCCTGCTGTTTCTTCCTTGGCACCAGGCTCGAATGTTACCAGATGGGCTCAAGGGAGTTGCTCGAGAGTAAACCCACAGCTGTCATTTCCACCAGCTGTACAAGGCATTGGAGTAACTAGGAGAGATGCCCTGGGTTGCCTTGATGGGCCAGATGACTTCTATTTAGGTATTACGATGCCCAATTTAGGAATCCAGAATAGGAAGTCTACTTATGGCCCTGGCATGCTATGACCATTGCTTATTATGCTGTTCATAATCGTGTCATTGTTTCTGTATGGTTCTGTTTTATTACATCCATCTGCTGCTCCATATTTTATATTTGAAGTGCAGGCCGTCTGTGCCACAAATTTGCTCTGTGCCTGCACATAGTAAAAGCATGCCAACACTCAAATCCTGCACTTCCCCCAGAGGTCCTGGTGGAAGCACTGAACAGTTGAACGAAATGGTTAAGACAGTAGATCATGTGGAAAAATGCTTCATTCCTCCTTAGAGCATCAGCATTTGAGGTGTTTGTCAGCTGGTGCCTGCTGTCTAGTGAGGCAAAAAATTCAGGACTTGGAGGACATATTAAAAGACTGACTCTGTTCAGCATTTTAAACTGTAGACATCGTTGGAGTACATGGAGAAGAAAAGACAGTTTTTACAAAAGCTTTACATGTCATCTTTACATCTGTGACACAAGCTGGCCAAAACAAAGAACTGCATTGTTAACACACAGGCTCCACTGCCAGCCTCTTCTACTCACGGTGGTTTTATGGCAGCTTTGGATGCTGATATGAAGTGATCCTGCTCCGTTTGACAAAAAGCCATGCCTAGGCCAAGACTGTCAAGTGTTCTAATGTTTCTGACTGCTCAGCTTCAGGCAGGTCTGATTTTTTGGAGGGCACCCAGGGACTCAATGCCCCAGTCACTTCATCTGTAACCACTCCTTATTTGAGTCAACACACCAGCTTGGCTGTTGTTCAGAGACATACATTTTTATTGCTCGAAATCCTCTTCAATGATCTGATGGTTGCTTGTGTATCTGTACTCCCATTCTGGGCTGTGCATCTCTTCTGTTACAGAAACAAAAAATGCAATAACCTGGTGTGTAATAAAGCAAAGACAAGGCACTACATTTTCATCTCATTGCTGAAAATCTCCAGAGTAATTCTAGAGAAGCTCTAGATGTGACATTTAATTCCCAAATAGTTCTATGTCCAAAAGAAATACAAGATTGATCCTTTTAGTGTTCATGGATCCAAAGTTGAAAAGATAAGTACTTAATATTACTAGTTCTTCCCACCTAAATTGCTCTGCACAGCAGCTTGGAAAACTACTATTTGTATGACAGTTCAGTAGCTTCATGTATATTGGATTGATGAGAATGGAATAAGCAGACTTTTTTTCTGCAAGCCTGAGATTAATAAATAGCTCAAATCACAGTATCCATCACTACTTTTTTCATCAGCTTGGTTTTACTTTATTTTATCACTTATAACTGATGGGCCAAATAATGCAAGCATAAGCAGCTAAAAAATAACCTTATATGGTTTCATGGGTCTGTGGAGAAAGAAAGGGAGCAGTCACATGCTTCTTCAGTACAGGCACTTGAACTTGCAGCAGCTGGTCCATGGAGGCTGATGTTACTCAGCACTGATACGGCTTTTAAAGCTTACTTCAGCCTTACAGAAATAGGAGAGTCCTGATTTCCAGCTGAGGAGTTTATTATGTGCAACACATATCCAACACTGCTATTTGGTGGCCCTGCTGCAGATGAGGAAGCAAGGGATAAAGTGCTTTCCCAGAATTACATGAAGTTTGTGGGCAATTCCACTGCCCAAGCTCAGCCTAGCAGCCAAGCACAAGGCCATCCCTTCCCTCCCATGTCCCCTGTGTACACTGGGAATAAGCTGAAGGGCCTGGGGTGGTGATGAGGGAGATATTATAAAGATCCAGGGTACATATTATGTGGGCAGCATTGGGGATTGGGCCTGCCTTAGCAACCAAGAGGAACAGGCAGAACTCAGCTAGTAAAAGGTCACTGGGAGAGGTTCTTTTGAGAGGTGGTCTGCAAGGAATGGGCCAGGACCTTATTCTGGGACATGGTGGATCAGTGCAGAAACATAACTGGGGAAGAAATGGAGCAATACGAGCAGACCAGAGATACGGTTTATCTTTGGGGAGGCATATGTAGGTGTGAAACAGCGGGGTATGAATGGTTTGGGGATGCCATCCCATTCAGCAGCACTGTGAGAAGTATATTGTTGCTGTATCTGCCCTGGCTAGACTGAGCTCTGCCCAAGCCTCCCTGAGAAGGAGGTAGGGGGTAGCCATGGGGTGAGACCTGCCTTCGGGAGACCTGTGATGCTCATGCTGGGGCCCCATCACATCACAGGGTCAGGAAGCAGCTGGTGAATTCCCAAGTGGGGAGGTAGAGAGAGCTGGGGAGCTGCTGCCACTGTGGTGTGGACAGGCTGAGGGGAATTAACGGCTGGAAGCACAAGGAGGAGCTGTGAGGAGCCTGGAGGGTAGGCAAGACACTGACTGCAGAAGGGAGTGAGGCGGGGGAGCAAAGGAGCACAAAGGAAGAGAGTGCTTCAGGAAAAAGGGAGGCCAAGTGCAAAGCCCCTCAGTCCTTTGGCAGCTGAGGAAGCACCTCTTCATGCCTGGTCTGGGACAATGCTGTGTGCTGGAGCCAATCCGCATCTTTCCAGGCACTGCTCCTCCTTGGTGGTGCTCACACCCCATGATGCCACCTCCCCTTCTCCTGCAGACCTGCTCAGGAGGTCCCTTTGAGAGGGTGGTAGTTAAAAGTTCACCAGCTCTGAGTGTGCTTGCAAAAGACAATCCTCATTTTTTCTTGCACTTCATTCCCACTCTCCAGAGAAAGCATTTTTGAGATAATAAAATCTGCTAACCATGATCTACATAATATCAGTACACACTTGACACAACATAACAACAGTAGTGATGGCAGTGAGGAGTCCACAACACGTTTTACAAGATTTCCTCTTAAAGACATTGCAGTGAGTCAATGGTTTCATGCAGATGTTTGCTTAAAATGGCTGGGGGGCCAAGCTCAGGCTTACTTTGTTCTGCTAAATTACTGAACAAAGACTTGGCTGCTTGCTTAGTGAAATAATCTGTGATAGATATCGTAGGACTGTTTGAGGATATATGGGCATTAGAAAAGTGGGGTGGAGACTAAACACCCCTTCCCCCCAAAATCAAGTAGAATAGATTCTCATCGATCACATGGGAATTACTGAAAAGCTGCAGACATGTTCATGAGACAGGAGATATCCTCAGCATTTTAAACAAGAAGTAGATGCAGAGGAGATGGCATTGATTCTCTACCATCCAAACAGTTGAGCGTGGAGGAGCTAATGAAGCAAACAATATTAACAAAGCAGCAGTCAACAGAGCAGAGGAACATGCTTTGGAAATCTTTGAGGCAAAGCAAATATGTCAGAAGGACTGAAAATTGTTATGGTATTAGCATTTTCTCTTCTTGTGAGAGTAACTGCTTTGTCTGATCTGTTAGTGAGTATCTTGTTATATTAAACACAAACATCACTGTTAATAATGTCTAAGTGCTTCATTAGTACCCTAATATATTAAATGTAGAATTAAAGAACTACTAAACCTTGAAAATATCAAGCATTCATTACAGCCAAAATTAAAGAGGTCTGTCATCTTCACTACATCAATTAACTTTTCAATTCCATTGCTTAGTTGTGCCTCCTTCATCTGTTTGCAAAGAATTGCTTCAATTTAACTACTTGAAACTGTATATAAAGACCAAAGCTTTCTACGTGTATAGAGAAGCTTCTTAGTGCATGGAGCAACACTTGATAAACAAAACCATCCCCCTCAACCACCACTTTACTCCTTAGGTTTCCTGGGTAAGCCAGGCATAGACAGAAAGTTTCCACAAAATTTAGTTTTTACTGGTTTGAAAGAAAAGTCTTTCTATTACCTTTGGATAGCACAGTCTGTACCACTGCAGTGAAAGATGTCACAGTGCCTCAGCAAATACTGAAGTCACTCTGAAACAGCAGTGAAGCCAGAAGCTGGCAAAAATTCAAGTGTCATGTCTTTATCACCTCCTTCCTTCTCTCAAAGTCAATGAATACAGCCCTTCATTTAGGGATAAGAGAGATTCACAGTTAATGCAATAAGCCTGTCACAGCTGCAGATCTTTTTCCTTTCGTTATCTAGTTACTAGGGAAATAGTCTTCCTCAAACTTTGCATGAGCAATGAATAAGCTGATCACTGTGGAAAAAAAAAAAAAATCAAATCACTGTAGTAGATCATTAATCTCATTATATTCTAGGGTCACATCTTCTCATCTGCTGTAGCTGAGCCTTACTTCCAATCCATCCGTTTTACTAATCATTCTTTTTGTTGCTTCTGATCTGTGATAGCATCAATGTGTTTAAAGGTTTGATTTCTCCTCTAGAGCCTCCTTCTCCTCTCTAAGTTGTTTACAGTAAATGTAGAATCTTGCAGCCTTCTTAACAGCATGATAGCAAGTCCCTTGTGTGCAGCTACCTTGTGTTTATTCTTGTACCCATGGTGCTTGAAGGGCAGGGCTTCCATGGGGTCACGTTGTCCTCAGGAAAAACAAATCTTTCCTAATTTTAGGCAGTGAGAAAATTCAGTCTTTTTTCTTCTCCACAAGAAAGTTTCTTGTTGGTGTACTGAGTCAAATTGTGAATGTCTCCTGCCCCTAGTTTAATGGTGTCAGTTACCCATGCTCTGCCTGTTCTCATATACAGGGCATATAGGAGGAGATGATAGACCTGGATCTTTAAAACAAAATTTTTTGGTTTTCACATTAGTTGGCATGGGAGTATTTGTTACAACAAAGCCAGAACACTTCACACCTGAACTATCTCCTGATGCCTCTTCCAAGCCTAAAATGGAAAAAATGTAACCCAGATATAAGCCTGGGTCTCCTATGAGACTTCACCATTAGTTTAAATCTATTTTCTTTTTCAGGTCTTACTATGCTGACCTATCTTTTCCCAAATGCTATTAAAATATTAAAAACCAAAAAAAAACAAAAAGAAAAAAACAAACCAAACAACCAAACAAACAAAACCAAAACCAAACCAAACCAAACCAAAAAAAATCAGTAAGACTATTTGAAGAGCCAAGAACTATCATATAAATTCATAATGTAAAATTTCTACAAATAATATCAAATCTATGGAAACTTTTTGCAGCTTCAGAGATTATTTTCTAGTGCTGCAGGTCTGTGATAAATGGGCAGAGTGCTTTTGCTGGGAAAATGTTAACCTTCATGACCAGGAGAACATCACAAGAGAGATGGTGTTTGTGCTTTTGCCATACACTTGGTTTGGTTGCTATACATTTGTCTTGTGCAAGTCTAAAACATGCCCTCCTCTCCCCAGCTTTGCTGTGAGAATTGCTAGGTGTTTGGCTTTTACAGAAATGATGAACAGGGCACACCCTGGCCCTCCTTGACAAGAGACATGGAGAATCTAAGGTTGATGTTTTGTTAATATGACTCTGAATATGAACTTGGGTAAACTCCTGAAAAGTCAGCTAGCCCCTGTAATGCACTGACCATTTCACACAGCATCCTGAATTCTGCTCTGCTGCTGTTATCCTGAGTGGCTTCTGGAAAAGCAATACTGTCTGATGCAGTCCTGTTTTGGAAAGAGTTCCTGAAGTCTGCTTTACAAACCCTCACTGAAACAAAGAACAGTATACAACCAAATGAAATGTAGTGCATTGGTTAAGTAGAATAAGATGTTGAAAACAAATGAAACCATCTGAAAAGTGAGTCGAACAATTACTTCCATTCTTCTTTTCTAAAAATCACTGTGTACAGTAGGGTAGCATCTTGAATAGCTGAGTGCCTCTCCAATACAACACACAGGCAAAACAAGAACAGTCCAATATTAAAAGCATTCCTGCTGTGTCACATCATGGTGCCTGCATGAGCTGAATTCAAGACTTTTTATTGTTAAGAGGCACTGCCATTACACTACATTTTAATATGGGTCTTTGCCAACAATCATAAATAAAACACTCACTCATAAACAATTCCTAAAGGCAGTGTGTCAGACAGTGTTTCATTAAAAAAAGGCTTGTTGCAATGGAGTACCACAGGCCATGGCTGGCTGGGGCTTTTTTTCCCTTGCATATCACTACGTGTTTTGTTGGTTCCCAAAAGGCTTTTTAGTTAGTGTAAGCTATGCCTACCAGAAGATCCTTCATGCTAATGGATGGAAAGTTCACAGCTGAAACATAGAGAAAATCAGTGCCATTTTCAAGAGCTGTCTAATGTGCGAAACCTGTAAAAACTGCAAGAAACAGGAAAAACTCACAATGAGTTACAGAATGGTAACAAGAAAAAAATTAACCTGTGGCAAAATTAAAATTGTATTTGCTAAATATCTTTCAAGATTAAATCCGTAAGGGAAAACATACTCAAATATACTGATGCCTGTTATGCAAATTCTGAAATTTTCATGAAACAGAAAATATGATACAGTCTGCTGCATGGATGAAATAACTGGACAGCCCTTCTCAAATTCAGTAAGAAGCATGCGAAATAAAAGCTGAATGTCTCTCCGTTTACTAGACTGCTGTGGTGGTCATAGCAATAAAGAGTTTTAAAAGACTAATTTTTAAAGTAATCTTTTGTTTTTCCTGCTCTCTGGACTATTCCCATGTTCTCTGCAATCAGCAGCTCGCCACATACGTTGGGAAGCATAAGGCTGAACTACTTTTACAGAAAGCTGCATTTAGTAACTCATTACAAAGCTGACATCACTGAAACAAAAGTTCAGTCATGTAGGGATGTGGCAGAGGTTATCATGCAGCACATTACTAATATACTGGGGGGAAAGATTATGTCAACTGCCTGCTAGTGTCCACATCCAGGATGCAATCTCCCCAGGGAATAAACACTCTTGGCAAACACTGAAACCCAGAAATCTTCACAAAGCTGTTTGCAATTTGCAGCCAAAACTATCCACAAATGCTGGGAATAGACTACAGTCCTTGACAACACACCACTCCAGACATTTCCACGGGGGAAGTTTAATCTACAAGGATGTAGAAATATAAAACAAAGTATTGCTCAAAGTAACTGTTTGTCAGATCATGTGCCTCTAATTTGGTTTCCAGTGACATTACACAGCTGCAGCCAATGGATTCCAGCCAGGCTCAACAGTCACTGAAGTTCTTTTTTGTTTAAATTTAGTATCTGAACATGTTTTGCCCATCATTAAAATGGAGAGTAATTGCTCAAAAGTGAACTGTAGAAGTTACAACTGCAAAGAACTTATTAGGTCACCAAGTCCCATCCTCAGAGCAATGCAGGACTGAAAACACACTGCAAGAAAAACTGAACAGCACTGTGTTTGTTTTCCTTTTTTTCCCCCATTCCTTTTTTTCCTTTATTGTAATCATTATCAGTATATTCAAAAGTTTAAAAAACAACCACAAATGCCAGTGTAAACATGCTTCAGGTATATAAGTATTATAAAGTATTGCACATACAGAAGTCCTATGTTCAGTATCTCCTTATGGTGCTATTTCATCAGCATTGTGCAGATGACGCGATTACAATAAGCTGCTGATATTATTTCTGAAGCTGCTACGCACAACAATAAAATATTTACAAAAGCTGGAAGCTCCCTTTTTTTCTTCATAGAAGGACGATTTTGCCTGGAATGTACGGGATATAGAGGTGTGCAAATACGGGACAGGCTTGCTTTGTGGTGGTATTTATCAGCTGATGTCTCTAATCTACAAAGGATCAGCTCAAAACCATTTGGGGGAAGGAGTCTGTTAATGGTTTTCTGGGGGACTGGGAAGTTGTCAGGCCTCCCCATCCCTAGGAAACAGAGGTGCCTGCTTGTGTGAAGCATACAAGTGCTTCACCTCCATGTTCAGAGGCACATGTCTCCTTCTCTCAGTAAGTCTTGTGGGTACACTGCATCTGATAAGCTAAAGACTCCATAAAGGTCTACTTGCAAATTTGCCTTGAATATGAAGATGTAACACAGCTCCTGCTTGGATTTTCCAGGTCAGTCTGCATACAAGAAATGATAAAACTGTAAATCTTGTGTCAGACTGACAGAACTGACAGTGTCTCATGACTACTCCTATCTTGAAGTATTAGGAAGCAGAAGGGCAGTTGTTTAAAAGGAGACAAAAAGTGGCAGAATGGACGAGGCCATTTACCAGTTGAGAAGCTGAGATGGATTGGAAAGAAAAGGAGCTCAGGACAAGGCAAGTGGTGTATGTTTCATAAAATGAACAATCCCTCGTGAAGCTTACACAATATAGCTAATTTCACACTCACAGGCAGCATTGAAAGACTCAAGATTTCACATAAAAATTTGCACAGATGAGGGCTTAGAGCCCCTGCTGAGATAAAGAACATTTGCTGATAGAAGGGAAAGAATGAAACATCCCTTCTTCGGAATCCTAAACCCAGAAAAAAATAATAAATGCTAAGTGTATATTTTTACTCTTTACCTCAAAATCTCTTTCCTTCTTTTTGTTCATGCTTGGCTGGCTGGCATCCTATTTTTCTGCATAAATACAAATCCTGCCACCCTTTCCTGCCAGAATTTTCTTAAAAAATAATTTTATTAAGCCCTAAACTTTGTCAAAAGCATTACTTTTAAGATGCTGCCAGCTTGTAGATTGAAAAATGAAAAAGGCAAAGACTTCTTTAGGTGAACAATTATGGCAGTAGCTGTTCCATTTTAAGAGGCAATTTCAACAGAGTAACAGGGCAAAGGCCAAATTTGCCCCAGCCCCAAACCCCCGAAGACTTTTCAATACCACCAGTGTGGCTGAGATAATTTAAAACAGTGTTTCAGAAATGACTGTATCCTGTGTCAGTGCTGCTGCCAGCCACCAGCAAAGCAAGGACAGGGTAACTCATCCCTGCTCTATACTGTGCATGGATTTAGTTATCTGCATGTGATACTGCCAGCTCTGGGCTGAAAGAGATACAACGTGTACTTGTTTATCATATGTCTTATCTTGTAACGTGTTCCATAAATCTGCTTTGCAAAACACCTTGTAGCCAAGGAAATTGTGTTCTGGGTGTATGATGGGTTTACTCTTCTATTTACATGCAAAGTAAGTACGTGATTTCTATTATTTTTTCCTTTCTTCTCTCAAAATCTATGTTGATGATTATATCAGATACTTATTCCAAAAAGGTGGAAAAATAAATAATTGTGCCCCATCTATAAAGTTATTTATAGACTACCTTTGTGTTTCAGAAGTACTTTCACAGTACTGATAGATTGCCTGTCTCCCTGAGCCATAATTTCATAAAAGTTCTTAGGGAGGTTTCAAAGGTACTCTGCATGATACAGTAGCATTCAGAAGGTTTGTCCTGCTTCATCTTCTAGACAATACAGCAATGAAGGCATTCTGTCCTTGAGAGATTTGGGCTTGTTCCAAAAGCATCTTGGCATACCACACGTGCTCAAAAGCATCTGCTGAAACGTAGACTGACTGGAATATGGGATAAACATTCTGTTCAGTGGTGAATACGTTTATAAGGCAGTGATAAAGTTGCTTTCTTTGGCAGGGATGGCCATCATGTGGCATGTTCTCAGAACATTGCATAGATCAGACTGACACCATGTCACTTGCAGGTACAAAGGAAGACTGGTGGAAGGAATCTTTCATTTAATCCTCATCGTGTTTCTAGTCTCTCAGGCAGGATTCTGACTTGACTTGTCACTCCCTTCCTTTATGCATCAGTAGTCTTGTTATTTGTCAGCTGTTGCCTGTCAGCCATGTCATCTTGAGGAGGTCTAGCTCTGTCAAAGAAGCCACACTGCAGAAAACAATCAACAGAAAAAAAGATGTCATGGTAAGAAAACCACAGAGAGACTCAGCTGCAGTTTCATTCTTCACTCAGGCATCCTGAAATGTCAGGCACAATGTATGGCAGGCTGAGAGTCTGTGAAGATATTTTATTTCTATCCAAATCATTCTCTGTGAAAGTTTTAGATGCAAAGCATTGAGCTCTAAAGCATAGCTTTAAAAATCCAAATTATATGAAAGATGTCTTTGCAGGAGATGTAAAGTTGGCCTGAATGCTGGTATGGACTGATGCTAATGAGAAATCTGCGCATCTCAGTTCACCAATGCGCTCATTCAGAAAAGAGATTTAGACTGACAAGCAGTAATAATAAGAGAAGTGTAATATGTGTTGGGAAATGTCCACAGGACAGTGTTGTGACCTAGTCTAAAGATCACTAAAGATGAGATCCCTCTCACCTTACTTTACCTGCCTAAAATTCACTCTTTTAGTTGAAAGGTTGAAAGTTCACAAGTGGTTAAAGGAAGGTACCACCAAAAGGTAATTTCTCTCCTCCTTGCATGTTCAGACGTAGCTTTTTGCTGCTGTTATTACCTGACCAGGTGAAGTTCGAAAGTTAGCATAGGCTGTACACTTAACCATAACCTTTAGGCAGCTAAAGGCAGATAAGCCATATCCTAACTTTTAAGGAATTATTTCAATCTTATTTTTAATGTGAACTGAGAAGAGGGACAAAAGCTACACTGGTTCCCTGTAATATAGCAGTTTCCAGTAATTTGTCTTAAAAATTGTGAAAGGAGTATAACAACCAAAACAGAAATAGAAAACTTTAAAAAACAAAATAGATTATATATTAATATAAAAGGAAATCTTCTAAAATTAATTCTCAGAACTGAGAGTGTTGTTCCATGCTGACAAAAACTGGAAATTCCTGAATTATTCAGAGAAAACAAAGTTAGAGTAACTTCTTTTTGAACCTAAACATCCTGAAATAGAGGATCATAGGTCTTGGGAAACGGAGCCAAACTCTGTATGCCCATTTATAACCAGACTTCAATAATAAAGGAGGACTTTGAAAACAAGTTCCCTGCATAAAGGTCAATGACACTAGCATGTCAGAAATGCCAAAACAAAAAAGACACGTGTACTGTTGCTTTTGCTCCGAACTGTTAAAGATCACAAAATTCTAGCCTCTTTTTTCATCTGTTAGAATCTTCCAGTATCTTCCGGGGGTTTTTTTAAGGCAACAGTAAGAGAAATAATGCAACATACCTTCCATAAAGCTAGGGTCAGCAGAGCTAGTACTAGTAGTCCAAGAAGTATGGCTAGTATTATAACCCATAAAGGGATCTCAAAGGAGACATTTGGGGTGGACCAAATGACAGATGTTCTGATCTGCAATGAAAACAATACATTTAATGAACAAAAATGAAGCAAGTAAAGCAAATCCGATGGTAGAATACAGAGGTTAGATGCATTGACTTCAACAGATTTTTGCAGATTAGAAATACACATTGACCGAAATTCTCCCATGTTGGCTTCATTTATTGTAATTTCCTTTCCATTTGTTCATGATAATTACTAGAAATTGAATTCACACATATATAAAAGTCTTGTCGTATCAGACACACAAATAATTTTCCCATAATACAGAGTGGCAGAAAAAAATGCCCTTCTGTGCAAATGCTTCAAGAACATTCAAGGAGCAAAGTTCTGCTCACTTGCTGGTACAGCTTAGGCTAGTACACTGAAATGCACTGAATTATTCGAAAACAATGGTTGACTTCGGCCCAAACTCTTAATTCAAACCACAGTAGATACCAGCTACATTTTTCTTATTTTAATTTCTGCTGACATACCAGGATACATTTTTTCTGATGATTTGCATTTCAGCTAAGCAGTCCAAAAATGAAACTCAAGCAGCATGTATTGTCCTTGTGATACAGCCGAACACACAGTATGATATTATCTTCTTTAAAAGAAGCCAAGCATAGAGACTATTACCTAAACATGAAACAAGCCCTGAAACATGCTCTCTCATTGTCTGAGGCTCTACAAAGCAGCAGACATTAACATCAGTTATCAAAGGTTTTAATTGACTTGGCAAACTTCTCTCTTTAGACCTCCATGGGGACAAAGAGTAGTAATAACCCTTTTGTATTTCTCCTTTTAGGGACATCCATTCCTCCTCACTCTCCTTTCCATACCTTGTGCGAAATTTATTAGATGCTCTCAGACTCTCCTTTGAAGGCTCCTCATCAGTCTCACTGAATATTTGCTCTGTCCCTGCTCCTCTCAAGTGGGAAGGAATGAGTTCGAGCTTTCCTTAGCTCTTCTGACACAATGATATCCCTTCAGTCTTAGTTTATTTTCTCAACCTTTTCTCTTTGTTGTTAGCCTAGGAAGTGATTTCTCTCTGGGGCTTTCTTTTGGACCTCTCTTGTCTACTCCTAGTCTCCCTTAAGCAGGATAAGTATGTGACAGATGGAAGTTATTTGCTTTATGACATGATGAAATCAGTTTGCAAAGAAACTGATGACACAAACTCTCAAATGATATTCCTCTTCTGTGCTCAAGGTACAGCTAGGAAATCTACTCTTTTTAATAAGTTTCTTGGCTATTGTCCAGTCCCTGATCTGCACTCATTGTAAATTTTCTTTCTATGTTTTTTTCCACTATTACCTTAGTGATTGATGCACTACAAATTTAACACAATATTAATTTCTAATTTGTTCATTGAAGGAACAGTAGCCTAAGTTTTAGGAATGGACACAACTCTCTAGTTCAGCTCAAAACTGTTTCCATTCCCATGCCTCCCATGTCTCTCCTTGAAGACGGCAAATTTAATCATTTAATCCTTTCTGCAACAGCCAGTCCTTTCCTATCTCGCTTTTTCTTGTGATCAGCATTCTTTCATAGACTTTTCATTCTGAAAGCACCAGTAGATCTGTCTTCCAGCTTCTGTCAGGCTTAACTGTAAGACACTCTTGAATAGTCCTTTTCACTTACTTCATCTGTGCAGCCGACTGCTCCCTACTCTGACACAGTGCTTACAGAGACGGCAGTCTGGTGAGGTCTACTGATACACATATTTTTTAGTATCTCTCACCAGGAAACAAAATGTAGGGACAAACTTTCTATGTAGGATACCACTTGCTTTCTACCAAAGCTTACACTGAGGGTGACACAGCAAATTCCAAGACACTGCCCAGTCCTGGTGTTTGCACTTTAACATTGGCTCTGAAGATGAAGTACTTGCAGTGCTGGCCATACCACTGTTGATCCAACAAACACAGCTAATATACATCTTTGGAGCAGCTCTAAATAGTCATAAGTCTATAATATTTCAAAAAGATAACATCTACAAAGAATAAATATGAGAGCTAATTAAAGCAAGAAAAAATTATTTTAAGGCCATCAGCATTGATAAAACAACCCATGAAAAGACACCCTTATGTCCCAACAGATATCCTCATGGTCTGATCAAGTGATCAGCCATGCCAGTGCAGGAATACCATTCCCTTTGCCAGCCTCCTCTTTGGGTTGCTTCTTAAGCACTGCAAAATTTCATAGGCTCTCTGCATCATTAGATTCAGCTAGAGCAGAGCTCATTTACTAAGGATAAAATATTTTTGAATGGCTCTGCTTGTGTCTCAGAGTGGCATTAGAATGCAAGGGCAGAGAAAATGAGAGAAGGGTCATCTGAACTGTCTGCAGAGATTCTTCCCAAGAAAAGCCAATTAAGGAAAACTATGAATTCAAGTAAAAGGCTAACTGACCAGGGAAAACAGAAAGGATGCAGTTACAAGGGGCTGCTTGAAGCCTGTAGAAAACAATGGGTTCAGCTGTCCAATGACGAGAGCATCTCCATTCTATTGCTTGAAAATCATGAACGCTGCCCTGAAGCAAGTCTGATCACATACAGCACAAGAGTTGGGAAGTGCTGATGAAAATTCATGGGCACCAAGACAGCAAAACCAGATTGATTCAAAAAACCCCAACTCATTCACGATGTGCACTTCCTCTGCTGTCAAACTCTGAGTTACTACACACAGGAAGTTACAAATTTTAATTATTGTTTGGAAAGGACCTGACACTTTCAACATATGATTGCATATCTTAATAATCTAAGATTTGAGCTTCACTATGGTTTCTATTCATAACGCTATCACTAGCCTGAGCATGTTGCTGTGAACTGGAGCACTAATGTGAAAGACCACTTACCAAAACCATCTTTAAAAATGTTTGTAAAACAGCAGCAAAAATAAAAGGCAAGCATGCCTTTCTGTCATCTCAAGTTTAATGAAATGACTGACTCCATTTTACAGCAAGACCAAACCACAGGGAAGGCCCATTTACATGCAAAGGCTTTATTTTGCCGTTTCTGCTACTGATAGCTTCAGCCAAATTCCTAGGTGACATAATGTGACTAAGATAAATACAAGAGGAAATGGGAGTCAGCATCACTGCTTTAGGGTGGATTGTAGAACATCAGTAAAACAGAACAAAAAGATTCTGACAAGCTGCTGGCTAGGTATGGATGGCTTAATAGATGGACAGGAAAGGGTTAATTTTTGGAGTAGCCTGGAGGGGGCATGGCCAGGACCTGAAGGTTACTCTATAATGCCTCATACTATTGCCAGAGGCAGGGGGAAGGGAATCTCCTCCAAAGTTCCTCCCAGTGGAGTCAGTCTGGCAGAGAGAGCTGTTGGGTATTGTCTATTGTCAGGGAGTTTCCCTGTCCATCTTTCCTGTCTTGTACCCTCTGTCATTAGTATTGTTGCTGTTACTGTTAATTTTCTTATCTCTTTGCTGTTTCCTGTAAATTGTTCTTATCTCAACTCGTGATCTTTGCATTTTTTACCTTCAATTCTTATCTCCATCCTGTTGCACAGAGAGAGGGAGGTGAAAGCGAGCAAGCGGTGCATGGTTTGGAGAGCCACAGTGGGAGAACTAAATTGGTGAGTACCACCTCTAAACCATGACAACAGTCTACTGAAATTGTACATCCTGAATATGGAAATTATCTGAGTGGGCAAGTACTTTTGTAGGAAGAATTTCTGGTTTACAGATTTCTTCAGATAGTATTTGACTGAACCACATCTGGTTCCTTGGGCACCAAGTCCATTTCAAGCCAATGTAACGTAAGTACTTCAGCACCACAGGTACTCTGAGACAGGGGTGGAGTAAGCTGCTGCCTGCTGTTTCGATCTGAATAGCTCATAGGGCAGCATGATTGCACAGGAGCAGAGCAACAACTAGACTCTTAATGTGTGCCAGTTCACTGTCCAAAATTAAGTAGGGTCAATCCAGACTTCAAAGTATGTTTGAGATCCAGTGGAAACAGACTATTTCATTAGGGATGGTAGATTTCATTAGGTTTGGGATAAAGCTGATAATAGTGCATGCAACTACAAGCATCCATGTTGCCTTTCCATGCCTTCTTTTATGTGCCACTTCCTTGTGTGTTGTGTTTTCTTTCCTCTTAGGCTATGAAAACAATAAGACAAGCTAGCTCTTCGTCTGGTATCTACAGAGCACCTGTCAGCATGGATCCAGATAAGAACATGTGGATCTTCCTGAGGATGCTAAATAATTATAAGTGGTATAGCAGCACTCAGCCTTGCTTGTGCTGCCTGGGTTCAGTATCACTTCTCCCTTCCTCCTGCTGTCATTCTGCCTTCACAGACAATCAAGTGCAACTTGTGGTTTAATTTCAGTAGCTCAGCTGGAGCTTGACAAATGTTGAAACATAAACAGGAAACTGTGATCTTACAGAAGAGCAGGGTATCATGTTCATAATCCTTAGATTATCAGCAATGAGCAAAACAGACAGCAGAAATTAGGTCTATCCTGTATCAAGCAGAATGCTGCTGCAAAGCTGGCACATTTCTCTTTTAGCCTGAGTGCAGCCAATGCTTATGAAATTTTTGCCTGCTAAATCTTGAAACCATCCTGTTGCACCCACACCCTTTATCCATGAATCCCTCTTTGTCTTAGGTTTTAAAAGCAAGGGGATGGTTGTGCTAAGTATTTGAGATTTATTTCCTGAGCAGGGGATTATTTGTAGGCATCAGTCTCACTCCTGCCTGTGTGCATTACCAGTAGGATACAATGCCCCTGGGCTGCCGCTCTTTATACTCTACACAAAGACTTGAAAGGCCACTAATGCAATTGCTGGTGAACACTTTGACACTGCAAGTCCTGAACACCCACAGAGTTGAGGCAGAAGCTGGAGGGGAAGACAGAAACAAAACATTCCTTCAGTTTTGTCTGCCTTGTTTCACCATTTTTACAGAAGACTGTCCGTTCTGCACCCCATGCTGTCCACAACAGTTTTACATATGATTTTGATTTAAGACAAGTTTGTATTTTCAGCTTGTATTTCTGTTCTTCTCCATGTGGTAGGTTTAGTACTGCAGGATCAGAGCCAGGGAATGTTTCCATCTAAGGTGGCCAATATGAAGAAGTGGAATTTTTACACAAGTGTTGCATGTTGACACTGTACTTTAGATGTGTGTTGGCTTTCCTCTCCGTTCAGGACAAGACTTATATGCTGAACACTGAAAACAGTGCTTGCTTCTCTGTCAGGTGGGAGAAAAGCACAGCTCACAGACTTGAGAGGAGCCATCTGACTTCTGACACTGCTGAACATCTGTCTCATACCTTTTGTATGCAAAGGGTGCCAAAAAAAATGCCATCTGCCTCAGGCACTGAGATGAGGGTGAAGTCAACCCAAGAGTTATGGACAGAGCCTCCGTTTGCTATTGGAAATAAAATCCACGCTGATCTTAGCACAGATGCTGTGTGATAGTCTTAACTTCATAACCCCTCTTTGTGGTTCCATAGAAGTCACTTGTGGCTTATTGAAAGTGTTCTTCTGAGGAGGCTTTTATTTTCCTTCTTTAAAATATGCCATAGTTAAGCACACTGTAAGTAGATAAAAGAATCATTAGGGTTTTGGCCACTGTATTTCATAGAGTTTGGATTCTGCTTCTGATTTTGGTGTTACTCAGTGTGTCTTCAAAATAGTCTTTGATTCCTCTGGAAGGAAGCACAAAGCAGAGAGAAGCACACATAGTGAGCTGCTGGTTCACCGGCACTTCCTTGTGTATAGATGGGAGTTAGGTTTGACTGGTGCAAACTTCCAGCATCTGTGGTCAGAATTCAGTGCATGCTAGTGGGAATCTCACAAAGTTATTTTTTTTTCTCCCTGGTTCTTTAAAAGACACACTTTAAAAAAAATATAAATAACTTCTCCATAATTTATTCTGCTACTTCAAGAAACAGTAGCTAAATTAATTATTATTCTAGTGCTACTACTTTTGCTGCCCATGATGACCTTCCTTTAGTCTTCAGCTTTTTTGTTTACAGAGGCTGAGAAACAAATTCTTTTGTACTCCTACATGTCCCCATCAAACCTTTACAGCATGATGTTATTATATGTTCTCAAAAAATGCTCAAAATAGAATGTAAAAGATCCCTTGAGCTTGAAGTCACATTTATGTTTACACTTTACAAATGTTTATGCAAATATATTTCAAGAGGAATATAAGCTTGTTTAAAACGAGAGTACTATCAGTGTGTAATAACTAAAAAAAGTTATAGGCCTTGGTCTGAAACCAGTTTTACTCACTGTAGGACACTGGTCAAACAGTTTTGACTAAAGGCATCCACAGTGAAAATCCTATCAAACATTTTAGAAAAGCAGTCATATTTTATTAAACTCCCAAACTGGCTCAAGAATCATAAATTAAAATAGAACAAATTGCTGCTTATTCTAACTTTGTACTTTTTGCAATGAAAAGTACTTTCATGTTGCACATGCAGGTCACCAAGTAAGACAGTATTATTTACCACAATAATACTTGTAGCAAAAAAATGAAAATTTTCTCTTGAATGATCCAGCTGTTAGCAAGGAAATTCAACCAGTTGTATAATACATGGTTGCAATTCGAAGACTATCAAAATTAACGGAAATACTATCATAGATGTCGTTGGATTCTGGTTTAAGCTCCATGCTAATTTTCTGTTTAATGCATTTTCACTCTAATGTTTTACTATAAAAGATCCAGATTTTCTTACATTTACATAACGTTTCACACACCTTTGTGTCACGACCCTGTCTTCAAGATCCATATGTCCAAGACCTATATTCCATGATGATGGAAATAAAGTCCTCAGTGCTGCAAATATGACTACATGACTCCGTAGGTTACTGATGTGTATGGGATTATTCATGCCATTAAAACGAAATGTAAATATCAGCCTGCATAATTGGTATCCAGCACGGTATGAATTAAATGAAGGACATATGCTCTATTCTTTTAAATATATTATCTTTATATAAACTTTAAAGTGCTAGCTGATTATTAGATATATACTTTTGAGAATTGATTTTAAAAATATTTAAATCTTTCTTCCACTTCCACCCTTTCATTGTCTGAAAGAAAACCATAAACCTTGAAATAAATCTTTGGAAGCTTTTAAAACACAACTAGTGATCTTTTTCAGAAGGACCAAAAATATTAAGCTTTGCCCAGCTTCAAGGAAATATTTCTTCTTGCAAGTGGAACATCAAAGAACTGGTGCATATAACACATCAAGCTGTAGAGCTGGCAAGCATCCACTGCCATGTCCAGATATGAAACTACATAAAAGTGTTATCATTTTTCAACATTTTACAGTTGCCATTACAGGCATTTTGCTGTAAATCATCTGCTGCAAATAATAAGCATTATACTGGCTGGAGTAAGAGAATGAAATGCTTATCTGATCATTTGGTAGATCATCTGACACTTGTTGAGAACAGCAGGCTATCACCTGGGGTAAAGCACTTCAGTCCAGATGAAGGCCCCACTATCAACAGAATGCTGCACATGTGTTTCTGGTATGGAACACATGCTGCAGGAAAATAAAAAGAGCCCGAGTATATATGTCAGCTTGGTGCCTTTGAACCTATCTGGATGAATACTGCATTAAGCACCAGTTCTCTCTAGTGAAATCATGGTTCTACTGATGATGGAGGTTGGAGTCACTGTGGACGCAGAACCAAGATTTTACCTTGTGTCTTCCCAGAGCAAGTATCAATCAACCATTCAATCTGTGCATGTACAAAACAAAACTTTATAGCCTGTATCCTCTAAAATATACTCAAAATAAGCCAGAAAGTGTATTATTCTGTTGGTTTTCTAGGTAAGAAAATAATCTGTCCCTACTACTACATCTCAACAGACAGATATGGTGTATTTTCACCACGATTCAACTTGGCAAAGTTTGAACTGGGCTTACCTTGTAAAAGAAGGACTGTAACTGATGAATCTTTATAAAGATGAGAACATTAAGCCTTAAAATTTCAGATTACTTTTATACTAGAATCAATTTTTGCACTCATATTTTACTTATTTATAAATATCAGTACTGACAAAATAGAGTGAATTTTAACCACGGTATTAGACACCATAAGTAGCAAATTACTTTAAAGTGCTCCCCAAACCCAATGCTTTGGCACCAGCAAACAAATCCAACTTATGCCTCCAAAATTAATTTTTCATATAGTACTCCAGGGCCATACAAATCTCAGTCTGCAAATAAGGCAAGTACTTTAGCATCTATCTATCACTTCTGTAGGGATTACCAAGTAAATTTTTATCTTGCACTTGATGTGCTGTGAGGTGGAAACCCTAGAAAGGCATACAGACCTTCCTGAAAATCAGGGTATCAAAGAAACTTAATACAGATAAGAGAGAAGTTGCTGTAGACAGTACACAAGCTTGTGTGAGAGAAGTGCTGACTGGGAGAAGAGTGAGATCTCTAAACCTGACAGAAACATGATTTTGGATTTTGCATAAATATTTCCTCCAGATTTTTTTTTTTTACCCCAAACAAAGTAACTAGATACTTGCTTTTACAGTTCTGTTTTCTTTTGGGTGAAAAATCCATCGTAATTGCAATAAAGCATTCTGCACATTATTGCAGCAAGAAATTATTTTAAAATGTAATAAGAATCATGTATCATCAACTTCCACAGAAAGCAATGAAGATATTTCCTTTAGGTATTACTTCAGGAATTTACACTGGAAACACAGGAGAGACCAATCTCAATATTTTCATCTATAAGACCTTTCACAGCTGTGATCAGAGTGACCAAATACATGTGCTTCACACAAAGATATAATTTTCAGTTACTTACTGATATGCTTCCCTCGGGGAGCTTTGCTGGTTGCACTTTATATGGCATGCTCTTAACTTCAAAGGAAACATTGGAAGAAAGACTATAGAGATCATTCTTTCTCTGAAATGATAGAAAAAAAGAAATGATTAAAACCCATGTTTATATTTAAAAGCATTAGGAAAGATAAGCAGACAAAAAACTCCAGAGCACTGATTTCATAAGTCAAAGACGGTTTCTTTTGGTGAAGAGTGCAGGAATATTGAGACCTGTATGTGTCCATGAGATAAATACAGCATAAAGCTGCAATACAAAGGCCACATGTTCAAAATGGGGAAGAAGGGTTAGATATGCAGAAGGATACATACAGTTGTTTCTCATATTTCTCTTTGAAATAAGTGAGTTAAAAGCATAGGCGAAGTTTAGGGGGTGTCCGTGTTTTAAACCCTCACCTCTGCTCACCAGTCTCAACAAACAACATGGGTATATTGAGAACATTTACAGGCCTATATTGAGACCAGGTTGGTAGAGGTTCCTGATAACATCAGAGGAATGGCTGTGCCTTCCCACCAAAGAACAATAGTAGGAATAAGCATCTTTGAACTTTGTTTACACAGAATCACAGAATAGTTTGGGTTGGAAGGGCCCTCTGGAGATCAACTAGTCCAACTCCTCTGCCAAGGCAGAGTCACCTAGACCAGGCTACACTTAGAATGTGATTGATTTCCTATTGCAGTAGAGCTCAAAAATCCCACTCACCTTGCTTGTTTACTAAGTTGTGTCAATGTGAGAGGAATGAACAGCAGCCATTGTTTAACTGATCACCTAGTAAAATATTTATATAGCTCTCATTCAGCACTTCAACAAACCCAAAGATATGCAGACAAAACGCGCAATTGGTTTCCTGGGTAACACTACATGCAACTTGTCTTGTATATTCTTTCTCATGTAAATTTGGCGTAGTGATATGGATCTCCTTTGAAAGTGCTTCGATATTCTCCGAAAAGCATTAGATTGTTAAGTGCTAATATGGTCAATGGAATCCAGAGGGCTAGGAGTTATGACTGTTATATCCTTTTCCTATACTATTATTATTATTATTATTATTATTATTATTATTATTATATTACTATCCTATTTTTGCTACCTGTCTTAATCCTTTATGAAATATGATGATCAGATTTCAACACAATATTTGGCTGATGATTTACAGAAAGACAGAGCCTTGTAAGTAAAGCAGTCTTTCCTTTTGCCACCAGCTCCTTTCAGTCCAGCATATCTGGAACATCGCTGTCACTTCCTAAATCCTCTTCTGCAAAACCTTCTCCTTCCTTCTATTTCTCACACATTAAGGAATTCTGCTCCATTGACAAGATTTGGTTCCTGTGTGGTCCCTTGTTCAACATCTTTTCCTCAGTTTTTCCCCATAGCTTCCTGTTGCATCAAAAGCATAAACCCTCTCAAAGAACTGCTTTTCCTCTTTCAGCTGTTTCGTTGAGCAAAGATTGAGGTAAGAAGACTCCCTGATAATTTGGGCTACTATTTCTTTCCTTCACTGATGGAGAAAGGTTTGTTTGTGAAAATGACCTGAAATAAGCATAACATAAACCTAGGAGCCAACTTGGATGCATTTGAATGACCATGGCCCAAATAAAAGTTTTCACAGAACTGCTGTGGTTTGAGAGCATATTTGGAGTTTGTTTGCTCCAAGCACAGGCACAGTAGAATCAACTAGAGCAGTATGCTCAGGCCCATGTCCAGTTGGGGGTTGAATATATCCAAGAACGGAAACTCTGCAATCTCAAGAAGCAACCTATTCCAGTTTTTTACTACCCTCCAAGTAAAAAAAGTTTTATTCTTACGTTTAAATGCAATTTTGTGTATTTCAATTTGTGTTTCTTCCCTGTTCCTTGATATTGAGAAGACCCTGCAGTGTCTTCTTTACCCTCTCCTATCAGACATTTACATATGCTGATGAGATCCCTTCTGAGCTTTCTCCTCTCCAGACTGAACATTCCTATCTCTCTCAGCCTCTCCTGGTATATTGAATGCTCCAGGCCCTTAATCATCATTGTGGCTCTTAGCTGGACTTGCTCCAGTATGTCCATGTCTCACTTGTCTCAGAGAGCCCAGGACTAAACTCCAGATCTGTTTCATCAGTGCTGAGTAGAGAGGAAGAATCAATTCCCTTGGCCTGCTGGCAATGCTCTTCCTTAATGCAGCCCAAGAGGATGCTGACTTTCTTTTCTGCAAGGGCCCACACAGTGGGCTCATGTTCAACTTTGCATCCCGCAGAACTCCAAGTTCTTTGCTAGAACACTACCTTCCAGTTGGTTGGTTGGAATAATCCTATGTACCGGTGCAGAGGATTATTCCTTCTGAAGTACAGCACTTTGCATTTCCTTTTGTCACACTTCATGAAATTCCTGCCAACTCTCTTCTCCAGCCTTTTGAGGTTCCTGTGAAGGGCAATACAAACAACTGGTGTATCAACCACTCCTTCCACTTCACTACCATCTGCAAATTATCAAGCTCTCAGGTTGGTAAGCATGATACCCCTTTTGTAAATCCGCGCTGACAGCTCCCAATCATCTTCCTGTCCTTAAGATGTTTGCAAATGGCTTCCATTTTTTTTTCTCCATCACCTTCTCTTCTCAGGGATTGAAATAAGGCTGACTGACCTATAGTTCTCTGAATCCTCCTTGAAGACAGGTGTTACCATTTGCTTTCTTGCAGTTTTCAGGAACTCCCCCCAGTCACCATGAACTTTCAAAGATAATTGGGAAAGGTCTCATATTCTCATTGCCCCTCCCTCAGGACTTGTATGTGTATTCTGTCAGGTTCCTTGGACTTTTGTATGTCCAATTTGTTTAAATGTTCCCCTATCCTGATATCCCTCTGCTGAAGGTAAATGTTGATAGCTGCAAGTTTCCTCTCTGGTTGCAGAGACCTTGGATTACTGTATGCAGATTTTACCAGTAAAGACAAAAGTGATTGGAGGCATTGAGTAACTCAGCCTTTTCCATGTCCCATTCAGCAGAAGACCCATATTTTCCTTAGTCTTCTTTTGGCTGCTGATATAGAAGCCTCTTTAATGCCCTTTTAAGTCCCTTGCTAGGCTCAGGTCCTGGTGGGCTTCTAGTTTCCTAACTCTGTCTCTGCATTCTCAGACACTCTCAGACACTATATTCGTTATCCAGCCCCTGCACTGGGTCAACTGACTCTGCTTCCACCTCTTTTATGTTTCACAGAATCACAGAATCATAAAGATTGGAAATAGCCTCCAAGATGGTTGAGTCCAACCTTTAACCTATCACCATCTTTCTATGTCTGAGTTGTACCAGGATTGTAAAACTCCATTTGTCAGGATGGACAGTTCTTAGCTCAAAGGAGGTGATTATGATCCTGGAGAATCTGTGGTTCTTCTGGACTTCTCTTTTTTCCAGGATCATCTCCCCTGGACTTCTTCCAAGAAGATCCCTGTAAAGGGTGTTCTCCGGAGCTCCAAGGTTGTAGTTTTGGTATTTGCCTTGTTCATTCAGTCTCCTTCTTAAAAATTAATTTTCTCTGCAAATATGTGAGGGTTTACTGGTGATAAAAAGCCAGCACATTTATTGCCTTTTGGAACTCATTTGGCTATGCCATAATTTTGTTCTTTTAAAATATTGAGAGCAGCTGAATGGTTATTATCAGAAAATTCAACCTCTTCTTGGGGCTTATACTAGGAAAGCGCAATACTAAAAAATCTGTCTCAAACAACTACACAGGAATAGTCAAATCAGCTGCTTAACACATCATCAAATGAAAGCCAACTGCCTTTTCTATCAATAGTGTTTGAAATGAAAAATAAGACTTGATAAATATGTAATTTTACACACTTTCATGATGCTGATCACCTATGAGGTGATATTCAGAAAAATAACTTTTCCTTATCACATTAATTATTTTCCATTTCCAGACTCAAGACATTCTTCATATTTTATTCTTCAGCACTAGATTCCTCCTCACACAAAATCTCAGCATGTTTCTGTGGCTGTGCATTCAGAAAAAAACCCTGAAAAAAGCCTTATATTTTCAATCCTAAGCAATTAATATTAGGCAGGATTCTGGATATGACTTATATGATTGATAAAAGTAATCTGTAATGGAGAGAGCAGAATACGCTATATTATTGAAGAAGTAGACATTAGACATTCAGCCTGATTGGCTGAGGTACAGTAAAGGCATTAACTCTCTTCAAACCTCCTATAAAGGAAACACAGCACTAATGGAAAAATAAAGCCTTTCACCTACTATATATGGCTTATTTAATTTTCAGCTTATATCAGCAACAAGAACATCAGAGGAGGGTACTTCCTGTGGATTAATGCTTGGCTTGGGTTAATAAGCTTGGGTTGTGACCACAGCTATCCACTCGCCTCAGCTCTTGAGTAGGCTCCTGGAAATGCTGGAATACAGGAATGGAGACTATAAAAGACTAGAGAGTATTTTCCTACATTTACAGATTTATGTGTTTGTTGCAAAGGACTTGAAAACAATGACTGTGGTCAACATTGTTTGCAAGCAGGATTCCTGTGTGCACTAACACCTTTGAGATACAAGCAGCTATCTTTGCTACAGCATTTTTTATAATTCTCAAACCAATTGTAAGAAACAGCATTTCTTTACCATATCATTTTTTAAATAGCATATGTTTAAATATTCAGTATTTACTGGAAGCTGCAGGACTTGTGGTTTGAAATTCAAGCTGAGGACTTAGTCATGGCTCAGAGGAAGGAGAAGAAAGAATTTGGTATTTGTGTCAGTGCTTAATGACCAACAGTAGAGAGCCCAGACCTAACTACACTGGCCTTTTGTGGTTCCCCTTGTGTTAGAACAAGCAGAACCTGATCTTGTGCTCATTGCTGAGACAGTAGTTTGCAATGTTCTGGGAGGAAGGCAAAACATGGCCATCCCCTGTGTTGCCTGGGTGGCAGATCCTGCTGATGTATTTATTAAAGCTTCTCTCTCTCTACATGCTTTTGTTTTACAGATAGATTTTTGAATTGAAGCCTTTGTTTTCTTTAAAAGTTGCGAGACAAAATAGCAGCCAGAAATGAAGGAAAGTGTTCCTAATAAATATTCAGTGCAGTGTTTTCCTAAGTACAATTGAGACCAAAATAATGTAAGAAGTGCTGCAAAATCTTTGACGACTTGAAGAACAGTTCTCCAGGCTCCAGTGGAATGCTTGTGCTTTTGAAGCTCAAGCACAGACCTGCTGATCCCCCCAAAGCATCTCTAAGGCATGTGAGCATCCTGGTCAGAGAGCACACTGAAATGCAGGGACAAATCTGGCTCCCAGGGAGCTAGACTGAGGGTAGGAGGAACAAAACCTTTAGCAGCGTAAAGACTGGTGGATCTTTGCTGTTCTGCAGGTTTGAAGAGTTCAGCTACTGGAGAGAGTTCCCAGAATGACTCTGCTCCATTGCCTCTATGGAGAATTGTTCAGGCTCTTGGAAATCCCTTTTCTTCTGCTTAGATGTAGCCCAGTGAAGTCTCCGTAGCTGAAGTGCACATACTTTTTCGATGGCAACCTGCATGCTGTAGTGGAATTTTTGCCCCAAGGACTTACGACTTTTGCACAGGGGGTTCAGTGCCGTTACAACAATATTGGCACTGCTTGATTCAAACCAGTTTCCCTTTGTGTCTGCTGCAGTCTGGCACTCTTTAAAGACAGAAGGGTATGCAATACCTTTTAAATACATGCTTTGGGAATTCATTAGCTTGCTTTCTTTGATCAATACCTCCCAAAATCTGAACTGCTGTCAATAGAGTAGCTTACGTAAATGCTGAGAGTAGAGCTCATACAACTACTTGTTCTTATTAATTAGCTTAAAAATGTGACTCTGTATATGCTCAAAAAGCATTTGTGCTATTCGCAGCAAGAGGATATGTCCACCCAAATATAGCTGTGACCAAAGACAATACTCTGAAAATCACCACATCTTTCTCTCTATCATTATATTCTTACACTTCACAGATTGTATTTTTTACATTCATTTTACCAGCCTATTTTAAGTTATAATATAGGCAGCTATTTTGTTGTGATTCCAGAAGACTTCAATATACAGATTATAATGGTTAAACACTCTAACGTGTTTATTTCTTCATATACCTAACATTACCTACACTGCAGCACATCTAGGAAGAGTCTCATGTTCTGCTCTTGTTAACACTGAAAATATTTTAAATAAAAATGAATGAAAACAAAACTAGCCCACACCCAAAAGACCTCCAGTTAGTTCAGCCCCATGCAAATGTCTCTTTCTTTCTAGTCTTCATTCCACATAAACAATCAAATCCAGTAAAATACAGCATTTTTGGCCACAACCAAAGTTTTGGGTTTTACTTATTTTATTTTTTCAAATAACAACAGTTTTTTGATGTAACTGAAAATCTTGATGACTTCCTCCTTTTGTTATTGTATGTGCCTTGAAGGGCAGTGCGTCAAATTTTTGGCTTTTAATTCTCAGTCTGAATTAAAATAATCTACTTAAATGTCCTTATATGGCTTATATATGGCAATGAATGAGGGCACAAGATGTCTCTCTCACTAATTTTTCTGTTCCCCCACTTCCATCCACACACAGGGAAATTTAGGTTGGCTGCAGAATTATTCCTTGAAAATACTAAGCAATCTTCCCTTGACTGAGATGTTTTCCACTGGACAGAGAAAGAGGTTCTGTGCTGGAGGATGCTGAGGATAGAAATTACTGTTTCTTGGGGTCATAGTCCACTCACAGATCGAGTAATTGCTCCCATAGTAAAGACAAGAGGAAAAACAAATAAAGGATCTTATACAAGAGATGTTTCACCTGTCTCATATCACCTCCACCAGTTCACCTCTGTTCTGAGCTCCAAGCCTCTGTTGTACAGTCTATTTGCATTCTTCCTCTAATGGCCTTTGTGCAGCTAAATTGAATCCTTACCACAAAAGCATTACCTGGCCTAGACAACTTCTACCACACTAAAGAGGCTCTGAGTTCACCAGTAATAAAATACGGAGATTCTCAACAAAATTTCTCATAATGGAAATACAATTAGAACATGCACTCTAACAGTGGTGATAGCTCCAGGTCCCAAGCATGAAGGCAAAGGTGGATGACAGGACTGGGAGAACTTGTAGTTGATGTCCAAACCAAGAAGGTATTACATCATGGTCTTCCTTGTTTTCTACCCTTCTAGACCTCTCAATTTCTTTTTATGTCCTTGGTGCAGCTTCAACAGAAGGGAACACCATCATTTTGTAAAACAGGGATGTGAGGCCTCTCAAGCTGAGTTTGAATTGAATTTGTGTCTTCCAGTCCTGAATTCTCTAATCATTAGACTGCCAGCTCTTGCTTCTGGCAATGAATATGGAATAAACCAAGTCCTCTTGAAGTCTTTCAACTAATTCTATAGGTACCTTCTAAACAATTTTTGGATTCTGTGTTCAAAGAGGGTGGACATATTCCCATTAAATCCTGATTTGGGTGCCTATCCTCCTGATAAGGAATAGCCCTCATGCACCACTCTGATGGTTAATGCTAGTCACTTTCTCTGAGGTATCTCATTTTCTCCACGTGCTGAACAGGGAGCCTAGGTATTTAGTTTTAGGTTTTGGATACCAGTCTGGGGCCAGGCAGTTAAGATATGGGTGTTGCAGCACACATCACCGCTAATATGTCAAGCATATATTTCCATTTTTAGACATCTAAAAAGACACAAGATCAGTGCACGTTCAGAAACATTGAAATAATGAGTATTTAACAAAGAAGCCAAAATGTGACTTTGGGTACCAAGAGAGCACCCAAATGCAGTGGTGCTTCTCTCACTTTTCAACTTTTTCTGATTAAAACTAGATTTTTCTCCCTCCAAGCGATTAGGAGTGCCAAATTCACATATCTAGAACAGTCAAAAAGTCAAGTGAGAAACAATACAATTATATTCAATAACATTAAAAGAAAATAAAATAAACTTCAAACTTCTTGGGAACCTCACACACCCTCTGTGGTTTTTTTACATTACTGCCTCCCCTAGCTCTCCCAGAAGGAGAGTTGTATCATTATGAGGAATTTTCAGTACAGGATGAAATAATAGCTAAGAATGCGCTGAGTTCCACATCCCGCAATGTCTTCTTCCAAAGAGCTTGGAGCCTGAAGGTTGTCACAAATCAGACACATGATATAGATTCATCATTTAGAAATGCATTTTCAAAACAGATGTTTTACTAGACAACTCCTGAGTCTTATATTAAAAAGTACCCCTCCGTTCAAAGAATACTGGACCAGATCCCCTCGGGTCTCCCTCAGATGATTCAGAAATATGATTAGATAAATGGGGACATAATGGAGCCCCATCAGAACACAACGTAACATAACCATGTAAGGTCGTTTCTGTTTTGCACGAATCAGGCTATTATTTGCCTGATCAGCAAGTCCAAATCCAAAAGTCAGCTTTACTAGAGGGTTCATATTTACAGCCACACTTTGAAGTTAATCCAAAAAAGTCTGTGATTCTTCTTGGCCTTTGCAAAATGTCTGTCTCTATCTTTGTTGGCTGGTTGGGAAATTTGGGCTGCTTTATTTACTCAAACATGTCTAATCATTGCACGTCATTTAACTGTTATTTGTAATGGGAGTTTGGGTTTTAAGGTGACAGATTACAACTGTCAAGAGACAAAAGGGTCAGCTGTTGTCAGTTAAACTAAGTGGAAGAGGAAGGAGTCACTCAATACATGACAGGTCTTTTGTGGCAACAAAATACACAAGCTGGCCCACATAACTTCGATGAAAAACATTAATTATTTCATCCTAGCATAAATCAACCACTTCCAATAAAATCCTTCTTAGGTTTGCATTAGCATATCTATAAGAAGAAAATACATCATGACACTGTGTTCTCAGCTTTAATGAGCACAAACAATTTCTTCTGCAAATCATCATGTCTTCATTTAGATTATAACACAGTTGAGGAATGTTGTATGGCACCATTATTCTGCTTTCTTTGGCATATGAAAACTTTTACATTAACTGAATGTGCAAAAGAGGTTGCAATGTTGCTCTAGAGACTTTTCCCCTAAATTTCTTTACAAAACCATGACAGTGGGATTCAGTCTGGCCCTTGAACAGTCCTTCCTGGTTCACAATCATCTCATCCTGATTATTTTGACTGCATTTTAATCCTCAGTTTGAATCTGCAGATTTCAGCCTAGTTAACAACAGTTGCAGACTTACTAAGAACTGATTATGGCCTTTTTTGGAAACTAATTATTGTCTACAGTCTTTTATGGTGATGGCTGTATAACTGTTAATTTTAAAAGGGGCTGTGAAAAAGAGAACTGTTTTAAGATGAGTGGAAGGAAAACAACCAGACCCTAGACACTATTTACTGTCTCTCTCCAAGTTTGTATGTGACGTAGGGATCATGTTATTCTGGCAGCTATTTAGACACAAATGGGGGATGCAACAGTTCTCTGGGGACTACCTTTTTCTACTCAGGAAAAAATTCTGTTGCTTTGAGTGGAGTTTTTCTGATTCTTAACAAGACTTGCAAGTTACTATTCAAAGGACACAGAAATGTTTACAGGGAAAAGGTAAAATCATAGCCCATAAAAAGTCTTGTTTGATAGCAAGGGTATGTAAGGCCAGTGGAGTAAGCAGAAGATGTCCTGGTAGGAGTGTTTCCCATGAGGTCTTTCCACCCAGTGAATCTACAGGATGGCTCGCCCTTGCCCCTGCCCACAAGCGGGTGTAACATTCCCTCTCTGCCTGGAGCTGACTGAGTGAAGGGAGGTGCAGGCAAAGCAAGCAGGATGTATTAAGGAGCAAGGAGGAGCTAAAGGGACTGCAGCACTGGCATTGCCTGGTGTGTTTGCACACACCCATGTCCCAAGGCCCAGCTTTGACCCTTTGCCCCATCCAGATCAGAAGGAGAGATGTTTCAAATCACCTGGATAATGCATCCTCTAAAGATATTCTTCTGTCTTGTCACTGTCTACAGAGCAAGGCAACCAGCTTTGGCATCTTACTTTCAGATTACATAAAATAAGTTCCACTGCTCTTGCATTAAACATGCCATGGAATTTCATGCAGTTATACTTGTTCTGAACCTAAGTCAGGCTAACTAAGGTTACATCCTAGAAAAAGATTCTGTTTTAACTAAGAGTCACTAAAAAAAGGAGATTTCGTGTCTTCTGTAGCTAGTTTATTCCAATTGTTACACAACCTCTGTCACAGCCAAAAACTCAGAGAAACTGTTCCTCATTAATTTTGTTTAATCTCTTACAGATATTTCTTGATATATACTAAACTGGACTTAGGAAAATCTTTATGAGGCTAATTCCCACTGAATTAGCTGTATATAGCCTCGAAATTTCATCTAAGGATCTGTGCACAGGGTTTTTTTCACAAGACGTTCTTTTTGGCCCTTATAGAGTTAATTATATTTCACCAGCAGAATGATGAGGAGAAAGACTTGACTGGACCCAGAATATGTCAGGCTCAGTTCCCAGTAAGGAAGGTAGCTAAGGGAGCTAAGCTTTATCTTTTGCTTGATGAAGAAAACAGTGAAGGTTCTCTGTGTTATTGCTTGCCCACTGCAGTCACACATCGTTCCCGTCAAGGATAATATCTCTGCCTCTCTGCCTGTCTCTGTGTGTTAGGAACAGAGAACCAGTGCAGTGAAGTTCTTATCCGAACTTAACAGGGACTAGCCAGTGTGAGATTGTCCAGCAGTCTCTTAATGGAATTGGAAAAATTTGAAATCAAATTCCCATCCTATTTCCCAAAAGACATGTTTTTCCTGTAGCTGTAGAGATGCTTACATACTGGTATTTTCTGTCCTTTGCAAAAGCTTGCACCAGATGATGTCCATCCCAGTTCCCAGATTTGAAAGGACAAAGAGACATCCAAGCTGTCATGCTTTTGGGCTTAAATTTGAACCACAGCCTGCCTTTTTTTTGCACTAGCAGACGACTGACTCAGCAAACTTAAATGAGGTACATCAAGTCTAGAGTATCAAACACATTTGTTAAATATGCTTCCTCTTAAAAGCATTTTATTTGTGTTAATAGAACTGAAGAAAGGATATGAAAGTTTCTTAGGAGTGATTGTTCATAGAAGGAAAATGCACTGAAAAATCAGGAATTAGTTCACCTAGTATCTGAAAGGATGCCCTTTGTTAGTGAGTGAGACAGAAATCTCTTTTTTTCAAGCAAGACCAGATACTGAGGAGAGAACTGAAGTATTCTTCAGTCATAGTGGTCCTATAACAGGTTTTGGAGAAGAAACACAGAATGTGATCTGATGTCCTGACAGATAGGTAGAAAAACCCTTCAAGTCATCCTTTCAAGTAACCACTGCCATCATCCTGTACACCAAGAGAGACCAACGACCTCCCAAAGTCTGCACCCATTATGGATTTGGAGCAAAGATGGTTAGCTACTGAGCTGGCATTCAACTTTCTGGAAATACTATCTGCTCATTTCTCCAGGAAAGCAAGTGAGGATGAATTTCTTTTGTCTACTTTGATATTTGAGGGAAGGGAGAAATTAACTTAAAAGGTGTGAAGAGCTTAATTTAAAGCTGTAAATTGAAGATCCTCAATTCTTCTGTTGTTAGGGTAAGAGGTACCCCGCATATAAAGAATTCTTCTCCCACAGGTACAGGGAACACAGGAAGGTTCTTGCATTCCACATAGAAAGACTGGAGAATTCTAAATTCTTTGAGAAAGAAGTTGATAATAAATTAGTTTGATGGAGATAGGAGCTGCAGTTATTTCCTAATAGCAGCAAATTGAATTATAAATTTCTTAGTGTACTGCCCAGTGTTAAAGGTATGACAACTACACAGCGAATACAGAAACATGGCCAGCTGTGAGGTATCAGCTCACCGTACAGTCCCTCTGCCTTACAGAATCATAGAATAATTTAGGTTGGAAGGGAACTTTAAAAGTCATCTGCCATAAGCCTGGACATCTTCAGTTAGTCCAGGCTGCTCAGAGCCCTCTCCAATCTGACTGTGAGTGTTGCCAGGGACAGGGCATCTGCCACCTCTCTGAGCAACCTGTTCCAGCATTTCACCACCCTCACTGCAAAAAACTTCTTTCTTACATCTAATCTAAATAGATCCTCTTTAAGCTGAAAACCATTACCCCTTGTCCTATCACGACAGGCCCTGCTAAAAGATTTGTTCCCATCTTTCTCAGAAGACTCCTTTAGCTACTGGAAGGTGCTATAAGCTCCCCCTGTAGCCTTCTCTTCCCCAGGCTGAACAGCCCCAGCTCTCTCAGCCTTTCCTCACAGAAGTGTTTTATTCTTCCAGTCATCTTTGTGGCCCTCCTCTTGGTTCACTCCAACAGGTCCCTTTATGCAGTGTGAATGTAATCCTGAGAGCAGAAGTTGGAAATGCAAGAATTTGCGAAGAGAAATTTGTTTTTTCCACGGTCTACACTGTCCCTTCTTTTAGCAGTAAAACAGATTGTCACTACATGAGTGTCATGTATCATATGATCTTGATACGTACTACTCTTCCCTAGATTAATAGAGAATGAATAACAATGAAGTTTTAAGCTTGACATAGTGTACATGATACACTGTTTGGCTCCAAGAAAAACCTTCAGTTGGGAAAGAGGTTACGAAAGCAGAACACATCACTGAGACCTTAGAGATTATTGATTTGGGCTAGTCCAGGAAAGCAGAAACAAAACCAGGAAAGATATTTAAAAATAATCCTGGAATTTTCAGGTAGGATCCAGGACATAAATTTGAGAAGGAGTGATAGCAATAAAAAAGAAAAGGAAGCAGCATCCAAACAACCTGAACAGGAACCAGTAAGATGTTATCTTCAAAGAAAGTGGTAACAAAAAGTATTTGCATTTACCTCATTTAATTTAATATTTTTTATTTTTAAATATCTGGTCAAATAAAATAAATTTTTATATGTGCATTGAAAGAGATATTTGTGTGCATTACCTCCAGGAATGTTTGTGCCCAGAGCCGGGACCTGATTTTTAGTGCAGCACTCTTTCCTCTTTCCAGCTGTCCCACAGTGCACGAAATTAGGACACACTTCACATTTGTACAGTTCTGAGCACAAAATAAAGGGAAGTCATACTTATGCTTTGAAAACAAATAAAATACTTTTAAAATGCTATAAATAAGCAAAAATAAATCAACTTTCCCTTAGAGAGCTAAATAGTCTGAAATCAGTAATTTCAGCTAATATACATGTGATACCCCATGAATCATTGTGATAACTCTAAACCAAGGAGCAGATTCTTTTTGCATCACCAGTGAATACGAACACCTACCTGTAGTAAAGAAAATAAAAGTAATACTTTTCAATAGTATCTGCTCTGAAGAACTCTTAAAATGTCCAGGCACCTACCAATCCTTTGAAGCACGTGATTTTTTTTCACCTATCAATCATTTTATGATTTCAACACTTTTTTTTTCTGTTCTCTATGCATGAAGTGTTTATTTATATTCCTAAATCTTTCCCCTTTTCTAACTCTCCTGGTTTTCCCACTGATATTTACATCATAGCAGCCAGAACATTTGCTGATGTTCATTAGTTGCTTTACTTGAAACTTACTGTCTGTGAAGCATTCCTGATGAGCAGTGATTCTGGCTCATACACAAGGCTGAAGGCAAAAGCCAAGCATTGCAACTCATAACTATATACTCTTAAAGTCTGCCAGAAGAATGTCACACTAAAGGTTAAAAGCTGACTGGAAGCCACTGAAGGGAATGAACAGAGTCTCATGGGGTAACCACAGAAATTATGTGGTTGCTTAGGGCATAAAAAAGAAAAAAAGATCTCATAAAAAATGATTAAATGTGTGTGGAAGAAATAAAAAAAATTGTATATACAAATGGGTTTTATCTGAAAAGTTTTGTTTGACTCAGGGGAAGGCTGAGGTTTTAATTGATTCCTATTTTTATAACAAAACAGAGAATCCCTCCCATGACAGAAGGCCTCGTGACCTCAAAAGCAAAGCTCAGTTTTCACAAGTAAGTATATTCCCTAGTGAGAGTGAGAATGCACTACCAATGCTCAGTCTTCAGGAAATAAGATGATGATGATGATGATGCATGTAACAGATCTGAAAACACCCTTAAGGAATCCTGTATCTTTACAGACAGCTTTCCCCACAAATCTCTGTCTTATAAGAGGATAAGCAGAAGCTGCATGCTTAATTGCTGCTTTCTATATTTGCCTGAAAATGAAACTGTAAACCCTGGAACTTGCAACTATAAAAGTTTTTTTTAAAATGAATATTTTAAAGCATCTGTTTATTTGGCTTTAAACATCCTCCTGACAGATGTATTTATTTTGCAGGAAGGAGAAGAGTTGTTTTCATTAATCGTAGTGGCCAAAAACACACATTAGCAAAATAAGTAATTAGTATGCAAAACGTCTACTTTTGGCTGACATTTTAGGACCTGAACACATATTTATGTTTTTCTTAGTAATGCATTTAGCCTGTAGTGATTTTCAGAACAATGTAACGTTGGAACTAATGGAAAAGAAACCAAATGTTTAATAAACAGTATAAACAGAATAAGAGGTTCTCAGAACATTTGGTCTCTCTGTGAAAATGCTTTGATGAAAATGAAAAGAACTTGAAAGTTCTAAAAAAATTACAATTTTTAACAAAGAATAATCTTTGGCCAATCAGTCTTTTCCAGATCAACATCCATTTTCCATATATACTTCCAGTGTGTCAAATAAAAAAAAAAGAATTATGCATTAGCAGTAACTAATGCTGAAGGCACACAGAACTGGGACATCTTCTAACTGAATTAATGACACTGCTTTTCTATGCTTACCCTAGAAAAGTCTTGCTATATATCGAGTGGTAAGCACTGCACTCAATCCTATCATAATTTGTGCTGATCAAAAGCATATTTTACTAGAAGACTGCTCGTCAAAGCGCCAATTTCATATTACTAAGTACCCCACTAAATATATTTGATCCATCTACATCAAGGAGCTGAAAATTCTCTGCTTCATGTTTTAAGTTGCAGACATAGTGCATACTTCAGAATTTTGTTAACCACTTCCAGTTGCTGCAGTCATTTTTACGTTGGCAGCCTACGAGCCTAGTCACTCAGAAAGATGACTGAAAATTAAGATATCACTGAAGAAAGGATTAAGTGTTCTATGATATTGACTGGCATGTCTTTGAAAGTCCTGGCATTTGTCCTTTAGACCCTGTGGAATTGGATTCTTCCCAGGGTATTGAGTTGATGAAAGAATGGCACAGGAATCAACAGTGATTACTGTTTAAAATGGGTTAATCTGTGATTTTGTTCTTAATAACATTACAGTTTTCATTACTTTCAGATTCTATCTTCTTCCTGTTACAAAAATCGCCAAATTAACTTTCAGAAACAGTGTCATTATTCCATTACTCCAGAAGACTTAGGTTTGTGAGGTTCTTTGCTTCCTAACAAATTCTAGTGAGGTTCAGGAATTCAAGCATGAGTTTGTAGTAAACAGCTTAATAAGAGACTGGACAGCATGAAAGAAACTCTGCCCAAGGTTCATAAAAATAGACGGACAGCACTGACTGCATGGATCCCTTGACTGATCTCAAGGTCATTGGGTTTGAACATTGCCTTTAGGCAAGGGCAGCTGACACCTACAGTGCTGAACTACGCTAAAGATGGCACTTCAAATGCAGGAGTGAAAAAAAACCTTCTGAAAATACAGCCAAGTCCAAATACTCAGGGACCAGACTGTCTAATCAATACTATTTTCCTAAGAAAAAGAGCATTGCTATTGCTCCAGCATTGTCTGGATTGTTAAAAATACAGTGATCTGTCCCATTTGCCTTGCCTGTAGTACTGTAGAGAGTCTCACCTTTCCCTGCACAGTCCCAGTATATAGCTTTTAGACAGCTCACCAATATTTTTGCAGAGTTTTTCCTGTGAAGTTCTGCCGCTACGACATCCCTTCTCCTGATGTAATGAGAAATTGTGGAATTATATAAAAAAGCAGCAAGTTCAGGAGTGTCTTGTGGAACAGCAAACTGCAAAGAGAGAAATGGGAATGGTAATGACATACACATAGAATGATTCTAACAGATTTGTTCTTGTCTCAGAGGTCTTGAATTTTGGATTAACACTGTTTTTTCAATTGAACAGCACAATCATGAGAATACACTGTCTTCAACTAGGAGCATGATGAGTAATAGCACAGCAAAATACTGCCCAGTTATAGGAATTACAGTAGATAACATTTTTTTCCACTTTTTACTGGTGTCAATTTTGTTGCTTTACTTAATTTTGTTAGACTCTTGGGGGCAAATTCTGATATATATAACAGGATAAATTAAGAGTTGTCGCACAGTAATTTAGTCATTAGTTCAGATCAGAACCTGCCTAATGAAATATAGTGATTTTACCAGTTTTAGAAAAAAAAGGAAGTCTGACTTCAAACAACACAATTTTTGGTCATATAACAAATGTGTTACAGATTTGTTTTGGTAACAGCTCAACTTTGTATAGTGCAACAGCTCCTTCATTTTTAATCTCACATTAAAATGCATTCTCTTCAGCTTTATATTTACATATTTTTGTTCTCCAATTAAAACCTACTTTTTTTGTTGGCAGTTTGTCTTTAATTTCTATACAGGGCATTTATAGCTTCTTTTATGAAGCCTCAAAGAACTCCTGGAGCCAACTGCTACAGAAGGAAAGATAAATTTTAATTCATGACAATCCAGTCATGTAAAATCACAATAAAACATACATGGAAGTTTACAATAAGATCTCAACAGGAACTCAACTAAACATAGCGAAAGCTATTCCTTAAGAATGTCAGATTATACAGAGCTATATCAGATCCTTCTTATCAGTTCCTTAACCTCTGAACACAAAATATCGTAAACAAATTCCTAAAGAAAATGTTTGTAATTGTAATAAATGTTGTCGCACTAAAGGGAGGAGAATAGCTATAAACACACAAAACCTTCCACACACTAATGCTGTGTAGTACTAGATCTGGAAAATTTGTGTCATTTATCTGATTTAAATTACAATGCTATAAACAGAACGTAAACATTTGACATTGTCTGAGATCTTCAGTCTAAAGCATCCTACAAAGTGAAAGATATTATAATTCATTAACAGATGAAAACCCATTTAAAAAAAAAAGAATCCTCTTTTTTTTCTTTTTTTTCTGTTGCTTCATGAGGTTAACATTGTCTATTTGCAATAAAGGAACACTCAAGTAGCTAGTAAATCTCTCCCTCTCAATGTGGTAACATGTGCAAACTCTCCTTCCAGAATTCTTTCACCAGCGTATAGACTTCTTTAATGATGACAAATATAAAAAAACCCCACAATATAATAATACGCCTGTGAGGAAGCCCTCAATATATGATCACAATGGATATATATGTAGATCCATTTGAATACTAAAGGATTTTCATCTTACATTTTTTTTTTTCATAGATCCTGTAGTGAATTGTTACAGCAAAGGTTCGAAAACAGCCTTCTGCGGTTAAGAGAAAACACATGTGTCTCCTGCAACCATTTAAAAGCAGAATTTGTCCAGTGGCCTATGTGTCCAGGTTAAAGACATTGTTTTATCCTTCTTGAGCTGGTCACATGGAATTGCTCAACTGTACAGTCTGTAGCTATTTTATATGCCACATATTTAGCACACTATCCTTTATCTTAGAGGATTGCTTCCTCCCTTTGACTACAGTGGACTGTCTCAGTTTCCCCGCCATGGTAAACTATACGGCTTTCATCTCCTGAGCATTGTTACTTCCAGCAGGTTTCCAGACCTCTCCAGTTCTCCACTTCTCATTTCCAAACTCTGTTTCGCTTTTCTTGTTTTCTAGCCAGGCAGTAGCCTCTGCTCCACTGTGTAACTCCATCAGAAATGTTCTGGAAGAGGACTTTGTGTAAAAGGTATTATACGAGAGGGGTTGGTGACCATTCAAGAGCAACGCATTGGGTGGTATTACTTTGTCCCGAGACTAAGACCTAAACACAGTAGTAACAGTTTTGCAGCATGAGGAGACAGTGCCTCTGGAAGGGGTTAGCTCCTGCCACTCATGTTGGTAGATGTACCTCATCCATGTGGTGGACTTTTGCTGTTATTTCACTGCTTCTGTGACGGATGCCTCACTCGCAGTACTACAGTGCTCAGCTATTGAGAATGTGCCCTGTATGTCACTCTGTATATTGTACCACAGTGGTATTTATAGGTACAGGTTTCATAAAAATGCTTTTTGCCATCAGTCTGGGAGAAAAAAAAAACTCATCAGGAATATTGTCTCAAGCCCAAAGTCAATCTAACTGAGCCCTCTTCTCATCACAGATGTCTTTAGGAAGAGTAAGAGGGAAGTAAGAATGGGGCATGCATACACAATACTCTCCTAATAACTTTCAGCTTCCAAATGTTTTCAGATCAGAGACTTCCTTATCTATGTGAAGTTCTTGTTCATGTACTAATCTCCACTGGACTCCTCTTTCTGGAATTTGTTTACTTTCCTCTTAGAATCATGTAAACTTTTAACCCTGACTACTTCCCTTTGGCCGCAAGTTCCAGACACCTGAGACCTGCCACCATGAACCACCATTTCCTTTTGCTTGTTTTGAATCTGACTCTCCAGGCCTCATTAGACGTTCCAGTTCCTGTGCAGGAAGAGGCAGAGAACAGTCAATCCACACCCACACTCTTCCTGCCACTACTCATTTTGAGGATCGTATTTGTGCACAGTCTCCTCTTTTCTAGATTGAAGTGTCCTAGTGTACTGAGTTCTGAGTTCTTCTGCAATGGAATTCATTCCGTATCTTTGGTAAGTACTTTTGCTCCTTTTCACACCTTTTTCAAGATTCAGAATTTTATTATCCTTTCACCTCCCTCACTGCCTTCATAGAAAGATAAGCTACAGAAAAGTCCCTAAACAAAAGTCTTCCCATGTGTGTATAGGCGTGACTCATCCTTGTGGACTAGACAACAAAGCCCAAAGAAAACCTTTTTACTAGACAAGAAATTCAGCAATGGGGAGGAATATTTTGCTTTGATTGAAACTGAACAGTCTGAGTAATTTCAAAGGGGAAATGCCTCAGTGCTCTAAGAGAGCTAGGTTGAGATATCCAAGAGAAGTCAGGCATTTAAAGTCCTTAGCCTTATTTGGAAATTCGACCTAAGCATCCTGCTGCTTATACGAAACTTGAAGGAGCCTGTCTCTGTGTCCTCTTGCCGTCTAAAGCAATAGATAAGCATTACATATTTGAAACCTGATTTGTGTATTCATGCTGTTCAATGCTTTGAAATACTGAAATAAGGAAAGGATATTTAAATTCTTGCAATAATGACTGTGCATCTAAAGCCATATTCTGCCACAACAGATGGACCGTTATTACAGGAAAATTTCTCACAAGCTTCACAAGAATTTACTCTTGTTTATGTAACAGATGCAATCATTATCATGTAGGAGAAGGAAGAGCAAACTAAAAAACTAAAATAAATAAAAAAATATACATTGCCGGAAAATGTCAGTAAGAACTGTGGCAGTATTCTACCCAGCTTCTTAATTCAAACTTCAACAGAACACAGTGGCTAAGGTGGGAGGATGTTGAACTCCTTTTCATGTACTTGCAACCTGACCTGGTCAGTGAGGTTGAGAAGCTAGGCTTGCAAGTACAAATGCAGCACCTCAGCTTCTTCCTCCTCCCCACTTTTGAAAAAGAGGGGAAAATTAGGTAGAAAAGATATGTAGAATAAATTCCCTGTCTCAAATCCTGCTGTACTTTGGGTAGAAAATGGACAGACATTTTCTGTCTTCTGTTTCCTATCACTCATTTGCTTTTTCTTTCTCTAAAGAAACTAAATAAAAGGGTGGAATTCCAATGCCCCTTTGGTTTCCTGGGTGAAACACAAAAATCTAGCCATACTGTATTTGGTAGACATCAATTTTTCTTTACTCTTTTAAAGTATGTACTGTAGTTCTGCCTGTTTAAGCTGAAGATTTGACGTGTAGCTCCTGAGGTTGTGAACACTCCTCATCACTAGAAAGTTGTCTCCCCTTTCATTGAATATACCGAACTCAAAGCCCTTCTGGTATGCAAAAGATGTAGAGCTTTTTTAGTACTTGGAATGCAGCTCTCCCTGAAAGATATTTAACAGGCTACTGGTTAAATTTGAGAAGTGTTGTTGTTTACTCCAGAAATGTCTGGAATCAGTCATGCTCAATAAATTGGATACCTTGTTTTTGATGGGATAATATGTAGAGCTGTGTTTTGCTTAATCTTCTGACTTTGAGCCAAACCAAGCTCTTCTGAGGGGATCTGCCATCACAAACATAGATCTTAAAACAGGAAATTGTTCAAGCAGCCAGGGATCGGGTTAGGAAAGCTAAAGCCCTAAGAGAATTAAATATGGCCAGAGATGTCAAAAACAATATGAAAGGCATCTATGGATACTCAAAGGAAGATGAGGGAAAATATAAGTTCTGTCCAGAAGGAAACAGGAGTCCTCGTTACCCAGGATGTTGAGAAGGCTGAGGTACTCAATGACTTTTTTGCCTCAGTCTTCACTGGCAAATGCTCCAGGCACACTGCCCAAATCACGGAAGGGAGACTGAAGAACTGCCGGCTGTAGGAGGTCAGGTTTGAGAACATCTAAAGGATCTGGAGGTGCACAAGTCCATGAGACTTCATGAGATGCATCCATAGGTCCTGAGGGAACTGGCAGATGAACTGGCCAAGCCACTATCCATATCTGAAAAGTTGTGGCAGTCTTGTGAAATTCTCACTGATTGGAAAAGGGGAAACATAACCCCCATTTCTAAAAAGGGTAAAAAAGGAAAACGTGCAGAACTACAGACCAGTCAGTCTTACTTCTGTGCCCAGCCCAATCATGGAGCAGATCTTCCTGGAAACTATGCTAAGGCTCATGGAAAATGAGGAAGTGATTGGTGACAGCCAGTATGGCTTCATGAAAGGCAAATTGTGCCTGACAGATTTGGTGGCCTTCTATGGTGGGGTCACAGTGTTGGTGGATAAGGGAAGAACATCTGACATCATCTACCTGCACCTAGACAAAGCATTCGCCACAGTCACAGACGACATCCTGGTCTCTGTGCTGGAAAGACATGGATCTGATGGAGCACTCAGGGGATAATGAATGGGCTGTGTGATCACACTCAAGGAATTGTGGTCAATGGCTTAATGTCCAGTTGGAGACCAGTGCCGTGTGGTGTTCCTCAGGGGTTGGTATTGGGACAGGGCACTTTTTAACATCTCTGTTGGTAGCATTGACAATGGGATTGAGCACACCCTTCTCCTCATAGAAAGAGTACAGAAACCAAATATGTACCGAGCAAAACAACAGTCACATTAGAAACATTACAGACTACCTATATCTTGCTTCTTACCCAGAAAAATGATCTTGGGTTGTTAAAAATTCCCGAGAAAGTTCCATCCACTGTGAAGTGTAGGCAAAAAAATCCAATCAAAATGCAGAAAGGGATGGAAATAAAAAACTTACCTTTATATGCATTGTATTAATAGGAGAGCTTGTTTGACAATGCAATGGTCCATGTGTCTGAATGTGAAGAATATAAAGAAGAAATTCTTCTCTGCTGGACACAGGCCAACCAACATGGAGAACTGTATCGTTGATGGCACTTGGTCCTATATTGTGCAGCTGTCAAAGAAATATGATCAGTACTTTCCAACACAGTAAATAACAACAAAAAACACTGCAACAACCACTCAGATATTTTCAAATTCCTAGTGGACACAGCCTTGAAGTATTTAGGGAAGGATGTATAGATTATTAATATCACTTTACTGATGGAGAATCTGAGGCAGGTAGGAAAGAAGAACCTCTCCACGTTAGTCACAAAGCCCATGGCAAATCTGAGAGAACAGTCTTTTCTGTCTGAGTCTGTATTCAAGAAATCCATCATCTTTCCCATTTTTTCCTACATATGAAGAGTTGAAATTATCTAAAAAAGAATAAAAAAAACCCAACCCAAAACACACTAGCAAATAAACCCTATAGAAATATGAACAATGAGCCTTAACAGATCATACTTGAAAATAGCTGCCAAAATGTCAGAATACAAAAGAATCACATTTCAGGGCACAGGAACAGAAAGTAGAGCAGAACTTAAACTGGCTTCTTTGGTTAAGAACTATATTTTCAACACTCTCAATCTAAATTTCCTCAAAAGAAGTAAAGGAAACAGTTTTCCTAAATTAATATCCCAGGACATTATTTTTTTCCTGGGGAAAATGAGAAAAGATAGAAATAATGAAAGTTTAGAAACCTAGGCTATTAGAATAGTTTCCTTATGTCAGTTTACAGTTTGAAAATAACTGATGACAACAGGAGTCTGGACATGCGCTGTCACTGGGCATGAAGAGCTAAAGAAGCTGAACACCATGGACCTTTACACAAAGTTTCTAGAGATGTGAGAACCTCCTTTTTTTAGATTTGCAGAATTTTTGTGACTGATGACCTTTAGTTAAAACGAAATAAAACTCCCTTTCAATCTTACATCTTCTGGGAGACTATTTGGTCTTTTTTATGCTTTGCTGATATAAACCATGTAAGTGGTTTCCTTAGCAACTGTAACTAATCACTGTAATTACTTTAATATATTTGAAGTCAAAAATACAGTTTCACAAACAACCCAAATGCTTGAGACAGGAAGATTTGTTAGGTATTTTTCAGTTTAGAGAAATGTGTTAAGACGAGGAATTCACAAATTATAATTTGTATTTTACAGTTGTATTCACTATACTTTAGTATGTCATGCAAATTGTAATCTTACACTGCTGATTAAGCTCAGTTGCTTATATTTTCTTGAGTGCTAGTTTGTGAATTATAACCATACGTGAAGCCCTCTGTTTTACCCTCTGGAATAAAGGCCATCCATCAGATTCTAAGGATGGCTTCTATTGCATGTAGTTCACTCAATGCCCTTTTTCTAAGCTGAACTCTTTTAATTGACGAATCATCCACAGGAAAAAAGCAACAAAAATACAAGGTAAAAATATGGATACTTCAAACATTGAGTTATTTTCAACAGAACGTTTTCTGAGGTAACAAGTTACATGTATGTCTACATTATTTTTTTTTCAGTTAGCTAAATTCCAAAGAAAACATTTTTTCTGGTGCACAGCATGCACGGCTTCTAATGAGAAGATATTTGACATCTATTATAAGGAACTTTTAAGGACTGTTTTTAATTCTTGTCAAACACCCAAAATGTTTATAAATCCCTTAAATATCAAAGACAGACTCCTAGCATAAACGAATATCTCCTTCACTCACATGGACAGATAATGGGGTTGTGAATTCCCAGATTAAATTTGGGTCATGTGCAAAAGTCAGAGTATTTACATTTGTGGCTTTATCTAGCTACAGATAAAGACAATAAATCAAATTCATCAGGAATTCAGTGGGGACAGCGTGAACAGTGGCAACATACATAATTTTTACCTCATAGATGTGTTCTACTAAAGGACCAACTTCTTCTTCTTTTGTAGGTTCATCTTTGGGTTCCCAGTTGTGAAGTGGCAAAATAATTGTTGGGGGGTGAGACACTCTGTAATATACAAAACAGGTTAAAACAGTAACTGTTACCAGTGACTGACTGCATTAGTTTTAGAAAAAAAATGATGACCACTATAAAAAACTGAGCCCTCAAAGGCTTGGTATTTGGGCACATTAATTAGAATTAGGTGAGGTGAATACTACAATGCCTCCATAAAGTACTACCCAATCCTTGCAGATGACTGAGGGTGTGCATTTAGTGCCATACTTCCTGTAATGGATTGTCCTTTCCAGACAAGGGTGTAGCTCTGTTTGGAGTGAGGAATCCAATCTGTTGGGCATTTATATCTTTCTCACTGATGAGATACCTGAATAGATTATCCACAAAAGTAGAGTAAATAAATGTATTTTCCTATTTCCATTTAAAACCTGTAGGTGTTTAATGCTATGCATCTTTCTTCCCTAGAATACATATTTAGATATTTATTTAACTGGTCTGAACGTAAATTTCTATAACATCTGTCCTTATTCCTTTAAAAACCTTGCAAAGTAGCCTATCTCATTTTACAGATGGGAAATGGAGATACTGTGACTTCCATAAGATCATAATGGAAATTGGTGCATTGAGAAACAGAATTTAGGACTAAAGCCTACAAGAGTGCTCCAGGCTTTCCAACTGCTTTGCAAACAGAGGGGCAGCTAAAGCATTCCCTGAAATACTGTTGCAACTTGTAACACATAAATAAAACATAAACAAAGAAAACTGTGACTTAATATTTGACATTTTCTTTCTTTCCATCTGCTGTTTTATTTTTCCTTTTCTTCTGTATCTGACCTTAAGAAAGTAGTCTTCTGTTAACATTTTTATTTGAATCACATTTTATTTCCCGTAAAAATTGAAAGTTCATTGTACCGGTCCCATTCAGATGCCAAAGAAACCTCACTCAGGTGTTCAGAAGTTGGGAAAACAGATCCCAAGAATTTCTTTTAGCATGATAGGTGAGTTCTGGCACAGACATCTGTCATCTACAAGTACTGCACATAGCTCTTGGTGCTAAAAAGGTATTACCCTTTCTTTGCTAGGGTCAACTCTCACTCAGTTTTGCTGGTTTATGGAGTCTTTAGCTGAAAGATAATCCATAAAATTTCAGTCTTGGTTCTGCCAAAGCTGGAATTTTGCTAAAAGAAAACTGTTAAAAAACAATCATTAATTTTTTTAGAATGTAACATTTGAATAACAGGATGGACTTCTAGGCACTGGTTTTAATCACTTTGCAGTGGCCCTGCTGCAGATTGCCTCGTGAAGAAAAGACTGGATGGTTTTCTTGCAAATGCTGAAAAAATACTATTGGAAGAAACAAACTGTTCTTGATTACAGCTCTTATGTCATATAAAATGAATGAAATGTCTGAAAGAAAAATTTCTACAGTATACAGCTTCTCAAAGCAGCAAGAAATCCCAGAGAAGAACAGCTTAATACCCTCCAGCTGAAGTACAACTCTTTGTGAAATTTGGTGTATTCTGGAGTATCCTGCTAACTCCTAATACTTCCTCAGACTTCAAAATGCCGGCAGTTTGAACTAACAAGTATGCCAGAGGACAAATTCACAAGCCAACCCTAATAATAAAAGAAACTCAACATATTCATTAAAAAAAGTAATTTCTGATTAGGTACATAGCCTAAGTTTCACAAATCATCCTGTTTCCAATATGAATTTTAAATATTGATTGCTGTTGGAGAATAGGAACTTCAGGGTGTTGTTACAAAAGCCGAGACACATAGACCCTTAAGCTACCACAAAAAACTGCAAATCAGAAACTGTACATAGACAAAAAGAAGAAGACGTTCTGAGAAGAAGACGTTTCAAAACTCAGTGTTTTCTATTGCACTGCCAGGGAAGTATTCTTATCCAAAGAATTACAATATGCAAAGTATAAATTTATACATTAAATTAAAATTATTTTGGAGTATATAAGAATATTTATTTTAACAGAATTTACAGTTATTTTGAGGACTTCTGCTATTGACATGAAAGTAGTAAAATTACATCAAATGAAAAACAAATCCACTCTTTTCACTATTTTATTTTGCATTTAATTGAGAATATTTTTAACATTTGAATGACTTATTAAACAAGGATTTTTCCTAGACTTTTAGGTGACAATTACTGTCAAACAAGAGCACTGAAAAATAAGATAAACGAAGTATGGCCCACAGAAAAGGCTTATGTGGGATATACAATAAAAATTCTGCCAGCTCCAAATCCTCTCAATCCAAATTACTTCCTTCCTGAATCCCTCATTCCTCTAGTGCTTTTCCAGCAGTGGGAGGCAACAATGACAATACTAAAACTCCTACATTTTTATACAAGAAAAAAGGTGAGCATAATAATCAAATCTTAGTTATCAAAGCAACAGCTTATTGAACTATATAAGGAGTTATATTAATTTTCTTTTGAAAAGGATATTAAAGATTTCTTCCTTTGTCATGGAAGAAGTATTTGCATGGTTCCACTGTGCAAGTATATCTGCATGTATGCATATGCACAATTTCATAACTACTTGCTTTTCCTCAGTAAAAGGTACAATGCATCCAGTTCCACTCTGTGCAACTCTCCGAAGAGAAGCAGAGAAGCTAAAGCAAGATATTTTCCAGTCCAAATGAGGACATAGTCTCTCTTTTATCTAGGAAATAGTGAGCAATTCCCTTGGAACTTCATGTTTTAGCATCTCTGAGTAATTAGCAAAATCTCTCAACAAAGCAGTTGGGAATGTTATAGCTAATAAGAAAACTGAAATACTTAAGAGAAAAGAAACTGGAAGTCATTCAATTAAGTAATTCCTCTGCATTTAATAACCTGTTTCTTAGCACTGCAGGCAGCAATTCAAGCAACTTTTTCCACTCATCACCAAGCTCATAAGAACTGAGGATTTTATGGTCATTTTTCAGTCTATCTATTTACCTTTTACGGAACTTTTCATTAAAAAGAACACACTATGGCACAGAAAGAACATGATGGAGGCAAAGTTTCCAAAAAGTTTGGAAAGAATGAAAAGTTTGTAAGATTTTTTTATTAAAGTGAGGAGAGACTTCACTGAAAAAAATAGAATCCACAGCACTGGAAGCAACCCTTCCTGAGAAGTCCTGTGTATGTAACCATAACTGTTCCAGTCTGAAACTCCAGACAGTCCTTTAGCCTGGGTGTTCACCCATGGCAACACCTAGCAGCCCCTGGCTCCCAACACTTTCTCACACATCTGTAGCCCATTAAATAACACCTTTGATTCTTATTTCTTCAGCCTCTACTTTTGTGTTACACATTTTGTATTTTCACCTCTCTTCCTATCCAGCTCATTGCCTTCGATCACCACTAGCTACAGAAAATGAAATAATATTCTCACTTCTGTTCTTATTAAACATGTTGTCTTTCAACTGCTCCTTTTCAGAAATAAAATAAACAACATATATCCACATAGTCATTGAGTGCCAGCCTTTTTTTCCCACCTGGCTAGATTTGGGGCTAGTCTTCTTAACCTGGAAGACACTTACGAAATATGATGAAAAATCCTTTAAAAATCTCTCAGATTCTTACTGAATATTAGAGCAGATTAGAGCAGATATAGGTTGAATATTAGAGCAGAAAACATGTTCTCTGTGATCTGCAAAATTATTTGAGTTATTGCTAGCACTAGATAGTCATAATGTCTTGGAAGTGACAAAAATAAATACATTTTTCTAAATTAAAAAACCCATAAATAAATGCATTTTAATTTGTTTACATCTAAGGCAGCCCCTTGAGGTGCATCATGTTAGAGACATCTACCCCTCTTGCATCAGCCAAGCCTCATGGCCTGACTGTGGAAGTGAATCACGCCTTGTAGCTCCGGTTCACCTCTTGCAGAGCTGATAATGGTTAAGGTCTTGAGCTGTAGTTTCATAAGAGGAGATGTAGGAAATCTAATATCCCAGACAAAAAGCATTGGGGGCAATTATTTGCTTTAAAAAGCCATCCTCCTGACTTCCTCCACAATGCCAGAGTAGGAGTCTAGTTCCAAGGTTTTACAGGGTAGTCTGATATTCTTATAAAATCTTAGAATCATTTAGGTTGGAAAAAACCTTAAACGTCATCGAGTCCAACCGTAAAACTAGTACTGTCAAGTTCATTATTAAATCATGTTCCTCAGTACCAGATCTACATGTCTTTTCAGTATCTCCCAGGATAGTGATTCTGCCACTTCCCTGAGTAGCCTCTTCCAATGGTTGACAACTCCTTCTGTGAAGAAAATGTTCCTAACATCTAAACAGAACCTCCCCTGGTGCCACTAGAGGCCATTTCATCTTGTCCTGTCACTTGTTACCTGGGAGAGGAGACTGATTCCCACCACACTACAACCTCCTTTCAGTTAATTGTAGAGAGCAATAAGGTCTTCCTGAGCCTCCTTTTCTCCAGGCTAAACACCCCCAGCTCCCTCAGCTGCTCCTCATCAGACTTGTGCCACCAGCTTTGCTGCTCTTCGCTGGACTTGCTCCAGCACCTCAATGTCCTTCTTGTAGTGAGGGGTGCAAAAATGATCCCAGTATTGGAGGTAGGGCCTCACCAGTGCCAAGTACAGAGGGCTGGCTGATCAATGCCTGCTGGCCACACTATGTCTGATATAAGCCAGGATGCCATTGGCTTTCTTGGCTACCTAGGCACAGTGCTGGCTCATGTTCAGCTGGCAATTATCACCTAATTGCATTTTATAATTTCCAAAACTAAGCTGTATATGAAAACAGAGATAGAAATGATCATCTTTGACAACATCCTGTGCTTGTTTAATTTTGGTATACTTGGTGTCAGTGAACAGGCACTTGCTTCGAGCAGAAATGTAAGAATCCTACAGCAGTAGCTGGTTGACTTTTTATCATAACTCATTTCTTACTCATCCTTTCTCCAAAGGCCTCACTCTGCTCTCTATTAGTACATGCCATAATGTGTTTCACATTTCCAGCCATAAAAGCAGTAGATTCTGTTTGGTATTCAGCATTAAGTGTCCAAGTGGTTGCACAAGAAGACCTATGCATATGAGCAGGCATTTTATATTACTAACATCCATGCACAATTCAAATGCCCAAATAAAATGTTGTCTCTGACTGGTGTTACTACAGCGTGAGATTCTACAGGTTGCTGTCTTTGCACAGACACTCAGTAAGTCTGTAGTAGCTCCATCCTGCAAGGCTTGCAGGGGTGAAACCCAGGTGTCCCAGATGGATAAGGCATTTGGGTTTATAATATGCCAAAAGACTCACTACGTGGGATTATCATATGCAGAAAGATTCCGTAAAAAAGAAGGTATCATAAAGAGTTGAAATAGTTGAATACTTACCCTCTAATCTGTACTTGAGCCACAGCACTGATGTTGATATGGAGGTTCACTAAGTTGCTGGTGGGATTTATCTTGTTAGAACTGGAAAAAATATGTACAAGTGTTAACAAAGGTTATTTATCAGAACTCTCGATTATCATATCACTCAATATACAAGGTCCACTGGACATATTACAAAATGGGATTCTTATTGCCACTCTTCAGTCTTGTAGGACACTGGTATTTAAGTCTGATATTATTTGAGCCCATTACATGTTTAATAATATAAGCATCTCAAGCTTCCTTTAAAGAATCCTATTATGATGAATAAAATGATACAAATTTATTTGGCTCAGAATATCATGTAAATTCCCTTGTACAACTTGGCTATCTGTATACTTAAAAATGTCTTAATAGAAAACAAGTTTGTTTCATGCATTGGAGGAAGGTAGTGTTAATAAACAAGACCAGCTTTGTTATAATAAAATTTAATTTTATTAAAAAACTCTCCAAACTTGTGACTTTTGCATGACAGAGTCTTTGGGGAAAAAGAACCAATATCAACTGTTTCTTTAATTTTCTTATTTCCTTCCCTCCCCTATCCAGAGTGTTTACATGTTTAAAACCACTTAGCAGTGAAAACAGATCTCTGTGTTTAAAATCTAGTGCTCTGACTTATCCTATTGTCTTTTCTTATTGCAAATCCTTAGTAATAAAGGTAGTTTCTCTTACTTCAAAAGGCCACTCCTGTGATTATAGCCCATTCATATAAAGAAAGGTTTGGAGGTTCAAATTCATGAAGATAGTGAAGTAATTACAGACTTAGAATTTTTTAAATTATGGGATTAATGACACTAAATATGAATGTTTTTTTCAGTCAAGTATGGTCTTCCTTGCTTCATGAACACTAAGTTTCTATTGCTGTCCCAGTTTGCTGTTATCACATCTGGGTAGCATCAGTCAAATGGAAACATTCAGAGGAGGTCAGCATTCCCAGTGACTGACTCCTGAGGAGTAAAGAGCAACACTGCTTTGATCCAGGCTTTCTGGTTACAGATTGCTAAAATTAAGAGCAGCTCTAATTTGTTTGTAAACTAATGCAGATTCCCATCAAACGTTATTTGAACTTTTATGTAATCCTCTACAGCCATTGTTTTGAGTATAAAAGTACAAAAATTGCTTGAAGTATAAAAATTATTAGACCACTACTTTGTTAGAATAAGCTGCTTTCCAATTTGCATATTTGTCCTACTTTCCATAGAGTTAAAGTACAGGCTTTAATCGTATATATCTAGTACTCAAACCTTGTTCATCCTTTATAGCATTTTTTAGAGAAGAAAATAGTTAAAATAAAAGTGCCAGGACATCTCTCTCTCTCCGTAAGGTATACATAATTGCATAGCAACATCCACATTAGAAAAGGAATCAGATTTCAAGACAGTACTCAGCCTCTTGCTTGTTTCTTATAAGTAATGAACTTCAGTCTTGCAAACCCAAATACTTATTTTCCACTTGATGTTTTGAAGTAAATGAAAGTTCTCTCTTTTGAATAAATTAAAGTAGGACTCAAATTCAGATGTATTCTTGCCTTTCCTTCCATTTATGCAATTTCCTCTTTTTGCCTCATGGAGGTCTGTTCCCTTTTTCTTTTAGGATTGTTTTACCTGTTCACTAAGGACATAGAAATGCACAAACTGTCCTGCTGCTTGTGAATGAATGTACAAAGCAGTGAGTTTTAACTGTAGGGTACATTCCCTATGCAAGAAGTTTTACTCTTTTACTCTTTCCTTTTTTGCTGTTTTTTAAATAGCTGTGTGCTCTTCAGCATTTTCATACCAGTTTGTAGCCCAATACCTTTCCTTCCTTTACATTTTAGTAAGTCACACTCATGGAGGAAGCATGAGATGTTGTTGTCTCCTGCAGTTCAGCCTTATTCCTCAGTAAATTCTTGTCACTTTCTTAAAACAGTGACCTACCTTTAACTCTTATTACCTAGACAGATTTAACTAACCAAAAAGCTCTGGACCTCCCCAATTTCACAGCATGAAAAGGGCAGCGACATGAGCCTTAGATAACCATTTAAAACTATTGCTTGCATTAAGAAATGAACAGTGGCATGGACAGGACCTACAAGGTAAATGTTGCGTCTCTCCCCAGAGTAGCTCATGTCCAGGTTTGCATGATCCCCAGCCCGATCCCAGGGAGAGGGCTGAGGCCTGCCCAAGCACCTAATGGACTTCTGTGGCATTGCTGTGCCCTTCCTGAGTTTCTGCATGTCCTTTCCTTCCAAGGGTTACATTACGGAGACATGACTTAAACATTTTAAATGTCTCAGTTATTTACCATCATGAACATGATCAAGGCCCTCATTAAAGGCCAGACATTAGCAATTAAGTCTCTTCGTGTGGGGCATAGAGGGCCCCATACAGAACTCCAGTGTGTGTTTGATGAGGACAGATGGAGCAGAAGCCCTGCCACCTACTGAAAAAGTCCCAGGTTCGTTTTTGCTGTTATACTAACCCAGCCTGCTCTGTGCTTTTTTGTCCCTGTGGAAGAAGTACTGCTCAGGATAAAACACAAGATTCTACAGTATTAATATGTGAGGCCCACAAATGAGGAGGAATATAATGGAAAAATTACAAAGGTTCACCTCTATCAAACTGAAACTGTTCTCTCCATGCCAGTGAATCTGTTGAGCAGATTTTAACTGCTTTCCTTTTATTTTCTAAATTTTTGTGAAGAGGCATGTCTGGTTTAATTCAGAGCATGATATGTTTGTACATATCCACCTTTGTTACAAAGTGATCACTATTTATTAATTCTGAAGTAGAAAATAAAGTTCAAATTTGGCAAATCTGTAGAAGATCTTTGGATTATGGACCTAAATAAGTTAACCTCAATTTTAAAGAAGTAAGACTGAGTTTGCTAAAAGCTGATAAGGCTCCAACCTCAAAAATCCTCCCGAAGTAAGCTACCAGTGGAAAGCCCATGAAATAATTCCTGACACTCAAGAGGGACCTTATTATATAATAAACTTCATATGTCAAGAGGAATTCCTAATTTAAATAACCATGCTCTTGCTAAAATAGCTAACCTTTTTATTTGCAGCTCAAAATTGATGCTGAAATCTGCATTTTCAAAATGCTGAACAGAAAATCGAATGCCTGTGGAGAACTGAGAAAGAAACAAAACAACAGGTTACTAGAAACAGTTGATCTCTCCAGATCAATAAAGCACTGCTGTTCAACATTGCATTTCACAGGCTTATACTAGATACCGTTGCTTTTCAAAATTAGTATGAAATAACATCATGTAGTTGTTCTCAGGAAAAATACCATCCTGCCTGTGTATGTCACCAGATGGAAAACTTGGCTGGACAGAGGAAAGATCAGAGGAATAGAGAAGCACACTCCCAAGAACACAGCAGTGGGCCCTTCTTCATCCAGACAGTCTTTGCTTTGCTTTGCCAAGCCAAAAGAAAATAACAGTCGTCTGGCAGCTCTCATCCCTGCACGCCTTTGTCCAGGTCTGCAGGGCTTCCTGGTCCCTGCATTGTCTCTGCACCTGTGAGCTCTGCGCTGCATGCTTTAGGTGTTGTGGGGCTGACTGAGCACCTGAGGCTAAATTAGCAGCAGTTTTAATTTACTTTTAGTTTGATTCTTTTTTTTCCATTGCAGTTCTGTTAAGAGGAATACAGCATCAAAGTTATATTTGCAGTTCAGTTTGGCACAACTTGGAGTGAGTGACCAGAGAAGAGAGTAAAACACACAGTTCCCAAAACTGAAGGACGTAAGTGCTTCCCACTGATGCTCCCACTGGTTTTGCGTTTATACAGACCTGGCTTCCTCCCTTTGACAATTTCCATTTGCTTTGCCAGAAGAGCAGGGATGAGCAGATCAAGTTAATTCAGAAGAGAGAAGGGCTAACTAGAGAAGGAATATACAATAGCCTGTGGTGGGGTCTCTGTAAGCCTCTCGTTGGACATATTTACAGCCCCAGTGTAAGTGGCAGGTGAGTAATGGGAGATGCCATCTGCTCTCAGAGTTAAATTAATTAAAATCTACTGCAATTTTTAAATTATTGTTTTTAATTATTTCAAGTGCACATTTTAAATCTGGTAATTTTCGAAATGTGAATTTTGCAATTCCTACAACTTCTCACTCCCCCTCTACCTCCCCTCTGTCCTGATGGTAGAATTTTTTTGCAGGATAATATACACATTGTGCTTTCCTTTTTTTTAAAAAAGGATGGTTACACATAGAGATATTCTCCATGTGGAGAAACAATCTTCCTGAGAAATTCATCAAAAGGCATTAGGAAATGAGGACATCATTCCCTCATTTCTGCCAACATCTGACTAGATTAGAGGGGGATGGGAGGAAGAAAAAAAAAAGTTGTCTGCTTGGCATTATTTCCTTAGAATATTTAAGGAAACCTTGTCAGCAACAGGACAGGACACATCAATGTAGGGACTTACATTCAACATCACTGAAGATGAGGAATTTTTCTCTGTGGATGTCATTTCCTATGTTTAAGCAATTCCTTTTTCCCACCAATTTTTTTCATTCAATTCTCCTTCTTTCTTCACTTGCAGTGGTGCAACACAATCCATCACCAGAACAAAACTTACCTAACATGTTTCAACTACTTTCAGCTGGCCCATGCTGAAGCAATATTGTGATCATAAATGGAATGGTGAGTTCAAATCTTTGAATTCTGCTTATCTCAATATCATAGTTACAGTTGACCTCTCCTTTTGGAAGCAAAATCTTTCAGATGAAAAGACCGTGCTCATTAAATTACTCAGAAGTTGAATAGACTTGGAATAGAGATGTAAGCTCTTTTTAATTTTAAGCTCACTTTTTGGAGATGATATTAGCAATTGTATTGATATTCCGTTCAACTTTAAAAATGTAATGACTTTCTTTAGTCTTTTAGACAAAAATTTCCAAATATTCAATTCACGATTTCTCTTACTGTTTTTACTAACCAGTCTAAATAAATTTGTTTCCACTTATAGCAGCAAAAAGATTTGATGAACCAAAGATAAAATTTTCATTAGACAGAGCAGACATGAACTGCAGTTTTGATGATCTATTACACCCCTGAGGCTTAATCCCCTATTTAATAGTGAAACACACTCCTACTGTACAACTCTAATAAGTTGCAGATGTTGTCTTTGTATAGTCATACGACTTTGTTAATGTCAAGTAACCCCTGACATTGCTACTAATAATGGGGCAAAGATGCTCACATGCCCTTGCTGAAAACCCACCGAGGCCAAAGGAGTTTAACTTGCTTGAACCTATAACTTAGCAATCACTCAACATCCTTATTTTAGTAGGAAATAAATTTTATCAGAATAGTTCATGTTTACTGAAAATTTTCCAAGTGAAGTTAGTTTCATTAAAATTGCATTATTTCCATGTTTGTAACATCACGTATTTTTGAAATACATGACATTTTTGCTATTACTAACAAGTTTTAATCTATTATGTTTGACAGGATTTAGGAGTATGCTAGGAGACAGATGTGTAGCTTTTTTTGAAGTGTCTTACAGTGCATAAGAAATATAAAACCTGGCACTCTTGAAGAATCAGTTTGGTACATATCAAGAAATACGCACGATCTTCCAAGCCTCCAGTCTTCTAACCTTATTTCTATTAATTTCTATGAACTTCCAGATTTTTCTCCTAGAATTTTTAATAAAACCTACATCTCACTTGCTAACGCCACTGAACAGGCATTAGGAAGCTTGTCAGTCTGATCCATTTTAGTGTCATAAATAAGTATGTTGAGCAATCTTTGCCAGTGAGATGCTGTCAGACATTTAGTTTGCATTCTGGGCCACATGGCATTGAGGTTTTCCTTACCAATTCTTTTTATCTTCATTTTTACTGTTTCATCTTTTTTTTTAACTTCAAAGATATTACTGAAAAGGTGAAGTATTTTTTTGTGGCCAGTAAACAATTCTAAGGACACAGATGACAATAATGCATTTTGAAGATGTGAAGTCAGACAACCCTGTAGTCTGCTGCAGTAATATCGCATGGATTATATTACAAAATCTCAACATAACCCTCATACTCAGAAGTTGATCTTCAAGAGCTCAAGATTTCTAGGATTTCAGGGTGCTGGCAAGTCATTAAGGTGACTCAGTAGTCAAAGAGTTTTAGGAATGTTCAATTTTGACCTAACCCTTGCTTCCCACTCACAACTTCCACAAAGAGTCGCTTTCTGACTATTTTGAGAATAACTGATCTCCTGCCAGAGCAGAATTGTTTTGCAAAATTGGAAATGGATCAGAGCAACCTTCTGAGATTTATGCAATTTGTACAAAGGGCTGGTATTCTGCTTTTGGAAGTACATTTGCCATCATAAATATGTTTGGACTGAAAAAACAAAAGTCCTTTCACCTTTACTGGGCTTCCAGAAGAGCTGGCTTCAAAGATAAACTTAGGATTTAAGATTTCACTCTAATCAAACAGTTTTGCCATCTGGCTTTAAAATGCTTTATCTTTGTATGCCTCAATATTAAAGGGCTGGATTATTTTGTTATAAAGCAGAAAAACCTTGAACGCGTTATGAACCCTTCTGTTTTATTCTGCTACTTCTAAGTTTCTTTTTATGAAGTAGTTTGCTTAGCAGTATCTGGTAATGGCACTTACAGCAGTCCTAGAGTTGATTCTGAGGAAAAGAAGGATTAGTTATGCCATGAAAATTTGTAAGGAGACAGGTGAGAGTAACACTGTTTTAGTGGCCACCAAATGGCATTCCTGAAGTCTTCACACTGCTAGCATTTTGGGTGAAGGATGATGTGGAAACAGGGCTTTGGATTCAAAGGGAGGAGTATGAGGGTTTGCAGTTTAACACCTCTACGCTCAGACCTTTCCATTATTTATGCTTATGACAATATGCAAGCTATAAAGATTTTCTTCTTGGTATACAAGTTAGTGTCTCTTGTGTTTGGTCTTCCTTTTCTCTTCCAAACCAAAGGGTTTTATGCTGTCCTGCCCCCTCCACTGCATCCTAATCACCCACAAGATTCTTGTCCACTTCTGTCTGTATGTTGAGAATTTGCTTCTGCCTTGAGACTTAACTAGGAAACTACTAAGCAGGTAAATAAAATTGCTGTCTTCTCAATACAAGAAATTATTTGCCTTAACTTGGAATTTGTCTCATGCTTTTGCCCATCATTGCGTCCCATCATCCCATTATGAAAATTCCATTCCTCAGAAATGTTTTCAATTACTTTTACTTTTTAGGATTTTCATTAAGTAGAATAAAACAAAACCTACAAAATCTTTTTGCCTTCTTGTCTATGTCCTTCGCAGAAAATGTTTATATTAATCTCTTCAGGCTTCTAGTTCACAGTAGTTCAATGTAGAAGGATCATCAACAGGAAGATTCCTCTTCCCGGGAGGGAAGAGGCTACCATCATTCCATGTAATGTGTAGTATGATTTATGAGAGGCTATCTTAGGAAAATCTTTAGAATTAAAATAATAACTTGAAGCAAAAGTTTATTCTGAACACATTTTCCTTGATATAAATTTTGATATAAACTGATAAGACAACCCTTACGCACTCAAGATGAGAATCAAGCTAAAGAAGTTGTCATTTACTATACATATGTCTATATATTTTAAATAGAGGGAATACTAAAAGGAAGAAATAAACAGATCACGTTATAGATTGGAATTCTCATTATGCTAGTGCAACTTCTGTGATAAATTGAGTCACTCTCACTTTCTTTAAGTGACATAAATCCCAAGTTCTACCATAATTAATCTTTTAGAAAAACAAATTGTTAATTTTTCAGAAGCACAGTTCTGCCTCTTATTACACCAACAAATTCTTGTCCAGGTAAATAATTTGGTTTATATGCTGCTTATTGGGACACATTCTAGTAATTGAATAAATTTCCTTTTATTCCCCTTTAAAATTCAATTAGATAAAAATCAGTAAATGCGTCTGGTTTTCCCTTACGTTTGCGCCAGCCACCATGGGGTTCCCAAGATCACAAACCACCATTCTAGTTTCATTTTCCATCTTGTAATCACAGCTCAATACACGCAGTGCCTGCAACAAAAGGACACCAATATAGAGGTCAGAGACCACAGTGAAATGTATCCAGTGGGGAAAGTGATGCCTTTTTCACCATGACCTTTCTTTTGATTTCGGACACCTGGTTAGTGCACCATCAAAACATTTGGTTGGTTATTGTTAGACAACAGGGGAAAACTGATGGCAGGGAAAAGCAAACAGGATCGTTTCCCAGTACTTTAAGAATCACGATGAGATCACTCTATGTCTACTTTTACCATACTGCTTTGTTTTTGTGAATCATTCCTATAGCCATAATGACTCAACAGAGAAACAAAGAGTAGGCAAAACTAAGTGAGAAGAATAGGTCCCACAGTAATTACAGCAGTTGTGTTATCCATCGCCAGATGTCTCTATAATGAATTTCTGGCATTGGCAAAACTTGAGTATGGATCAATTCTAGATCTTTATTTTCCAATCTATGGTAAAATACTTAGAATGTTAAATACTTCTGTAAAAACATAAACTGTTATGTGTGTTTATAAATTAGCAACAAAGAAGATAGGCTTTCACATTATCAGATATAAAGGTTTTTGTTGTTTATAGCAATCTTTATCACTAGTAATATCATCTGTAAACAAAACAAACTCTACAAGAGGAGGTACAGCTATAAAATAGAGCAAGCTAGGACATACAGAATAAGGCAAAGCAATAAAATGTGGGGGGTTTGCAATAAAATGTGGGGGGATTTTTTTCTGTTTTCCTTTCTGACATCTTCAGTAAATGAAGGTATTTCCATATATGTGCAGAAGTAAACCAGCTTTGTAAAAGCAGGATGCAGCAAGTTGCATTACCTTTCTGCTCATTTTTGATTCTCACAGATGAAGCAGTGTGAACAAGTTCATGCCCTTTATATAAAAAGACCTGGGAAACCTCTGGACCAATTTGCCCTATCTGTAAAAGCCAGCATGGACATGCTGTCCTCATAATTTCCTGAGATTAAAAGAAAGGACAGGGCATGTCCTAAACAGAGCCCATGTGAAGCATGCCCTCAGCACACACCTCATTGTACACTGACATTTTTACAGTTTGCTAGGAGGAAACAAAGTTTGTTACACAGCATGTCCAGTGCACTAATAGCCTTCCCAAGCCTCTCTAGGGTTGGCAGGGAAGGATTTTTACACTCTTTCCAGCTGGTTAATTAGAGGTGGGAAGCAACACATGGGAGAAAAGAGAGTGTTAACACAGTTGAAATCAAACTTGTCTGGAAAATTGTCCATTTGATCTTGATGTGTGGGTTTGTAGCTCTGCTTTTGTTGGGGGAAGAGGGTTGAAATTCAGGTCTAAAACTTAGAAATAAATACTCATTTATATTAGATATTTGGCAGCTTCTTTAAAGATGCTGTATCATAGAGCAGCACAGAGTAAATCAGCCCTTATCACATGTCTTTTTTTGTCCCTCAAAGGCTGAGAAAACAGAGAAGTTTTTCAAGTAGTTCTTTTGCAATCTGGAGGCTATGTTCCTAGACTGAAAATGACTAATGGTGCAGAATTTATATGGCCAGCATCACAAAAGCTAATTTGTGCAGTATAAAGATGTGACAAAGGGTCAACTGTGGTAGAATTCCTTCAATAATGAGATTTACTACCTTTGTTTTTGCACTGATCACCTTTTTGAGGTGGTTAAGTACAAAACAGGAGAATTAAAACCAGGCAGGAAGCAAGCAAGAGCTGAGACTTGTACACCTACTATTGTCAGTATCAGTGTGTTCCTTCACACGTAACTCAGCCAGATGGAAGGGTTTGCCACAAAGCCCTTCTACCTGACACTGCTAGCAATTTATAATTCTGTAGCAACACATGGTCTTTTTGGCAGCCTTGAGCAGAAGTAAAACCCAACAATTAACACGTGTGTCCCCAGGGTGCATTTTAACTAGAAAGTGATTGGATGCTTGAAGTAATCCAGGCAGTCTACAAACTTGAAACTCTTTTTTGTGATTGAGGTAATGAATTACTAATTGATGCCAGAACAGTTAAACACAACAGGCTGGCAAGTAAAACACTTCCTCTTTCCTTTACCATCACCTTCCAATTTTATTTTCTGGGGAAAAGGGGATGGATTAGGTACCATCTTCTAGTTGACATATATGTATGTATCTAGTTGATGTACGAAGAACTAGTCTTTGCCTTCACCAGGTTCAAATCACATCTCATCTAGCCAGCCACATGTACCTAGTCTAAGAATTTTCACGCAAGACAAGAATGTTTCAGGTCTTTTTCTTATTTTAAGAGTGCTATGCTTTATTTCAGAAAGGCATAGGGGAAATGGCTCAGAGCTTATCCATTGCAATACATATCTGGATGTGATCTGTGCCACTCTGCAGTTTCCAGCCTGAGCAGAGGCAGTTCTGCCAAAATACATAATGTTTTTGTGTGTAACAAATATCTGTTAGTGCTTTTTATTTGCCTGATTCACTTCTACTAATTATTCCATAAGAATTTGGGTCCCAGCTTTTGCTACTAAGGCAGGATTGAGCTGTCCAATACTGCCAACTCTGTCATGGAGCAAAGGATCAGTGCACAGTATTCTGGCAACGGCTGAGGGTTCAAACACACGGTCATGCTAGTGACTGTTGTAGTGTAAGAATGCTCCATATAGCAGTATATACTGTCTCTGGATCTACTGCTGGAAATATGAGGTAATGTAACATGGTTCTACTTTCTTCATAGCAGCTAATTCCAGTAGATTCACACCTACTGCATATGAACAGTTATTGCAAGCCAATGGATTTCCAGTAAGTAGTGAAGCTGTGGTAATTTTCTCATTCACCTGGTCTCCGGACCTTCTAAGCATTTCCACGATACAACTGATGAAAAACACACTTGATTTCATTTAAAGTCATCCTATTTCAGTCCTCAGCTTTTAACTTAAGGAAGTGTCAGCATCTGCAGGAATCAATGAAGCTCCAAAATCATGTCCCTGACCTCAAACTTTAAGATCACACACATTCACTTGCCTCTCCACTTGCATATGATCACATTTCTGCAAAATGTTTTTCGTTTTTTAAGTAGTTGCAATCTTTGTGCAATATTCTACAGAATCAGGTCTGAGGTAAGAAGATAATGCCAACTGAGGCAGGTCAAACACCATATTGCATACAGCTGAAGGGAGGAAGAAGAAGGCAAGTGAATTTTCAGTTAAGTTTTTGACTTTAACAGCTTCTAAGTGTAATTCAAATGATATAGAATAACACAATACATTGTTAAAATGAAATAAAGAAAAAAAAGCAGGGCTGGACAGGAGGCACTTGAGATGTTTCTCTATTAAGCGCTCAGTGTGTATTCCTTTATTAGATACACTAAATTCAGAACAGCCCTACAACAGACAAATATCCTCTATGAATACACTTACCTTGAAATTATGACAGCGTAATTGAATTATTTGATTCTACAGATATTTCTGTTCCATCAGAAATATATCAAGTGATTTATTCAGCTGATTACATTTCATTTATTCTGGTCTCAGTCTACCTGTTTTGTTGGCTCTGAGGTGAATCTTATCTCTGCCTTAATACCAGGAATTCTGCAGTTTGGAGAAAACAGCTACACAGAGAACTGGAAACACGGATACAACCAAGAGCAAATGCAATCCTAGAGGCAGAGCTTTAAGAACATGATTGCAATGGGCTCTACCATAAATCTACCTGTCAGCTGAAACTGGCCTGTATTAAAGTAAGTATATTTCAGGAGCAGTCACAGATGCCCCACTGGCAGGATACAACACAAACACAAAAATAAGAACTCAAATCCTGACTCCACTGTAACTGACATGAAAACTGTAATTTTCATCTCTAGTCCATGACTCAAAAAGTGCCTGCAGACCGAGAGACCCTTTTTTTTCATATACCTCAGTGTTTACTGCATCCAGTGTAATAATTTCTTCTGTTATCTTGTCAGTTCAAATTGCTGTATTTTCTCAAAGCCCTATAAGTTGAATGAATTGAGTCCCTCTCATTTATACTCATTTATACTATGACCCCTAAGAATCTGCTCATCCTGGTAACAGAAATATTTACATTTAGAAAATTTTAGAAGAAATTTAGAGTATAAATTTCTTTTCCAAATGCTCTTAGAAGTTAATTTTTTAGTTTACTTAATGAAACCATAATATTGCAAAAACATAGTTTTAAGAAATATACATTTACCATTTAAAAACAATAGAAAGAATAAATTTGCTTTCGGTGCCATTTGTAATCCTTGTGAAAATAGTCCTTGAAATGCAGAAAGAAAGACACTAAAAATGATGTAGAAAGTAGGACTAATGTTTTGATCCTTCTCAGAAAGAACATGATGACATCTTTTTGAATGGAGTAAGTAGGAAAAGCAAGAGAATATGAAATAAATTATGTCTGGGAGTGAGCTAAGTAAATGTGGACAAAAGGAGGCAGTTTTTTATAAATCTACAAAGATTCAAAATTGGATTGATCAGAAAGGCATTTTATCTTCCACAAAATCTGAAAAGAATGAAGAGGTTGTATAGTGTTTCCAGGGTTTTTAAAATATTGTCTTTAAAAGAAAAAGTATTCTAACTTTAAAAACTCCTTCCCAACCCATTCTAGCTCCTCTTTATTCTTCCAAAGTACCAGGATCTCCCATGCAGTCTTTCCTTCCTTTTTCCAGGAATCTATTGTGTTGGCAATATAAAATTAAATTTTTCCTAAAATCATAAAAAGCTCTGAATGATTTCTCTCCGGTCCAAATCATAGAATGTTTTGGATTGGAAGGGACCTTAAAGATTATCTAGTTCCACTCCCCCCGCTGTGGACAGGGACACCTTCCACTAGACCAGGTTGCTCCATCCAACCAGGCCTTAAACGTTTTGAGGGATGGGGCATCCACAGCTCCCCTGGACAACCTGTTCCAGTGGGTCACCACTCTCATAGCCAAGAAAGTTTCTTAATATCTAATCTAAATCTACTTTCTTTCAGTTTGAATTTATTCTCCCTTGTCCTGTCACAACACGTTCATGTAAGAAGTCCCTCTCTGTCTTTCTTTTAGACTCCCTTCAGGTACTGGAAGGCCTGATGCAGCCCAGGACACGTTTGGCTGTCTGGGCTGTGAGTGCACATTGCCAACTCACGTCCAGCCTCTCGCCCATCCCCACCCCCAGGTCCTTCAAATAATAGATATGTGCTAAATACGTGCTTGGGTTTTGGAATAAGTGCCTCCTCTGACACCTTGGTAACGTCTAAAAGAACAGGGAAAGATTTCTAAAGAGGAAAGAAGGAAAAAGGCAACCATTTGTAGCATACTAAAGAGAACTCTGGTTTTGTAGATTACAGTCCAAAAAACCAGAGGCTTTGCTAAGAGAACAAAAGTAATACGCAGTAGAAAAAGGCTGGTGTCTTTAAGATATGCTTCTGAGACGTGAGGTTGCAGAGAATTTCTATCATCTTTAATGATAGCATTACTTCTTCTTGTAATTCTTCTTGTAATGTTTTCAAAAGAGGTTAGAAGCCCATTAATAAAATCACTGACAGAAGGAGAATAAGGAAATACCTTGTAAGTTACTTTCAACTTCCTTAAAAACATTTGCCTTTAGAAAGGAAATTAACTTGCTTTCTCCCACTCTCACCCTTGAGGCCCTTTTGAACATTTCAGGCACTAACAGAAAAAAGCAGGCTCATGTTGCAACAGCTTGGGAGATTTATGTGCCGATGAGGCGCTTCAGACTTGCTGTCCAACAGAGAATACATGAACACTCTGCTTGTTTGCAGGATAGTGTTTCATCTTTGCTCTTAAAAAACAAACAGACTCAAAAAGGAAAAACACTGCATGTTCAGTACAGCTCAGCAGGACTTCAGTCAACATTAGTCCTTCTGTGAACACTGGCACATTTTACATTTTAATTGCATTTTTTGTCCATTCGTAACATAAAAGAATTGACAAGGGAAAGCAACTTTGTAAAGTTTATACTGCAGTTAATGTCCAACTATTCAGGATATTGGAGACTGAGACACCCTTAATAATCATAAAACACTGGTGTGCTGTGAGAGGAGACAGCAGTGTCCAAGTGTCTGGGAGTCAGCAGGGGTCATTAACTCTGGCTGGGAGCTGGTACCATGGGATCCCAGGTTGGAAGCACCAAGGGAATTTGGCAATATTACTTTCTGCTACTGGTATTGTTTACTGGTTCAAAAATCTTAATGATATGAATACCTCTATTCCTAGAAGAAATGTGACAGTACTTGTGTAGTGTTATAAATAAGTTAACGGGAAGGAGCTGAACCTGTGCTGGGTCTGAACAGAATGGTCCTGTTCTTCCCATCTTTTGGAGGTTTTACCCTGGGCTGTGCAAGCAAGGATAGATGGGAGTTGATGGAATCTCCCTTGCTGAATGGAACCTCTTTATGTGCTGCTTTCAGCTGGTACAGCCTATGTAGGTTATCCTTGCTCTCAGCTGTCTGCTTCATTATTGCTAACATTTTGATTTTTCTTTACCTTGTTGTTGCGTTCAACCCCAGTGTAATCTGCTTCAGGTGGAATCTTTATATGTAGCTCAGCTTCATAGGCTCCTTCCCCATCATTCCTTGGATTTATTATGAGCATGACACAGTTTTCTTCTCCAATTATTAGCTGATCTGTATCCCTGTATAGAACATACTACTTGTCAGGAGTTAAAACATGCACGATTAGGATTTACGTATGAATAAAGCAGAAGGACATTTTGCTCTCAGAGCATCTGCTCTGGAAAATACTCTGTGAACACAAAATAAAACATTTTCTATAAAAATGACCCCACGAAAATGTATACCAGCAACTGGGTAGAAAAGAGGTCAAGAGAAAACACCACCAAGGCCAAAATGGACTACCACAAAACGTGAAAGTTACTGGTATAAAATTTCAGAGCCTGACTACTTTCTAAACAGCAGGAAGTATTTAGTGGAGGAATCACTTGCCACAGGGGTCTTATTAGCATTGTTTTCTTGAGGACACAAAGGTGGTAGTTTTCTCCTCATGTCCATTGCAATACAAACAATGACAGAAATTCTCCTGAGACCTGCAATGGCACTTTGCCCTTTTGTTTCACAGCTACAGACTGATTCTGATGACACAGTCAGGTAACTCTCAGACATTCCCCACTTGTCCTGCTTGGTATATTTCTCCCTCCACAGGAAAAACTGTTGCCATGTTTTAAAAATTTTATTCTGAGATTAATTTACTTCACTGTATATTGAGTTCAGGAGAATTGCATCCAAGTTCAAAGTCACTGGCACACTGAAATAAAAAAACTTGAAACCTCCTATGAACAACAATTTGTATCATTTCTTGGTTTTCAGAGAACTAGAACCACTCCTAACAAACACCTGCAAACTGTATTTTCTGTGATAGCCATTTAACATCATGAATTTGGTTTGCAACTGTATATTTCTCCATTTCTTTGTTTTATAGCTGAAATGGATGCACAAATTAAAACCTGGAAATCAGGTAAGAATGATTAGCTATAGTAAAAAACAGAACTGTGTTCTACATACTTCATTCTGTTGCAACAGTTAGCAGTGTCTGGACTTTCTTATATACAGCGTAATTTATTTTATTGAACTTACGGCACTGCAGAAAGTTGCAAGTCAGGAATACATAAGTTGTCCTCCCCACAGTCAACCAGAATGTAAGCCTGTATTATTGCAAAGTAAAAAATTATAATACAGTTAGTACATGCCTCAAAGTCAAAATCACTTCATTAAATATTGCTAACCTAAGTGTCTCAAATACGACTAGCACTGCCTTAGCGAATTAAATATTTTTCTCCTTTCTATAAGTTCCTTTTCACGTGGTAGTTGGAGGTTGGAGACTATTTAGATGGTCAAATATGTCCTTAGCAGAACAATATAATCTTCAGGCCCTTTCCCACACTAACTTGGCTTACATATTCTAGAAGGCAATCAAAACTATGAGCACAAGAAAGTTTTGGAAATACTTGAAAGGCATGTTGGTTCTGTATTCATATTCAATCTACATTTTGACTTAATTAAATCCCTGTTGTGTAACTTCTGGCTGTGATACTCTCTTTTAAGGAAGATGACAAACATAATATTTGTAAATGCTTTCATGTTTATATACAGAAAATGTGGCATGCAAAATTCATACCTGCTCTGCTAGTGAGCTTTTCTGGTAATAGTTCAGTATTGGCTTCACAGTCAAACTATCTTCAAAACTGGACTCATCCAAACTATAATTGAAGTTTATATTGATGGGAGATAATTTATCTCTAAATTCTGTTTCATCCTGTGAGGGACAATCACATAACAAAAACCAATGGTTTACTATGATTATTTCAGTTAGTATGGTATGACAACAGATTCAGACTTCTGAAGGTAAAGATGTGGTCTTTATTGAAAGTAAAGACATGGTTCTTTGACAGAGGCTTGCCAAATTCTGGCTGTGTGGCATCATTAGGAAAGCAAAGTGGCTCACCAGTAACTGGAATGCCCAGAACACATTGCCTCGACAGCCCCACGTGTGGAAGCAGCTGGGTGAGCTGAGTAGACTCAGAAATTTTTCAAAACATTAGCCTAAAATGAACCTGTTTAAGAGAGACACGTAGGACCAACTCCTATCAGCTACTGCCCCTCTTCCTTTTGAAATGGAGGTAGGGCATGTGTAGATTTGTAATATTGCTGGTTTGTACCATAACCAAGAATTTATATGAATTAGCAACGGTAAAATTCAACCACATTTATTGTCTAGATACGTCCCTACATAGGGCTTGAAACTTCTCCATTTCACCTCCCACTGCATTTCTTGGATCAGACTTGGAATCTACTTCAATGGCATGAGGTAACTCCACCTGCAAGTGAGCAAGTGTTGACTCTTTCTCCTTTACAACTTCAATTCCACAGTTTCAATTTTTATAAAAACATTTTAAAATATCTCTAAAATATTTTTTAAAAATATATGAATTTTAGGCCAGTATTTCTGGAAAGACTCCTTTAAAATCTTTTGAACCTGAACTGGCATGATATTTAACATGATTAGTTTATTACTGCACTCCGAATACTAAAAAAGTAAAGTGATACCAAAAAAGTAAAGCAATCTTGCATTTTTGTATCAGAAGATGTGGTATTTGATCAGAATTTCCAGAAGAGTCTGAAATGAATGTATTTTTACATATTCTACACTGTTTTACAAATTCTATACTCTTCAAAACCAGTCTTTCTTTCTTACCTATATTGACAAAAGATGAGCTAAAGATTTACATAGGAAATTTTTTCAAGGTAGCAGCATGGTCTGGACATACTGAACATATAGATGAGGTCTATCTTATATCCCATTTCTGTAATTTTGGAAATTATTCTTCCTTTTCCAGTGACTCCTTTTTTATTATTACCTTTAAATCCCTGGTACTACTCAAACGATGATGACAGTCCAAAATATTTTAAACTTACTCTGAGATAAACAAGGAAGTCCTGGCAGTGGAGTTGTTTCTGTCTTTGTATCACAATGGAGAAGTAATGATGTGACTGATGGTAATCAAAGAAGAGGGTTCTCTTAACAGCTCCTTTCTGTTTCAATGAATCTAATTGCAATTCACCTTTCAGCACTAAAGGATACAAATAAATAAATTAGTTATTGATTTAATAGAAAGAAAATAGTAAAGAATTTATTATGTATTATAATTAATTAACCTAAGCAAGTCTTCCAAGAAAAATTAATCCATGTTTTAAGTGCCTGTCTGTTTAAAAGCCCACTAGTTTTTGATCCAAAGTATGCAGGACGTGTAATTCAAGATTTCTTATTTCATTGACAGATCATACGTGTACAAGACTCTTGTCTCTTTAATTGTTTTTCCAAAACAGAACATTCTCCAATGAGGTACATTCTTGGTTTTGTTTAGAAAATTACTTAAACTGAAACAAAAATCCTTTAAGTGAGTAATAAAAGGTTTGTGTTACATACATATATATATAGATATAGATATATGTACACACATACTTTTTTCTTTAACGACATTTTTTTGCCTTAGGAGGATCTCACTCCTACTGTTTTTCCACGTGTAGGAGAAAAATACATCTGAAATGGAGCAGGACCGCGTAAATTATAGGAATAGAAAATGTTTCTTACCTATCTCATCTGAAATACTTTGACCTTCAAAATCTGCGCACACTCTTACAGTAAAGCTACATATAAAAAAAGTAGAAGTAATTCATTATTAGCAGAAAATGGACTGGCCTGGGAATCAGCAGTTCCCAAGCTGTATCTTTTGAGTTTCATTTTCATTTGCTTATAAAGATGTTAACTGAGATCGTCTCTAGCTACCTATGATATCCCCCAATTAAGCCAGGAAGTCTCCTAGGCTTCACTAATAATCACAGAAGACAGTCTGTGAATACTTCCTAGCAAAGGTATGGAGAAAATTCTCTGTTCCCAGTAGTTCTTGAGAGAGCCCATGGAGATGATCCTCCTAACACTATTGCCAAAGCTGGGTTCCTTATGCTGAAGTTCAGCAAACCACCTTTGTAAGAGGCTGTCTGCAGAAATCCTTTCTAGTTCATCATGGTCAAATCAGAAAAATCTTAGACCATGTTGTCAATGCTCAAGCTGTTTTCCAGCAAATTAAAGCATTCAGGATACCAATGTGTTCCATTGGCATTACTGTAAAACTTTCATTATTTCGACAGGCTATAATTAATTCCAAACATAAAACCTAAATGGTTTGATTTTTGTGGCATTAGACTAACCAAACTCTATTGCATTTAATTTGCTAAATTTTGCAGAAAGTGACACTTACATGACCTAAATCAAAGCACAGAGAAAGTGGTGATTCATGTTCTTTATTTAGTATGCTAAAGCAATGCATTCTACAAACAGCAACACACTGTAAGTTAATTGTTTTTAATTGGCCTGTTCAGAATGTATAGCAAGCTCTTTTGAGCCTAGAAATTTTCACATCACAATTATAACTATTATACAAAAATCACCTCAGCCATAGGTGAGTCCTTTCTCATAAGAAATACTTATCTCCATTTCTATGTAAGACTGGCAAGAGACTTGCACTTATACTCAACAACTGATAGGAGAAGCCTTTTATACTTTTATTGGCTAATACCTTCTAACTAGAACTTTTAACTTACACAAAAATTAATTTAAAAACCCTAAAAAAGTAATGATTATAGAAAAGTTTCAGTTTGTAAGGAATCTATGCAAGTTTTATAAATATTTAGCTGAATCGTATTTTGAAAAATTTTCACAAATTACTCTGGATGGCATGAGAAAAAGTATTAATTATGCCTGTTGATGCAATTAGCAGAGTGTACTTCCCTGACAAGTGGCAAAACAAGAAATCTGTCACTGGAAAGATGTTCTTGATTTTTGATTTCTGCTGTCATCTGACACAATGACTTAGTTCTGCACATCATAATTCCTGATGAAATCCTGTATAATGTAACAAAATTGCTCAGGTGAAAGATTCTTGCAAATGTCTCTGGTTACCAATCATTCCTAAAGAAAATTTTCATGGCTTCATAAAATGTTTTGGTTTGTACATGGACAACAAATTGTTGGTCAGCACTAAAATCAGCTTGAGTTAAATAAAAAAATATTTGCATTGATCTTGATCTTCTCACTACCGTTATACTGTATTCTAATGTCCCTATGCAGTGGATACAAAACTACTAACATAACATCATTCTAATTGCATGTTTGTTTCCTCTGACAAATGTAATGAAACTGCCACAACTGGGATATGTGTCACTCTCATGACCTTAATGAAAAATTCTTTTCTTCGAAAAAAAAAAATCTGTTATTTCTTGAGGAAAATGAATGACATTATGCTATTAATCTCTGCTAAACTGTAGCCTTCAAATGACATTCCAGTCCATGCAGAAATTGCAAATTTATTCATATTTCTACTTCTTTACAATTGTGAATTGATACATGAAGAAGCAATTATTTCCAAATACACAAGGACAAAACAACAAAAATGAGGAAATCTTGTGTAACTGCATAAATGCAATTTAGACATCAGACTTCACAGGCCACTCACATGTCAGAGTATAAGTATGCATTTTCTCAAATGTAAACTCAAGAGCTCCCATTGTATTAAACTCACTTATCTTTCTTTGGAGGAATTGCATAAATTTTGCCCTATCATGTTTGAAAAAAGGTTGAGTTCAAAAATGCGGCTTGGAATGCTTTACTTGTTAAACAGCATAATTTCAGTGTATGCTTTATTTACTGCAACAAACAGAATAATTCATAATATTTGATAACTGAAGTAGTGTTCTTAAATATTACAGTAAGAGTGAAGATTTACTCCTTCCTCTCCAGGCAGAGCATGTCAAAAAGGGAATGGCAGAGCAAAAAAAGCAAAAATTTGGAGTGGATACTCTCCCACACTCTGGCCACAAGAGGCAAGACTACAGTTTTGGCAGAATTCTGCCACACATTTGTGGTTTTATTATTTAGTTCAGATATAGTTCTAAAGACATCAAAGATTTCAACTGCAAACCTAGATGAATTTAGACACGCTCATCACTTCAACTAGAAGATGCTGGGGAGATGTTGAGGGATGTTTTAGCATCAAGAAAAAGAAAAGCAGAGGGAAAGACAGACCACAAAAGAGGACAGTAGTCTAAAGAATTTATAGAGATTTGAGATCTGACTCCTAGGCATAGTAAAAATGAAACAGCTGAGCTTTTGAGCTTGCTTGTAGGAGCAATCACCAAACAACACAATTAACAATCAAAGGAAGAAAACTTCAGCAAGTAAACAAATGGGAAATAATACATCCTCCTAAAGCGTATGAACTTTTTATGTGCTATCAATCTTGCCTCTCTGAAGAGATCCCCACATCACATTTATTCTGCTGTGTCTGTCATCACTATGATATTATGCTTTGAATAGTATTTGACTGTAGTTACAAAATAGAGGGATAGCCTTAAAACTGAACACACTAGCTTTTCCTGACAATCTTGTGGCAACAAAGCAGTTTGCTTAAAATAATTTTATGTTCTTCAGGTAGACAGAAAAATTTTTACAAGAACAAGAAGCTTAAAAATATTCATTTTTTCAAAACTACTCTTGGCACAGATGGGAGAGGTCTCTTCAAAAATCAAGCCTAATAAAATTACCTAATATCACCAGAAGTGGTTAATCCTTAGAAAATCAGAAAATTTAGTTACCCATGTATAATATTTTCTAGACTGCACTTTGTACCAGAAAGAATTAATTTTGGTCTGGTTACTTTAGCAGCTGAAAAAAAAATAGAAAACTTACTTCAGGAGAATGAAAAGCAAGGCATTAGCAGATCCTACCAAATGTCATCTGTCATTATTAACAATTTTTTTAGCGCACAGTTTGCAGATGGAGAGAAAGAATGGATAATGCCTTAGCAGAAAGGAAACACAGGCTTTAATGTTATGGGCATCCATTCTGTGTGAGGCTGATAACCAACCTGCAAGGTCACAAACCTCCACAGGAGAAGAGAAGCTGCTATTGTCTGCTGATGAACGACCTTTAAACTAACAGTTTCCTCTTTGAAGTACAATATGTAAAAGCAAGTCGACACACTTCTATTGTGATGCTCTAATACTTGCCCTGCTTTTAGATTCTGTTATGCCAAAGTCTAATCCAGTGACCAACTCAGAGTTTTAATGCTGAAGGCATCTCATGGCTAAGCTACCTCACATGGCCAGGCTGCAGTAGCACTAGGGCTGCTAGGTAAGTCAAGTGACTGCCCTTTGGATGTCTCTAGGGCTACTGAAGTTAAAACCTGGCACAGAGGTCTCCCGTACACCAACCCAGCTGCGCTGGTAGCAACTGACACCACCTGCCTACCCCCCTTTCACCAGCCCCTGAGGAGTGAGGTATCCATCTTCTGACTCTTGGCCATTGGCTTTGCTATCCGACCCATGGAGTCAGGCTGGCCAACAGTCTTTGGAAAATCTCACACAAATTCATCTCAACAATGACCCCTGGGTCCATATCCACAGGGCACTAATCACATCCTCTTTCAAATTAGGTCAATGAGAAAAGAAAATACTAGCAATAGAAAGGAGTAAAAGTAGAAACATAGTCGAACCTATGCAGCTAGGAAAGGATGAAATATTATTATTTTGGGGGTTTATATCTTTGGTAGGAACTTTGCATTCAGCTGGTTTTTAAGCGTATGTAGAAGTGTCTCATTCACGGAATCTAGCTGACTCCTAGATCATAAATATTTTATTACTACTTTAATAGCAACAAATTGGGAGATAAAGGAACAATATTTTTTTTTCAAGGTATTTTTTGATAGTAGGAACTTGAAGATCAGAAATTTTAAGCAGTCTGCTTCTTGTTTTAGTGGGTTTACAGATGGTTGATAGCCTACAAGGCACATCTCAAATCAGACATCCAAACCTGAAAAGCACTTACAAATAAAAAATATATTCTACAAATATAAAAATAGAAATATACAAATATATATATACAAAATATATCCTACAATATATCCTACAAATTGACTTTTTATCATGATTGGACACTTCTATTCAACTTTTGGTAATTAAGGTAACTTCTCTGACTTATTGCTCCTCTACAAAACTGAATTAACAATATTTACCTTAAATTAGTGAGAGGTGAGTAAATAACTTTCGCAGATGCAATTTAAGAACAAATACATGAGGTAGCTAGGGGATAATCAGACCTCAAGTGGTAATAGAAATACCAATGCGCAGATAAATTAGACCTCCTGATAGCTAGAACCCAACCTTGAACATAATAAATCACACGATGTGGAAACAGCTTTTGAAAAACGAAAATATTTAATTTATTTACCTTCTTTTACATATATTAACTTGCATCTTTCACACTTATGGGGGAAAAAAAAAAAGTATATTTCCATAGTCTTTAATAGCTTCAAAACTGCAGAATTTTTCCAGATTTGCTAGTTTTGGGAACTCAGAAATTGCCACATTTTACACACAGCAGAGAATGAATTATATGTTTCTAGAAGCTCAGGACAATTCTCTTTGGGCTGTACATAAAAATGACTTTTTGTGCATGTTTCCTCTTTGCTTCAGCTTTGCAATTTATATCATGGCAGAAACAATATTTTCCTAATACTTGGAAAAGTACAATAATCCACATTATTCATGCACACACACTTCCTGAAACTTTTCTGGTAGGAGGTTTCCTTTCATTCTAATTTTGCAGTGTCAGTCAGTAGAGTTTTTATACAAGTTGCACAGCTGGCTAAGAGATACAGAAATCTATCCCATGGGACTGAGGAATTCTTTGCCTGTTGGAGTTTCCCTACTAATTGTTTTCATATGTACAATACAAGCTTATATCAACTAAGGAGAAAAATTACAGTGTGGAAAATAGCAGCTGCTCTTCAGTCATTTCATAACATGAACTAAATCTTTAGGGAACAGTATTTTAGAGTAAAGCAGACAGAAATTAAATTATGCTCCTATTAAAGCTCTTGTAGATACGAACCAAACATCTTCTGGCTTATTGTAGCGGAGAAATGAAAAGAAATAAAAAAAATATGTAAAAGGAGTATGCATTTCTTTATTCCTTTTCTAAACAATATCTCAGAGCAAGAATATTTTTTTAAGAGAGATGTTTTTCCTCTTGTGTAAAAAAACCACCTTTTTCTTTCAATACTCTGTTGGTAACTGTTATGGTTCCAAAATCTTTTCCATTACGACATTAAGCATTTTTTAAAAGTCTTAAAACCTGGAGCTGTGAAACAACGTAATTTGGATCACTGAACATGCTTCAGCCAAGTGTCTATATTTCAAATTCTCTTTTATATCAGCTGTTAAAACAAAAGGTACTTGAATCAAGAAATTCCAGAAAAGCCAAAGCTTTGTAAAGTCCTGGGATTGCATAGTCCCACCAAGTGCCTTCTATATTGCTCTGCAGATGGACAATTTTCTACACTGGATGTAGAAATGAGGAGCATGATAAAAAATATGAGAAGTCCTGTAAAGTGTAAAAGAACAGCGCAAGAGTGAAAATCTCCTGACAACCCCATCCCAAATGCACTGGAAGCCCACATATTTATTGGTTTAAGTGTATCAGAGTTTAGTTCCTTTATGGCTCTTAAATGAACTGCTTCTCATGATTATGTTTTACAGCTCATATTTATCAATTAATTCTTAAGACTCTTTTGCTGAGTCTTACATTTGAGATGATTTTTAGGACTCATCTTCTGTAAAGAACATCTCCAAAGTGAGGAAATCCTCTGACCGTCTTCAGTTTAAAAGCAGTACAAAATTTCTGCAATCATGTTATCTTCTGGAGTCCTCCTTTACACCTTAATATTGTTTTTGTCCAGCCCACATCCTGGCAGGCTTCCTGCTTCTAATGTTTTTATGTCTTAGAAATCTGTTCCTCACAGTCTCTCTGGCAAGGCTTCCTACCATTTTATATTCAACTTGCACGTGTTTATGCTCTGTTTTGATTTTAGTTTCCTCATTTGTTATGATTTCCACTTTTAAACAGTATCTTATGTATTTGTAATAGCCTCTTCTGTCAACTGTTCCTGGGGTCCTTTCAAAGTGACTTTTTTCTAGTGCAGTAAACGTGTATTTATGTGGTGTTATGTGCTATTAGATAGCCTCCAAATGTCCTGCAAGCATTTTGTACTTGTAACTGATCTTAAATTGTTTTAATTAGCTCCAAGGTTTTTTTTATGTTGTTTTTTATTTCTGTTCAAAGTTAAATGCTACTATGCTTAAGGGTTTCTCTTTTAAGGATGGTTGAAACATTGTCCTGTGTGATGTGCTAAAAAGAACTTTCCTCTGACCAAAGACAGCCAGAAATAACATCCGGTGAACTTCTCTCAGGATGGCCAGCCAGATATCTTCTCTCTTCTATAAAGGACTAAGATTTGTCTTTCTCCAACAGAAAATGATGGGCCCACCAGCTCTGCATCACTTTCACTATTACATTTTGGCAACAAACAGATGACTGTTTATGTGTCTTGTCTGTTTTAGCTATTTCATGTTTCATCCCTCTAAACATTGCACATAACTTTGCAGCTTACCCCTAGGAGAACTGAGCATCCTCCTATGCAGAAGCTGACTCAATGTATCAAAGGACTCAACTTCTAGCTACCACAAGTAGTTAAGCAATCTGCTAAGTACTGGAAAATACCAAAAAAATCTCTGTTTGGAGGGGTTTGTTGTGCTCAGAGCATGTTTCCACATTTTGAACTTTGAACATGTTCAACAAAGTGTTGCAATAAAATTAAGGAACAGGAAGTTATTTGAGAAAGAGGATAAGGATAGTTTTTGAGTAATCATGGACTTACCAGGCCACCAAAAGCTGAGAGCCGGGGAGCTGACAGGTTTTATTGTCTGGATTCACAATCATGGGGTTCAGAATAAGATGAGCATTCACTGTCACAACAGGTCTGGCTCTAGGGGACAGAAATAAGGTTCACTGCATACAGGAGGAGCACATTAGTACCTAAGCTGCAGCAGAGAAAACACTTAACTGAGTTGGCTGTTAAGAAGCCAGAGATGTAGGGTTACTCGGGAGAACACAGTTTTATAATGCTGTTTTATAGCCAAAAGAACCTTTTTATTTTTTTTTCCCAGCAGAATCTTACTGAGATTCACCAATAAAAAAAAAAATCACAAGTTAACACGTCCCAGAAACAGAATCCTAATGGTTAAGCAATAGGTGTGCCCCAGGACTGAGGCACATCAGACAAATTTCATCGCGCTGAGTTTTCTCAAAGGGACAGAGTTTGCCTTTTTGGGTTTTACAGCAGTCCTCTAGCCATCTTGCAGATTTCTTTTGTACTGTCTCCATTAATAATGATACATTCAGACTTACTATGTCTGTTTTAAGACTCCTAAAAAAATAAACATGATTTGGTTAAAGTAGAAGTTGGTGTAGAGTATCTTGGGCCAATAATGAAGTAAACTCTATCTCACATTTCTTGAGACAACTGACTTTGTAAACCAGGAATAATCATCAGTAAATTCTGCTAAGTACATGAATATGTAGTTTTGGTGATGGAAACCATCCCTCTGAAGCTGTTATTAGGTGATGAGATAATCTGTAACTGCAAGCAGTTTAGAAGACAAATACAAACAAGTATGTGCCCAGATTCTGGTTTTTTACGACAGCAGTACTATTTAAAGTAACTTACATAATTCCAGCTATCCCAGTTTTCTAACTTTCCTGATATTTTAATCCATATCTGAGCTTTTGCAATTACTTCTTTCGATTACTTCAGCAGGACATTAAAAAATAAAATTACTCTCTTTACTTTTGTGTGACAAGGAAAACCTTTTTTTGCCTAGAAAATTTCAGTAATAAAATTCTATTGCAACAATATGACAAGTTGCATATTTGAGACATTCTGGCCAGGAAATGGCCTCCTGCCATTCACTTTCTTAAATTAAATAGAATACATTTTATTGTTTTCAAAAATACACACTGGATCTAATTCTTCAATGTTTCGTCCAGTGCAGTCACTCATGGCATTGCAAAGTGATGGACTGCAAAGTATTTGCATGATTTTTTCATGGTGCAGTAGGAAAATCGGGTCTTCTCACTGCACCTACAGTGTTACCTGAGATGAGCTAACATTCCTGTTTTAAAAAATTCTTATGCTGTCACAAACATTCAGTTGGGAAGCAGAACATGCCTTCTCTCAGTCAGGTGCTGTTGGGAATACAGACAACAAGAAGCCAGAAAGGAATCAGAAATATGACTACATTGTTGTAGCAAGGGGTGGTGACTACTTAAATGAAATGAACTGTCAGCATGGCTGGACTCAGAGAGCATTAGCAGATTTTTGTTTATGTATTTGGTAGTTTTAAATTTTACATCTAATCAAAAAGTGCATCTAGTGAAACTCCATAGTCAGCAACAACTTTTTGTTTTCTAAAATGGGATCTTGTGCGTTTTTTTAAACTGAGTAAAAAAAGCAGCAGTCTTTATTTCCAATAAATGGTTCATGTCTTAGCATACACAATCTCTGAAGATCAGCCACTTTAAAATTTCTTACTAGCACCATTCCCCCAGGAAAGAAATTAATTTTCAATGCCATGCCTTTTAAATTTCCTATTTAAAATTAACTAAAGAGTCAAACATTCCAGAAGCTGCTTGAGCTAAGTCTAAGCATGGAAATTTTCATTGAAAATTACAGGTTTGGAGCATGGGAAAAAAGCATTTGTTTCTCACAAGATGTTTAATTTATCATTAAATGACCACCTTTTACACACTGCAACAGGGAAACAGGAACACAACGTTTTTTAATTTGAATATCTTCCACTAAAGCCGTAAAATATCAAATCCATTGTATTTACCACATACCTGTAAACAACTGCTTTTCCAGCTCCAAAAGCACCCACAATTAAATCTGGAAAAACCAAAATAGCTTCAGAATAGCTATACAGAAATCTCTCACACGTTTTTTTCCATCATAAATTAGATTATTTACATTAAAATTGCAGTAACATAAAACAAATATGATAATTCCTTTCCAAGCAATTTTCTTAACAAGTGTACCTGAAAGAAAACATTTCATATGTCAGAGATGGTCTCATAAATGTCTCAGTTGTAACCAGTAACTGCCAAACTATTTAACACAAGGTCACCCATGCCACAGTCTCACTTCTCTCCAACTCGTACCATAGGGGAAAAAATGCCATTAAACTCTATGCATTTTATTCCAAATCCTTAACTGTCCGTTAAATGAAGAGCTGCAAAACAATTTCTTGCCACTTTCATATGTCATGCTGAAACTTTATGGTGTTCCTTCCTGACAATCCTTCCATTCTGCTTTGCGTTTTAAGTAATTTGTTCATTAATTTAGGCATTACAGCTCTGTGCAAATAAATACAATGCAAGGTCAGAGGATGGCTAATTTGATAGCTTCTAATGTTTACAGCATTGTACCAATATGTGCTAAGGCTTACAATAGTTATCCACCTAAAGCTGTCATTTTCCCTGACAGATGGAGTCAACAACTCAAGTGCTACACTGGGACTTGGGCACGTCTTTGCTAATGGTCATTGGCCTGGGCTTGGGAATCTACAGGCCAGAATATTTCCTTTTTACCTGGAGTCCCCACACAGGGGTCTCTGGAAAGATCCAGACTGGCTTGCTGGATCCATTCAGACCTGCTGGAGAAAAACTGGAGCCAAACCATGAGGAAAAAGGATCAACTTTCCTGCTGCCTCTGCCTTTGGAAAGAGCTTTGTTTCATTTTAAAAGCCCCCAGAGTCCATCTGGGCACAGCTTTCATGCCACTATTGCTATCATTCAATGTGACTGACATGTATCCAATTCAGAAGACTGAATCTTACAACAGACCTTGCAGTGGTACAGACTGGCAACCTAAATTGACCTAAATAAGTTAATTAAATGAGTACTCAGGCTTGTAAACAAACCCATACTTGCTGCTTCTACAGCTGGAGGACTGGTTTGCTTAAGAAGCCCTGAAGTCATCGAGCATGATGCAAATACCAAGCTTTGATGTTAATTAGCTGGATGGGTTTGGTCCAGGGCTGGCAGTGTGTTTTCTAGTGCTCCATCTTTCAGATGGTCAGGATTTCACAAGTTTAAACAAATACTTCACATGGGCAACAGCCAGTCCTTTGCTGAATTCCATTGATTAATGTCCTAATAGGAGCAGACACAGACAGTTTATGGGTCTGATCCTCTTTTTGTACAACATTTACATTTTTCTAATTTCATTGGCCTTAGAGAAATATGTTTCAGGGTCGGGAACACTTTAAATAGTAGAAGAAAATAAGTGTTCTTATCTCCTTTTTGGGACATTTATGCATCGTTTTCTTTAGTAGCTTTTATAGACAACTTGCCTACAGTACCAAAACCTAAAGATGTTTTCCTCTTAAATAAACAACTGATTGAGACAAAGCCATCACCATGAAGGCTGCATCACACACAAACAGATCTTTTCCTGGCAGCTTGCTTATAGTGGCACCCATAGTAACCCCCCAAAAAGATTTAATACTTAGTTGATTTTTATTTCGCTTGTGTTTGAAGGGGTTTTTGTGAGTTTTGTGTTTGGTGGGGTTTTCTTCTGTTTGTTGTTTTTGAAGGAAAAAGAAACATTATGAACAGAAAGTGAAAGACAAGATGGAAAGGGTTTCCATTCTGCTCTTCCCAGCTGGACACTTTGTGAATTCTATAACAGACTTGATTTAGGATATGTACTGGTTCATACCAGACTTGATAAATCAAAAGGTTTCAGGGTTATGTTATAAGAGACAAAACAGCTAGATTTCTAAGACTTATTCAGATCTTGGCCTACTGATGATTTCATAATACGCTCTTTCATTAAAAAATAAAGGTTAAACACCCAACTTGGGTAAGCTTAACAAAATGTAGCCTGTTAGAATCTGAAGGTGAGAAGAATGAGTCTGTCAGATACAGTTGGCCTCACCAGTGCGGGCAAATGCAATTTCAGTATGCACTGCTGTGCAGAGGTCCCTTCCATCTGAGCATCCTCACTTTAATATTTAAGAACATTTTGTACATCTGCTTAATGGTTAAATCCTGGTTTTTTGGGACAGAGCTCAGCTTATTTGAAGACAGAGGGTGATGGGTCTAGAGGAGCAAATATAGGCCTCAGCCACCAAAAGACTGGTTTTCCATAAGCAGTCTTTCTGCACTGCCACCTCAGCCAGGTTTGGAGACACAGCAAATAGGATGAGGATCCTCAATCATGGCACCACCACAAAAGCCCTATCTGAGACTACTTTAAGGGCAGCCAGGACTGTGCTTATCCTGCTCTTGTTTGGAGGCTCTCACTTTTACCCTGACATGTCATTTGTTTTCTGGTCTAAGCAATGCTTATTCTTGATCCAAAGAGCTTGAATGAGTGAAACTACTGAGTAGAGAAAGTTGAATTAAGAATGAATATGCAAAAAACCCCCCCCATATTTATAACCAGTAGTAACTTCTACAATCTAGTGTAAGGACAAAGTGATTATATATTCAAGCAGAGCATTTACTGGAAGATTAATTAGGGATTTTTCTTTGCTGTGTCTTGTTCTGTTACAGTAATTTCACTCTTCTTTCTTTCATTGCTTTGTGGGGTGCAACTCCTATACCCATAATTGGAAAAAATCGTTTTTGATGTTGATACAAATGCATGAGATTTGAATACACATCTAATCAGAAGTTTTGAATTTATTGAGTGTTCCAGACAAGAAAAGTTACTAATAATTTCTATGAAAAAAATGCATGAGATGTCTAAATTATCTGAATTTTGGCAACTTTACCCTCCTAAAAATAGAAGTTTTCTTTATTAATTCTTGTTAATGCTACGCATGCAATGCCACTGATGCAAAGGTCACTAGCTGAAAAACAAGGTTTTAACAAGCAATTACACAGCAAAAGAAGCCAGCTTAAATAAAACAGCTTAACTCCTTACAACCCTTCCAAACAGAGCCTGAAGAAAAGCCTATGAAAACCTATACTCCTTTCTATCAGTGAGGTTTTTTTTTCAAAATCAGATTAAAATGTGTGATTAAAACATAAAAACAAAGATGAAGAAGTATAAGAATCACAAAATCGCCTTCAGTTCTTCTTTTCTCATATTTCATGTTTCTGGGATGATGAGGGATCTCATTGGTTCAGTTAAATGACCACTTTGTCCATGTTATCTGTTTGAGCAGATTCTCTGTCAGCTGCTCACCTGCAGAGAAGCCAAGATCTGTAAGGAAGGGCTGGAGGCAGCACCCATGTGCTTCTGCCTCATTGCTTTTGAGGAATAAATGAGTTGTGGGGTCACAACCACACTGCAAAAATTAAGAAAACAAGCACAGAGCGACTCCATAGGAATTTTTAATTTCCATTTTCAACACAGCTTGTGGGTTGTATGCATTAAAGTCCCAGCTGGTGGAGTTCACAGATCTTAATGCTGAAACAAGTGTCTTTGGGACATATTTAACTGAAGTCAAGGGGCACTGCACAAAGATAAACTATCTTAATGCTTATTTCAAACTTCACTTTGCTCTGAAGAGAAGGATTGCAAGATGCTCTCTGGTGCAGTAAGTCTATTTTCTGAGATAAAATTATAAAAAGTTAAGGAGATGGCATTGAAAGTGATACTGGACTTTGGAAGCTTCTCTGTTCACCTGCACCTTCTGCCATGTGGCTGTGCCAAACCTGAAACACTGTATGATAAAGGGCAGAAACTTGCCATGATGCTCACTAAGCCTTCATCTACATGAAGGAAGTAGGAAGATCAACAAAGTTCTTCTTCCAGTCTCACCAAGACATATTCATTTATTAACTCGAGGAAATTTTTTGATTCCCTGGCATCTTTAAAGGACATCCCCATCCTCTCTGAGAGATGCAGCCTCAGGGAGTCTGAGCTGGGAGGAACACGCCTCATGTTCAGCACCCCACACTTGGCTGGAGCTTGTCCAGCAATCCCAAGAGAAACTGCCAAGACATGGTGTCTCGTATCGGTACGTGGGGGACAGTGGCCAAGAAAAAACAACCAGTGAACAACTACATAACTGGCAAGCATTTCACTTGTCAGAAACCCAAAAATGAAATGACAGCTGAGTCACCTCCCTGCGGCAACTCCACCAGGACACAGGCAGGAAAGTGTTAACTTTGGGGGCTCAGAATGATTTGCTGACAGGTTTAAACATAACTTCATGCAGTCTGTCAGTTTCATTGTATAGTACAAAAAGGGACTGGGAAACAATTATATTCTATCTGAGTACAGGTGCTAATGGAAATTTTGTAAAAGGGAGAAAACCGCCTAAATGAAAACTCTACTATAATATCTTTGTGAGCCTTTCTGCTTTTTATTTTCCTAAGCAGATCAGGTGCCAAAAAGGCCCATGATCATATTTCTATTTGTTTTCTAGGATTTTAGTGAGCATTACAACCCCAAATCTCTGTAGGAAAGGTCCAGAATAAAACTGCCTTTAAATGGCCATCACTTCAGGCTTGACCATAGTAAAGGACACAGGCTTGTTTAGCACAGCCAGCTTTACTCAAGAATTTTAGTTAAATACTATAAACAACCATCATTCAAAGCAGAGTCACTTTCCTCCAATGCTATAAGTCTCAGCTACCTTAATCCTTCTGTGCTTTTAAACCATTCTGGTAGTAGGTCTGTTACAGATAATACCTAAGGCTAATTTATATCAATGCTTCCCTTTTGTCTGAATGAATCCCTTTCACAATACAACAGTATTATTCATTATATTACAAAAAAATCCCAAAGAGGACAGTTCATGCTTTATCACTTCAGTAAAACACTACTTACTGAGATCAACTGCTTTACTCTTATATTCTTTTGGGCACAATACTGTGATTTCATAAAATATTGTGAAGAATTTTAGAAAAGCATACCTATAAATTACAGAGATAATAATTTCCCATTAAATCAACATATTTGTACACAATTCTTGGCTTGTCACTACAGTTTTGACTGATAATCCATGTGAAAAAATAATTAGCTGGTAGAAGCACTTCAGCTTTTCTGCATTTGCTGGCAGACCCCAAGCCGTTGTTCTGGCTCCCACACACAGCAGTCCTCTCTTACCAGAGCAGATGCAGCTTCTCATTGATTTAATTTGTTTGTCTTCCACAAATCTCCTGGACCAACTTCATAATTTAATCATCACTAGATTCTGATCTGTAATATTGTTGGCACAATGCCTATTGTTCTCAAAAAAATTTATGAATCTGAAGAACCCTTGCTTCTCAGGAAGAAATTTGAGGATTTTCTTCCTGCTGTTTGAGTTAATGTACTCAGCAGATGGAGCTATTAAATGCTCCTATTTTATTAAGATTAGACAGGATTACTGAAGTTCTGAGGAAATGTTTCTAGAGTAGTTTGATATTAACTACATGATATTCTTAAGATAATAACTGAGTCCGAAATAACAAGGCATGAAAATGCCTTTACACATTTCCCCGTGCTGACAAAGGCTTGACTAAAAAAAACAACCAAAAGAACAGGCCAACAGCTGTGCTTGTGCTAAAGTAGGATACCTTGAAGATGAAGCTTCAGAGGCACTGATTCCAGAATGATTCTCTTAAGTTAATAAGGAAGACTTACACAAACATCTAAACAGGCATGGACCAGAGACAATAGTGCATAATTTATTTGAGCAATTAATTAAGCAACAGTCTTTGAATAGTGAATTCATCCAAAGCACTGTTCTGAATCTACCCACACTGTTAAAAGAAACTGGTTAAATCATCCTGATTCACAAACACATTTGAAGAAACCCGAGTCTTCAGAAGGATATGCCACAAGGAGAAAGCAAGTTTAATGAGTTGAGTAAGTTATTCATTATAAACTATTTGCTCAGCTGTAATCAGCCATCAAGTGACTGAACATATGCTGAAATGTGAGGGTGGAAACCTTACAGCCTCCAAATATCTGAGCCCTATATAGATAGATGAACCAGCTGGAAGTGCAGCATCATCACCTAGATAATCACAGACTTCAGGCACTCAGTGGGGCCAGCTTTGAACAGATGCCCAGAAGCCAAAAGAAACAAATTTCTTTCCCATTAAACAGATTAATGGATTTCTTTTGTTCCTATAAAAATTGAACTATGCTAATAGAAAAAGACAAATAAAATTATAAATAAAATAAACTATAATTCAAAATGCATGCCTTTGCTTCATTCTGTGCTCCAGGCCTTGATGACACACATAAAGCTCAGGGTGGAGCAAAGAGGCCCTAAAAGCCCCAGATTTACAGGACAGTGGAAGCTGCCTTGAAAGTTACTATTATGCATCCCAGATGTCCTAGCACGGGAGACAGGCAGGAAGATTGTGCTGGGGCAGGTATTTCAGAATATCTTTATGCAAAACTTGCAGAGGTGCTGTTACAGAGAGTCCCATGGTTATCTAAATTGTGTTACAGCCCTCACCAGGATGGCCTCAGACACAGCACAACGCTGCTTTGCCATGTCCTCACCTCGGCACAGAATCTTGCACAGAATTATAGCTACCACTGTTTTTGCACTTAAACTGATGGGAAAAGTCCATCTTTTACGTTTTTTTAATCCCATCACCTCCTTTATTCCTTTAATCCCATTTACTTTTTTTTATGACTGTCGGTACAGAATAACAGCATTAAACCAGTAGTTACTATTGCAGCAGAAGTGAGATCAGATCTCTTTTGAATATGACCTTAGAACATGAGTTGTCAGAAAACAGTGAAATGGATCATCTGTTGAAAGATGTTACAATTATGTCAATGTTAATAAATTAGTGGCAGAGAATGTGCCTATATGCTGTATCTGTACTGTATGCAGTGGTATCATTAAAATAGCCCTAAAGCAGTTTGCCCATGCCAACTATTAGACTCCAGAAGTGAGCATGCAGCAACCCTGTTTTGGCAAAAAAGTGAGTTTGATAGTGTGGACAAGGAGTGCTCAGTGATAGCTCAGAACCAAAGACAGCATATTTCATTTACTAGTGTAGATGTACCTCAGGAGGATTAACAGGTCCTTTCCTTCAAATACTGGGTACATGTTGTGTACTGAAGAGATACTGAGTATTTCAGGTAAGTATGGTACTAAGCTTGTCAGTGCCATGCTTACAAGACCGGGAAAGCTGCACATTGTGGCTTGGCACAATCTATCTGACTGATATGCTTAAGCTGCTTCCTTTCACTAGTCTTATCTGACTATAAAGCTTAATCAGGTTCTGCCTCTCACACGACTACAGAGAAAGGAGCATCCATCCATTCATTACAACCATCACCACTGTTAGGCACTGCAATCCAGCTAGGTGAGGAGGAGCCCTCCGTTTGGGGCTGAAGGCGATGAACACAAGCACAGAGAGGACAGCTGCATGAGCAACAGAGCTGTTACAATGAGCAGCACAGTTTTCTGCCTCTGCTGCTTCCCAGGGTTGAAAGTTTTCCACTGCCTCCAAGCCTGAAAAGCAGAGACTACCATATTATCACCCCTGTCTGTGCTGATAAAGGAATAGTTCTGGGTACATAACATCTGGAGTGTCTGTAAGTATGACACAATTTACAGAACTCCTTCCCTGGAAAGCTGCAGAGATGTAAACCAAAGGTTGTACTCAGTAACAAAAACTCAGTCTTCCTTGTTTTAAAAATCTCTGTATTTTCACAATGGTGAAAGGTCTGTTACTGTTAACACTGACAACATCTGTGCCAGGACAGCTGAAGACAGATGGTCATTACACTGACAGGACTGCTAACAAGAAGGAAAAGCAGTTCTGTCTGCATGCTGACCCTACCAAAGAAAGTTCCATTTTTAGGTATGATGTTGACTAGTTAGTTATTCAGCTGTCTGTATCCTGTGCTTGTGCAATAAAGGCAGGGCATGAGCTTGAGCACTGTGTTAGTACTGTCCATATTTTTGTACTGTTAGTACAGATTAGCTGTGATTTCAGTGTGTGCAAATTAGTACTCTCCCAGATAGCAGCTGGGAAAGGTCTGGGGAATCACCTGGGCCAAAGACCTTCCACAGAAGGCATCTGTTTCAGTGGTTTCATCTGATGATAGTGAGCTGTGCTGTGCCATGTAGCCTCAAGGCCAGACCACAGTTCCTGGCTCACTTTATTTTCTTGCACAAATATAATTACTGATAGCAATGAAAAATATTTGGGATTATTGTTTTTTCAAGTACTAATTCTGATTTTCTTCTCAGTAGATATTGCTCTTTTTTATGTTGGTTAGGTATGAAACCCAGGTCAATGGTAAAATCTTTATTAGAAGCCATACTTTACTCAGACACAAGTCGTAAATTACTAACTGCTCTTTACATAAAAATATATGAAGAAAAGGAGAAGAGGCAGCGGTGGTGGCAAGACTGAACAATCATTTGGTACAGCAGAACTGGTGTGCCATTCTCCACTGCACAAGGAACAATTAAATATATTAGAATTCCCTCCACAGCATTGCTAAAACACGTGGCTGATAGAGGAAGTATGTCAGAAGTCTGTAAAATAACTGGACTGCAGAATTGTTCACTGTCTATTCAGTCTAAGAACTAGGGCACCTCCAAAGAAACTGTCCAGTGGAACATTCAAGATTTGAATGGGACACAGTGAGAATTGCTTCTTCACAGAACATTCAGCTGGGCTGTGGGATCCCTTGACAAATGCTGTGCATGCCAAAAGTCTGCATGAGTTCTACAGCTGATTCGTCAAATTCAAGAAAGAAAAATTTGTCAAGGGATACTAATTTTGGAGGTGCCATCTCTGACTCAGGGCCACCTTGATACTCCAGTTGGTTAGTGCTGGGTGAATATTCTGGGAAATATCACAACAACCATATGTTTCCTGGGATATCTATTGTTGGCCACTGCTGGAAACATGCTATGGTGGTAGACAGATCTTTCATCTGTATCAGGCTGTATTATGTTCTTCCTTGTCTGCTCTGCTACTCCACCATTAAACCTGGCCATAATCAGTTTTCTCCCAAATTTATTATACAACTGGGGTCATGGGGGACAAGAGACTTTCTCTGCCTTTCCTAAAGAATACCAGAAAGTGGGGGATGAGGGAGACTCTCTCCCTTTGGTGGCCAGGAGTTGCAGGAAGAGGAGAAAGGAGAAACCACTCGATTCACAGGAAAGCTGAGGGATTTGAACAGCTCTGCATACTAAGGAGTCTTTGTCTGCTCCCTATTTCCTTCTCTGTTCCTGAGCTTATACTGGCATGTGGATGAAGAGAGAAAGATATTACTTCCTATACCAAACGGCTGCTCTTCTCCAGAAGGCTAATACATAGATCTCAGCCTGAATTGAACTCCCAGCCAAAAGAGGATTTAACCTTTTTCCAGTGGGAGAAAAATTTGACTGTGATTCACCCTCACATTTTAGGAACTTATTACCCAATTTGTAATCAAAGAGCATTGGTTCCTGGGGTCAGTACAGCGATCCCAGAATGAAGCTCAGCCATCTGTGATAAGAAGCCATAAGAACAGCTGGTATCTTCTGGCCTCTGGGTCAGTGACCTGCTCCAAAAACATGAATACATGGTCTGATTTAAAGAAGGTCTGAACCTCTAAAAGCTCTGAAAATGTACACACTGCATTAGAAATGAAACGGCAGAGTAACTCCCATGTCTCAGCCTCCCATCTCCTAGCATGGATATGCCTGCCTCATGAACAATGTCAGGCATAAGGGCTCGAGTGAATTATACAAGCACAGCTATAGTTATACAAGCCAGTCCTGAACAACTGAACTCTAGCCGTGGAAGAGCTTATGCTTGGAGAATCTCACCTTAGACAGAGGCAATATATGTTTATACCTGCAGCCAGACATTACACCTGTCTCTCATATCCCAGTCCAGAACTTCTGAGAACAGAACTTCTGAGTGTGTTAAGTCAGAATAACCTGCTTATACTACATTTTTATTGTTATAAAATGGTTGCTTTTAGAATATACACACTAGAAAGCTTAAATTAAAATTTGTGATTTTTTTTCCCTAATCTTTCACAACCCTCTTTGGATCACAGGCACAAACAGTAGTTTGGGAAGCATGGAATAAAAGGCTAATTTTCTAGACCTTCTATAGTCAGCAAGACTCCATTTCTCTAAAATAAAACTTCCTTCCTAATCCTTCCAACTTCAGTACCTTGTTTCCTCCTTTTACAAGGGGTGCCCTTCAGCATTTCCGTCAGGAGGTGAAGAAGAAAAGCTCTTTGACACGAGAAGGATTACTGACTTCATTGCATAGTCTGTTTGTCCTAGGCTCGCATTTCCCTGTATTATTTACTTTCTTTTTTTTCCCCCTTTTTCCCATAGGAAGGCACTCTATTTTTGTATTAGCACTGTGCCATGTTTGCACTATTTTTACAGCTCTGTTTTGGTGCTCCAAATCTTCATTAATTAAGGAAGAGGTGGTTAACTGATAGTAAGGGGTTTTTCTTCTCATTTTCTGAGAGATTTTCACCAGTACTGTGGACTGCTCATCCAGATATTCAACTGAGTGATGGAGGGAAAAGCTAGTTACAGTAACTGTAGAGTGGTGTTTCTTTTGTTTGTTTTCTTTTTTAAATTAGGTAATTCCTGTAATAAAACCCAATGATCTAACACATAGTGAGCTGGTAACACAATGTGAAATTTTTCAAGCAGGATTCATAGTGGAGGCCACAATGACAAGCAGAGAACTCATAATTATAGTACAGTTCCTCAGTACACATTTAGAAAGATCAAGACTCATCCCCCAAAATTTCCACAAATTAGTTTAAAAGATGCTCCACATAAAGTATGCTAATACAGCAGTGAGACTTCTACTCTTCTTTCTTCTCTATGTGAGTCAAAGAATCTCTCCCTTCCCTCTATCTTTTCAATCTTAAAAATGTCAGGAATGCAATATCCTGTTTTCTTTGGTTTTGCTGGGGGGCCTTGTGGGTGCTTTAGGAAATGTTTAAATGCTGAAACTTTAATAAAGAACTCTGTTGTCCAGGAGAACCTCATTAGTCATGGACAATGAAAGACTATTAATAGCAACATCAACAATATGCAAACAAAAAGTCAGAACAGTGTTTAAAAGCCCTTTCTTCTCTCAAATGCTAAAGATCCTCTTACTTGAGTCTCATGATAGCCTCACTTTATTACTCTGCAGTCAGCTTCTCTGTTTGTAAAACTGTAATTTCTATTGTAAACACCCCTTCCCAGAAATTCCCTTCTGCTTTTGGAAAGACACCTCTTTCAAGGTTTTTACAATCCATCACAAAAAGGTAAAAGATCCTATTTTTGTCCCTTTGAAAAATTACAATTTTCACTTTTGAAATAGTACAACTTTTAAGAACCCTAGACTTGAAATAACCCAGGCTAACAAGAGTGATTTTATAGTAAGTCAGGGAAGCAAGGACTGTTAGCATTTTACTGTGGATGAACCTTTCACAGTAACAAAATATGATGTTTTACTACACACCGTTACTAAGGCTTCTGAATTGTGATGAAAAGAAACAGAACAGATTTGCTTCCAGATGAGAGAGAGTAAATACAAGCACACTTACATTCAGACGACTAAGATGGTAGTAAAAATTTTCTTTAAAAAATAAACACTTCCCTGAAAAACTTAACTAATGTTACAAACTTGATAAATGTGAATACATGCCAGGTAAACTCATTAGGAAGAATCAAAGATAACCTAAAAAGGAAGAGTCCATATGTCAAAATGAAAACATAAAAGGGATAGAGAGGCCCAAATAGAATAGCTGCTTTAAGCAATTTGCATTCTCTCTGCTTTTTTGTAATGCAATCAAAGCCATCAACTATATATAGCTCAGTGTCCCTTCAGTCAGCAAAAAACAACTTAGCAACACAACCAAATCAATCCCTTCTACAATGCAACATGTTTTTAATTAAGAAAGAATGCCAGGACGAAGGAGACCTTAGAAGTTCAATAAGCTGAGACCATTCAATTTTTGGAAGCGGGTGGAAAGGGTTAAGCTTTTTGTTGTAAACTTCACATGTTTTATGTTAATACAACTATTTAAGCCCTTTCTTGACTTTCTGATCATGTCTTTTGACAGGAAAGGGAGTATTTGTTTTGTCTGATTTTAACTCTCAGGAAACCAAACTAGAACTGTTCAGAAATGTCTATCCTTTATTCTGACCTCTGCCTTCCAAAAGGAGCAGTTTAGGCATGATGCATTTACCAGAGAATGAAAGTATGAAATTCCCTTTCTAATGCAAAAATCTTACCTGGGTAATCATTCTTGTCTACATCTGAATCTCCTCTTAGAGTGAAGCCAAATCCCGAAGGCATTGACTGTGAGGCCCAGGCTCCACTGAGAACTTGGGAAGGGTTAGGGTTTAACCCATTACTGTATCCATTGTAAATGAGCACTTTCCCTCTTCTGTCTTCTCCTGCAAATGGTGCACCAATAGCAATGTCTGCAGTGCAGAAAAAAAAGACCAAAAAGAATGGATGCAATTAAAAATTAACTCCCCAAAAGAAAGCAGACACAAAAGGCTTCTGCTACAAACATGCAAGAAGTTCAACATTCTGTACTTCCGTATGTATTCTAGTTTAAAGGCAAATATACAAAATGTTTGCAGTGTCCTTTCTGTGTCAAACTTTCATGACAAAAGCTTATAAAATAATCCTATGAAGAGGTTATTGAATTACACTAAATAGCCAGTCCACACTGGATTCTTCTACATATTTCCAGGGCAGTTACTTAGCTTTAATAAACCAAGATCTAATGAATGCCTGCTTCTACTTTCGTATTTTTAAACAGGCACAAATCTTCCTTGATTTCCTCTACCACCTAGTTAATAAGGAGCAGCTGTTTGATAAAACTAATTTTCTTTTTCCAGAGAACATATTCTACATAGACAAAACACTTCAGCCGCTCAAACATCCAATGCTTTAGAATGCAAAAGAGAACAATGGAATATCGTGTTTTCATCTACATCAATTCATTATCTTATTGAGAAACAGGAATAGTACTGAGTCAGGAATTTCACAGGTCTTAGGCACTATGGAATTAAACAGTTCAATCCTTAAAAATGAGGTGCCATGTCCAAGAAGCAGAACTCACAGTGCTCTTCTTAGTTTCTGTGCATGGGATGTGAGACAGTCGTGTCAAGACTGAGGTTCAACAGCTGCACTAGCTGAGTTAGCCAATAGGAAACAATCGAGGATATGTATCTATAGCTGTCATTTTTGGGTTCTAATCTAGAAGCTGATGCTGGACTTCTATATTAAACTTGAATTGAGCACCTGGACTCTGTAGATTCACTCTAAAGGCAGAAGTGCACCAAAGCTCTGTGACTGGCATATTCAGTTATGAAGCAGTAGACTTTGGCTCTAGAGTCTTCTTAGTCTTTATACAGTGACAGAGAAAAGCAGAAATGTCTCCTGCCTTCCTCATCTGAATTCAGGAGAGAAGGGAGACCAACACTGCCTGCCCAGAGTAGCTGAGGGTACCTGCTATTGCTGACAGGTAGAAAACAGGAATTCTCCACCATGAGGTTCAGCTGTGCTCAAATCCATGGTGGGACTCCAGGACAAGCCAGTGAGGGTACTCTCAGCAATCACAATCCAATGGCTTCTACCCACAGAATGATATTCATATTTTGTGAACCCCAGTGCAATTCTATGACTCCTGACAAGACTGACCCCTTGCACAGCTGCCACACAATGAGGACACTGCCCTAGAATCTAGTGGCTAGAGCATTGTGAAAAACAGTCCTCAAGTTAAGGAGGAGCAAAGTCCATTCATTTTTCCTTAGTGGGACAATTATTCTAAAAGCTACTGTGCAAAATAGCTCCTCCAGGAAAAACTTCTCGGTGTTTCAGATGCAGAGATACCTGCTTTGAAGATCCCTAACATCCTGGAAATAAGAAGTAAGGAAATGCATGCAGAGAAAACCAAGGTGCTACTGACCATGTCTAGGAGGCTAACTCTAGGTGCTCAAGGTATCCCAGCTATCTCAGGTAATCAAGCAGTTAGTTTAGTTGCACTGTTTTCTTGAATGTAGGCTGCCAGTTAACTTACACAAACATTTTGTTGTGTGCATGTGCTATAAGTATTTGAGAAAGAACCCATTATGCACCTGTTTCTTTTAGTACTTAAGTACCAGTGGAAGGCTGATTCCAAAACAGTACTTCTGTACTTGCCCAACTGTGCTGACAAAATGCTCCATGTACTGAGCCTCATTCAACTATCAAACTCTTCCAAGCATTTGAGGAGAGAAGAACTCTGCTTTCAAAAAAATGAAACAACTTAACTAAGTAATTAAATGTTATTATAGTTATAAAACAAAACGCATTTTTATTCAAATAAACATACTAATATTTAGTAAAAAATCACACTGTAGTCATTATGACTGCCCTCTTATCGGTCAGCTTTTCATGATTTGGGTCTCAATATCAGTTTCATTAGTGTTAGTGTAAATTCTCATGAATTTCAAAGGTGGTTATATGTTAAAAAGCCTTTTCCAGCACAGCACAGACACTTGATATTTTCTGCTTAGGCATTTTTAATTTCAGTATTAGAGATATATTACATTACATACAAATTACCATTGTATCCATCTTGATTGAGATCTCCAAGGTGTGTGATTGCACTGCCAAATCTACCAAACACTTCAGTGCCTGTCAGAATTTGTGCATCTTGGAAGAGGAATGCACTTTCTTGCAGGTACAGATAAACTTGCCCAACTTCTTTAGGCTTGCTCTCAAATTCTCGTTCCATAAAAAGAGGGGCACCGACTAAGATATCATCTAAACTGGAACAGTGAAACAAAAAACAGTGTCACTGAGAGACTGAGTATAAACAACACAGTGTATACATTTGCTAAACAGGAAAATGATAATTATCCTACAGTCAGACTAACTGAGGTAAGAAGGCACTTCTGGAGTCCTAGTCCAAACACTTGGTCAAAGCACGGTCAATTAGGGAAGGCTGTCCACAGCTATACCCAGTCCAGTTTTGAATATCTCCATGGATGGAGACTCTACAACCTCTCTGAGCAACTACTTCCAGTGTCTTATCATCATCACAGCAAGAATGTTTCTTTCTAGGTTTAAATGGAATTTCTTGCACTTCAATTTATGGCCACAATAGACACTGAAAACTTACACTTTGCAATTAATGATGCTGAAGTCAGAAATCTAACTAAGAGGGAATTTGTGTCACTAGAACAAATTCTGTAGATCTTTTCTGCTAACAGTGCTAGTGAGAGACAAATTTTAGTACAAAATCTAGTTTTTGCAACTTATACATCAGTAAATGACCAAAAGAAAAAAAAAACCCTGCCACTTTACAGCAGATTTTTGAGTAACATACATGAAACACAAGTAGAGCATTAGTTAAGAGAGAATGCCTCATCACTTCTTCAAATAGAAGCTGGGAGACAAAGCCAAAGCTCTGTTTCTGAAAACACTTCAGTTCAATATTAGGTACACAAGTAGTTGCACTGCTCATTTAATTTTCTGTACTGAGTATTAAAGAGAAAGGACATAATCAAATCACAAAAATAAGATGCTTAGAGGGAAAAGTTTTTCTGTCCATTATGCTGCTCCAAGGAAGAATCAGTAAAAGAACACAGACTAATCAAAGCATATTTTGCATGTTGTTGTTCTAAATAGTCATGTTTCAAAACATGTTACCAACATTTACTTAGAGGGAATAAAAACACCCTTTTATGAACTGTGAAGAATAAAAACAAGTGTGATTGACAGACTCATAAGAAGCAGAAGTATCCTTAATGGATTATTCTGAGATATGATAGCATCAGATCAACTGCTGAAGGTTGCTTAAGGCCATATAATAAAGTAATTTGCATTATATTCAGTGGATATTGATCATCTGTATTAAGGAAGTCTTACTGCAAATAACTAGGACTACTTGATCCCAGAATATTTAACTTGGAAAATATATTCTCTTGCTCTAATGTGAAAATTTTTTCAAACTTTGTAAAACTCATAGAATATTTTCTGTTTTCAATTCATACTTCCAAAATGAGGCTGGAAAATTTTCTGTTCTCAATTCATACTTCCAATATGAGGCTGTATCTATTAGCAAACCAAATAGTAAAATTGCACTACATTGTTTTTCCCAATCCTGAGAAAAAAAATCTGTATGATTCAGAAGTAGCTCAGCTACTATTTTACCATAGATATGTACTATGATTCTAAGATATACACCATAGAATTTAGCACAGAATATTTCATCTAGAAAAAAAAATTCATTACACTGTAGAACTTACACATTCTATAAGTTGTGACAAAATACTTTTAGGAATGTTATTTTTCTACTAAGTTTTATAGTATGTTTCCATAAAGGAAAGTGTAATTCCAAATGTCAGGTCAGTTTGGTATAGCTGTCCTATTTTTTATGTTATATTCTACCCTATGGCATAAATAACTAAAAAAGGAAGGAAGCAGATGCTGACTTGACATCAAAGGTGGGATTTTCCTTTCACACTAAAGAGCAAAAGTCCTCCTCTACTAATGGAAGATGTTTGTGGTTGGGACAGAATATGATCTGAAATGGTTGCCATGAAACAACAGCAACAAAAACAAATCATGAATGCTCTTTTTAAAATAAGTTATTTTACAGATGCCATGTACTAAAAGCATTACACAGTAGCACTATCATCAATTACTATTTTAGTACCTTGCAGTCCAGATATTCCCTGTACATTGGGACCCCATAGAGTTAAGTGCTGTAGAAACCATGAAATAAAAGATGAGTTTGACTCCCTTGAATATTTCACAAACGAGCAATTATAAGACTAAAGGAAGATTTTTTTAAAGGTGATGAGGAACCAAATCACTGAGAGTCAGAAAGCTCCCACTACACTGATGTTAAATAAATAGATATCCAGATACCTTTGAAACCCTGGTTCATAGAGCAATATCCAGAGTGCCTAAAATAGTGAAAAGAGAGAGGCAGACTATCTACTGTGTACTAAAATTCTCTAAGCAGAAGCGTAACCCAGAACACAAGATTGACCAGGTGAGACAGAAAGCAGGCAGACAGGAGCTGGATCTTGTTGAACAGGGAGCACAGCATTTCAGCTAGAAGTGCACAGTGCTGGGTTATTTTTCTGATAAAATTTCAACTTTGCTAAAATAAATGACAATGACTGTATAAAATGCATGAACACTCCATGGAGCAGGGACCAGAACCCAGTAGCTAAGATGGCTCATCTTCTGATGTACTCAGAGACACGTGGAAGGAAGGCAGCCATCTAATACACTGACCTATTTCTAAACTGCTCCCAGGCAGCAGAGTCACCTGGAACACCCACAGCACTTGATTTGCCTTCTCTCCAGGTCTTCATATGTACTGCCCCCAACAAGACCTTCCTTTCCTCATCCTTTTAAATTTTTCGCCTTCTCTTTCAGAGCTGAGCTCCGCAGGTCAAAGCAAATTGCTTCAGCAAGTCCTCTGCAAGAAGAAACTCTCTCTTAGGCAATTCTGGAGATTTGGGATTAGAGTTTGGGTTTTTCGTGCTGTCACAGCAGTGTACTATAGCTAGAAAGAAAGGATTTGTCAGCTACCCAACTCCCTCTGATCTTCATTTACTGTTTCCTGGTTCCTCTTCAAGTGGGTAAAATAAGAAAACAATTGCTGCTTACCATACTTTATACTCAGTTTTGCCTCCCAGCTTCTACAATTTAATTATGTAGATAACAAGCAGTCGAGGGGGTGCAGGGGGTGTGTGTACTTATTGGGTTCTATGTGCCTATGTGATTAGCATTATGCATTTTTGTTGGTGAAGGAGGATATTTCAACTAGCCTTTTAAATTGTAGGAGTTTGTATTTACAAAATTGAGAGTTCTGAACCAAATTCAGTTTGATGTGATTACTTTTAAAAAGGTGTAAGAGGAAATAAAAGCAAAAGCCCCTGGACAGCAATATTAAACCATGAAATGCAGTTCAGTGTGCGGCGGTATTTTGAACTGGTTCATTAGATTTCATTACTGCACTAAGATGCTAGAGTTAACATAAATTATATATTAATTATAAAGTAACCAGCCAGTACTACTTCCCTTCTGATATAAAAAAAAAAATCTTTAAAAAGCACAAAGCTGACCACCTGCTGAGACTGTGTGCCATTCCTTTGTATCCTGCAGAGTAATAAAAAGCAGGAATTTGGGAAATGTCAAGAGGTCAAAGTATAACTCTGGAAAGCTTTGATATAGGCCAAAAAAAAAAAAAACAACCAGTAAACAGCTTATTTCACTATTTTTATTGGACTGTTTCAGCCTAAATTGAAAGTGTTCTCTTTTTCTCTCTTTACTAGGAATGTAGCCTGTAAGTTGATGGCAAAGCTTCATTTGCTAAGTTTCATTGTGGATTTCTCATTACTAGCAACGGGCAGCTAAAGGGTGGTTCAAGCAGTATCCTCACTTTCCCTGTTCTGCCTACAATCCTGATGTGGTATAGATAAAACTGCAAGAGTCACTTCGGAATACCCACAGAACTGCTGGACCAGGTATACAGAGCCTTTTTTTCCTAAGACGAGCCTAATCTTTGAGCCATATCATGAGTCTTATTACAGCAAAGCACCATTTCTAATAATCTTATATTAATTTTTTGAGCAAATAACTTAATCTTGTTTCTCATACTGATAATGCCATCACTACCTCCTCATCTTTAGCTGAATAAAATGCCTAAGTGAATCTGAAGTGTTAATTTCCCTTTTGCTTTTTTTCCATCTTTCACTCCTCCTTTCAGATAAATATTTCTATTGACTAAATGTGCAAACCAGCAAAGACAGACTACATATCTAATCAGACATGTTTATCAAGTAGAGCTTTTTGTGTTTTGTTTTCTGTGGGATGTTTGGATCTCAGGAAGAGTCTTTAGATTTCTTTTAAGATATAGACTGGGAGACCACACAGGCCTCAACAGCAGTTTGATTATATTATTGACATAAACTGTGGTTTTAGAGGTACACAGAGACCTGCCAAGTAGGTTAACCTTAGGGTTAACAGGAAATAACCTGCACAGGAAATAGTTTGGTTCAGTGAGAAGATAAATAAAAAGTTCCCTGAAAGTCTAATGAGTGTCTATTGCACCTTAGATTAATGTTTCTCCACCCTTTCACATTTGTAATACATCAGTAGGACTAAATTAATTCTGATTCTGTATATCATAAAAACAAATTTTCAAAAGCTGTGATACTATGACGAAATTTCATCTCAGAAACTTGGAAAGATTTGAGTACTATGCAGCCACCATGGAAACTGCTGAAGCTTCTGTTTTGTTGTTGTTGTTTTGTTTTGTAATTGCAGTAACAATTTACCACCTTGTTACTCTTCTCTTCTTTTGTAGTCCTCAGTCTTTAAAGGGTCACTAGTCACTGATGAGAAACAATGACTTAGCCCAGAAAAATTATTTAATGCATTATGTTTAAGCACTTAATAAGAAATGATCACAAGAAAAAAATATGAAGTAGACACATCTGAGACATTTTGCAATAATCAAGAGTACACTACATCTCTAAATATCATCCTGGCTCATCTTTGTGCAGACTTCCAAGGCTCTGAACTTCAGGGATCTTTATCTCCTTGCTAGATAGCTACTAAAAATACTCTCTCACTAAAGTCCTCTTCTTCTAAAATATTTAATCAGACTTTACATGACTTGAAAGTTAACAAGGGTTTTGTTCAGCAGAGCCTGAAACCCCCAAGTATTTTAGGGATATGACCCCCAGGTATCATGACCCTGGGAGCAGAGCATCATTCTGCCTCTGACACACACAATGCCTGCCATAACAACTATGGGACATAGACACTTGTTGGTCCTCGGGATGATAAAAATGGATGGCTAACCAGCAGGTGCTAGAATGAGGAAAGAAGAGCTGATGACATTGGAAGGCTTTTAAAACTGAGAAGTGAAGCTACGGATGAGAAGACTTATCTGTATGTGAGAATGGGAGAACAAACTTCTGACTTTCACCTATCTCTTCCCAGTGGTAGCTTGTGCTGTTTATTCACTGTTTTTCTACTTGGATCTGTTTCCTAGGACTCTGGACACTCCTCTGACACACTGCTTTGAATAAATATTCAGGAAGACAAACTCACCCAAACCAGGCCTGCAAATACTCATGCCACTGTGACTGCACAAAGATAAGCCTATGTGAAAAATTAAACTTAGAGAAGCAGAGAAGCCAAGAGAAGCATTTTGAGGTATGAAGCACTTGAAAACCTATATTTATCAATAAATATCAGGCATTGCTTCCTTTAATGTTCAGTGGAGCTGAATATATTTGGTAACCTACCCATCATTGTTAACATCAGATACTGCAACTGTGTACCCAAAATAAGACGCCATCTGAAAATAAAAAACAACAGATAGACTTTCATATCCAATATCAAATGTAAAGTTTTTTTGCTGATAATCCTCTTTGTTTCCATGGTCATTACTACAAAAAAATATTTTATATATTCTTGAAACTATGTAAATGAAACTAGATGCTCTAGAGATACGATATTTCTTCACATAGTGGCTTGACATTACCTGCTCACCAGTGAAGTTCTGGATAAAGGTCAAGTCAGAAGAATTAATAATTGAGACCTGGTAACAGAAGAATAAGGAAAGTTTCAAACACACATGGAGATGCTACAGCATGACATCACTGCAAAAGGATTTGACACCCTGAAAGATGGTCCAAGTGGCCAAGAGAAAACATTTCTTTTTCTGTCTCACCACAGTTTTCCTGTATGATCTTGAACAAATTGCTAAGACTTCATGACTCTCAGGTTCCCCATGAAAAAGCAGGGTATTTCCCTTCCTTGCTGGACACTGAACAGCAGCAAACCACAGACTATCAGCTAATCAGTGAGTAGGCATGAAAACAGGAACTTAAAACACAAAGAAGTATACATAAATAAATAAATATACGTACACATACACACCTTTTTCCTAAAAAAATTTAAAAACAAGTCCCAGAGACACAAGGAATTTGGGGTCCACAAAACTAGAGAATGTATCTGTGGCTGGGATCTCTTTTCCCAGTCAGGTTAGTTGTGGAACTTTTTTCCTTCAAGTTAAAAGCTGTATCCACAAACGTATATTGTTTTCTCCCTTCACTTCTAACTGCATATCATGACTCTTTGCATCTGGATTTCAGTGTATACACTTACAGCACTGAAAGTAGACACCGAATATGAATAATCTGAACTTGGACTCCTCTGCACTATGGACACAGCATTGCACAAAAACACGCTAACTTATTAGTGAGCTTAGGTCTGATAACACTCGGTGGGTGTAGGGATACTAGTCAGACTCAGAGCATGTAATTGTAATTGTGATTGTCTACTGAAAACAGACCTCAGAAGGGACTAAAGGCTTGCCATTCAAAACCCAAACCAGTAAGGCATTTCAACCCAGCCAGATAAGCCTGAGCGTGAAAGTCAGTGGCAGTTTTCTCTGATTTGAAAGTTTTGTATGAAAGAGACAGAAACTATGTAGCATTTAACCTTACAAATAGCTTAATTGCCTTCTCACTATAAAAATTATAAACTGAAGGTCCAGTACATACATAGCCAAAGTTCTGTGCTCCCCTTGGGACTCCAGCAACCAGCTCTGAAAGGATAAATGATCAACAGTGAACTGGTTTTGCAGTCTGATTTGTGCATACAACATGTATCCCCCGCCACTTAAACTTTCCTTGATATATATATATATATATGTCAAATCCCTTAAGATTTTGATTTGTGATCTGTATCAGAAAGACCTGTAAATCACTTCAAGCCATTATTTCATAAGACTATAGCATTCAATCAGTGCATTTACTTGCACAAAATGTTACACTCTGACTTTTGGATACACCCATCCATGGATCTCTTTCTATTTAGCACTGCTTAGCATAGCACAGTATAACAAAGTTCTTGGTACAATTCAGCTTGCTACCTGACAGCTGTGGATTGATGGAACGAGATTTAGTTATGGCATCACATACTAGAGCACAGAAGCTAAATAGAACTGTCCTTACAAATACTTCTTTGCTTTTTGCCTACCAACAGTTTGTCTCATCCATTATTTCACTTGATGCCATGTAAGTGCTTGACAAGTTCTGCACAGTCTATCTAAAAGCATTACAAGGAAATTTTTGTGAGTGGCATTGGAGGGATCCACTGAATGTGAATATCAAACATTAGACCTAGCTGCCTTCTAGGAGTAATTTTGCTCAATGGTGAAATCTTAAATAACTAGTAGAAAAAATGAGTAAAAAAAAGCAAGAAAAAGCAAAGTCACAGCCTGCAGTCTTATGGTCTAAACCTTCCCTCATTAGGATATCCATATCAGAAGACAGCAGCAGGAACTTCAGATAACAGAGCACTTCAGTCACTCGCTTGTACTGACCTAGCCTTCCTCTGATCCTCACTGGGATCACATACTCCCCTCTGATCGAATGTGTTTGGTCAAGGGGAAATGGAAGTAGTAATGAACACCTGACCATGACACAGGATGAATCTCAAGTCAGCCAGCTATGCAATATTTTTGTGCCAGTCGTTCACATGACATACTGATTCAAAAATCATCCATTATAAAACTTTGAGTACGCATTTTAAAGGAAGCCAAAAATGTAGCCTTCCGTTACCAGGGATACCTCTTCTTACACATCATAGTGTTTGGCTCAAAACTGCGTGGTTTTTTTCATTTTTTGAATCCTTCGTAATGCAGGACAGGCAGCTTTAACTTCAGAGGGATTAAGCAGCAGCAGTTTTGGAGCACTGGGTTTACTTGTGGTAATGTACTATGTCTCTGCTGGCTTTATGAGTCTGGACCACAGAGCTGTTCAAACCCTCAAGAAAGCCACCCGTTATGGAATTCAAATTTTTGTGTTACTTTAATTCTGTTATGTTATGCTGTCTAAGGAAATAACTATCTCTGAGAATATTGAGTACAGATAGCTCAAGTCTCACCAATGTTTCAAATGTAGAATAGGTATGTTCCTGTGTAGAGATCCAAAACAAGGAATTTAGTAAGTGCACGGCCATATGGTTTTCATTCAAGTACATAGGTGCTTACCTTGTTCAGAATCCCCAGTAAATTCCCCAGCAGCCACTGAGTATCCTGTTTAAAGATAAATTACAAAAAAAACCCCAACTCAATTAACAACTTCTTTCAAAAAATATGCAAAGGCCATCAGATTTGTCTGTTCAATGGATCCTCTGAATTCAAGTTTTCTAACATTAATATACTAAAACTGTGTGGAAAAAAGGAAAATTGTTTATCACATTATTATGACTAAATTAATGGTAGGTCTGAATGTATAAGAAATTGATCCCTCTTCTCCAAAAAGGAGCTTCTAAATCATCAATACTTACTAATTTATCTGAAAAAACCAGCAGGTACTATGTTGTTTTGCCCTAATAGCTACTGATACAATTTAAGTCTTCATTAATATACTGTAATGTGTGAGTGTCCTGGCTGAACTCTACATGGAAAACAGATTTCCAAAGATGCAGTAAAGCACCTCCTGGAGCCTTAGTAAACCTGTGAGATAGTTACTATTGTCACAATAAAGAAAGACCTTTGCATTGTATCAGGGACTTTGATTTCAAATCTATGGGCAACAGTGCAAGGACATGTCTTTGCCTTTAAATTCCACCGAATCTTTAACTATGTGAAGAAAAACCTGCCTTACATGCACAGACATGTGAGTATCATGAAAATTCTAAGAGATCAGTACTAATAAAAAAAGTAGGTAAGTAGCCTTTTTTCTTCATTACATAATATCTTCGAATTGACTTTTGTTTTTGCTTACTTCAGCTGTATCTTTTAAATATCAGTGAGAATAAAAAAATTGGGTATTTGTGTAGTACCGTACAAGATACCACAGAACTGAATTTGAATTTATCTAATAAAAATTCAAATTGTCTTTAACTACATTAAGTTCAATCCATCATCTTGCAAAGAAAAAATCCATAAATGAGAAAATTTCATATTTCTGCTCAAGTACTTAAGATCAAATAATAAGAACCCAAAAAAGCAATTTAAGATCTCAACCTTCAGACCCTGTTGCTGTGCATCATTTTAAGAATGTTAATAATCTCACTGAAGCAAACAGCAAACTACTGATTTGCTGTTGTGCTTAAGGCAAAACATGTTCAAATCTCCTCACAATTGGGATAATAGTAATGGAAGCCTTGTTTTCATACTTATATAAAACTCATGCTTTTAGAACGTACTACTAATTCATATAGAACTCAGCTTACCCATGTAATTGTCATCATATGAGGGTGGTGCCACTCCTGTTTGCTTCTCTCGTGCCAGTTTCCTCAGAATATCCTTGAAGGAATAATTTGCAATGATGTCCGCAATACTTGCAGTGATTACCTGACCTGGATTCAAACAGCTTCATAAATGAAAGGAACGTAAAAGAGGGCCAGATTCTATAAAACAGGGCTAGCAGAACACCAGAACAGAGCTGAAAGGATGCTAATACAGCACAGATGCAAAGAGTAGATAACTTCTCTCAAGCTTTCTCCGCTATTACCCTGGAAGCGTCAAGAGTACACATAAATCAATAAAACAAGGCACTGAATCTCTATTGAACCATTATAAAAACATCTCCAGACTCATTTCAATGTACTAATTCAAACTGAAGTCACTGCACTGTACAAATGTAGTAGACCAGTGAAAGCAATTTCTCAATGGAGAATTCAAAGCAATGAATTCCCTACAATCACAATCCATTAGATCTTCTCCTTTAAAAGCAATGCAAAAACACACATCAAAGAGGCTGATAGTGAGCAAGCTGGTAGGCAGAGGCTGGGAATCAGCTACATCATACATGTAAAAACAGGTTGAAACAAAAATAACCTCTTAACCCTTTACTGAAAACTTCAGGGTTTATCTACATGAGAAACTTCATCTTGGAACCTACAGTGATGCCACAAATGAACTTAAAATACGTGCAGATAGCTATAAAAGGCTGTGTTCAGAAACCAACAGTAACAAGAACTTTTTTAAAATAGTACATTTGCTGGACAAATATTAGCAATTTTTAAACTGGCAATATTTCTAAGGAGAAGTTCAACTTATTAATTAAATGACAAATATACTAAAATGGAGACATAAAAATAGTTATTTGTATTTGTTTAGCTTCCTGTACAACCTACATCCTGGATTTTCATGGCTTATTTTTATGCTTAGTTGCTTATTAAGCAATTCTTCTGATTTACATTTGTTGAAAATAAGATCAGAGACTTGGTTATCTTAAACCAACAAAACAGTGGAAATCTAGAACAATGATACTTTCTGCTTCACTTCTTAGTTCCAGTTAACCAGCCAGATGAACATACCTTGCCAATAAAAACTACCGGGCCCTCCTACTATCAGGTCTCCATTCTACAAAAAGCAGAATTAAAATAAAATTACACAACAAAAGAACACAGCAAAATTAAGCATGCATGGGAACAAAACAATTTAAATGACAAAAATAATATCAGAATCATGATAAAGGAAAATAGCTATGTTCAAGGAAAGGATGTAGGTGCATGGATGTGCAGGAAAATCCACAGTTAAAGAAAGTTAAAATCACCCTATGCATCTGCACTTGAATGAAAGCCATTTATTTTACCACTACCATAACATTTCAAAAACTGCTGCTTATTTGTAACAAAATAAAGTTAGCAGAAAAGAAGGTCCTCACTTTCAGTGAAGCAAGAGTAATCTTTTATAGAGAATTATACAATGCAGCTGCAGAACACTCAAAACAATGGCAATGGTCAAAGTTACCTGAGGCCCTGGTGCTGTAATAATGGCCCAGATAATAACAATTGTGTGAAGTTTATCCTTTGTCCCACAACATTGTTTCTGGATGCTCTTGGCATTTAAGAAAATCCAGTTCTTTCCCTTAAATACTTTCACGCCCACATGAGAATGGTTTTACCCAATGGTAAATGGTCTGCCACCAAAAGCATCCTTATATAGGCTATTTTAATTTTTTACAACTAGTTGGTACCTGGCCACTGCTTCCTGAAAGTCAAGTCTCTGTAAAGCATTCTAAGTGGGACAGTCTGAGATAGAAGCAAATAGACATTTTTGCCTAATTATCTGTTAAGATAGACTGAGTCAGATTGGAACGCTGCAAAGACATAAACAGGTGCTGATTGAGTATTTCTTTTATCAGTGAAACCAGAAAGTTTGAAGCTTGAAAAGAAGGAAAGAACTTGCAACAACTTCAAAAAACGTTCCATGTGCAACAGCATGGGGATAAACTCATGATCACTGAGACAGCACCTGAACGCTGCCGATATATCACAACGACATTTGGTCAAAATACTTCAGAGGCAGAATCTCACCTTGTAAAAATCTAAGCTGAAACCTGCTTGACAAAAGCCTTGTCCTTCAGGATCTGCATTGCCTGCAATTATGAAGGTAGAAGCATTTTATTGATTTCGCAGTGAATGTGGAAGACAACACAGATACCCCTGGAGCTATGAGGCTATGAAATGCAAAACTACCAATATATGTGAAAATACAGATTCTCTTTTAGAAGAGACAGAGCAAATCAAGAACTTCTACAGGACCCTGATCATGCAGTCCCTTGTGAAGATTTTGAAAAATAGGACCTGCTACTTGGGACTTTCTCCTCTCACTGCCAAGAAAGGATCTTGAAACAACTATAAGGGATTCAGTTTTAATTTAGCTGGAGATAAAAATGTAAAAAACAAGACTGTAGAATGCTCATCACAGTCTGATCTGTCACAAATACAAAAATAAGTGTTTACTAAGGTGTTCTCAAAAAACGTTGACACAGTGGAAGGGTCAGGATGGGTACATGGAAGAACAACTTTCCTGCTTCTGACTACTTTTATTTCTATTCTCCAAATCCTTATATAATTGTGCAAAGTGTGTCGGCATGCATCTTATGGCAATTCTATGTGTGCCAGAGTGCCAAAATACCATAGGAATGGCCACTTGAATTCTCTCTTCAAATGACATAAGCCTTTGCTGAAGCCCCAATGAGATATCAGAAAGTACATTAACCAGATCTTACGGTCACCATTTCTTACAGATTCAGCTTCGTTCTGTACCTGTCCATGCAGGGACAAGGATTAGGCTTTAAAAGGAAGACACAACAGAACTCTAATGTTTAGAGCTCTACTACAACAGGCATAGAATGCTGAACAAGATGAATGACTGATAATAATCTAATGTGTGGTACTTTCTGCAGACTTCTAGGTAGCTGAACCTGGTTCTGAATATACATGTGGTTTACCCCTATTCCCCAAGAAGCAAGGCCCAGAGGTGGCTACTCCACCCTCAGAACAGCACAGAGAAGAGCGTGGAACAGCAGTGCTAATGTGCATGGCTTTCTTCCATGCTGAAAGTCCTTCACAAATGAGCTCTTGTGGATGATATTGGCATGAGTATGATACAGGCTTGTGTGTTTCTATGCAGGGTCTGATCTTCAAATCATGATCTTGTGATGAGACATTTATACTCAGCATAAGCATGAATAATTGGTTTAATATGCTGTCTGGTCCTTATCTAGATCTGTTTGCTACATTTTAAAGCCATAAAAATTGAACCAATTATAGCTCATTACTAAACTGCACACATTCAATTTACTTAGTTTCTCCTCTTTCAATTAATTATACAATAAAGCATCCAAATGCAGACATATAGTTTCATGTTGATTTTTCTTTACACTCTCATTCAATGCAATAACATCATATAGTAACCTTCCTTCAACCAAGACTGGATGGTGTGAAGACTGAAAGAATGAAAACACTGAGTGCAAAATCAATTCCTTCAACATGGGACTGTCCATTTGAATACTTACTGTTTCGACAAGGTGAATATTCAGCATAGGCACTGAAGTTCTGAATTGCTACATAGCATGTGCCAACAGGGTCCTTCTCAGGGCTATCTTTAAGGGTTCTCCAATGATACAAAGGAGCACAAGCCTATAAAAACAGAAACACAAAACAAAAAACACATATATCTTTCACACACTCTTGTATCTGGGAAATGCAGTTTTTAATAGACTGTGTACAAGGATTCTCTCTGGTGTTGTATTATTCATATAGCAATGACCACAAGATACTGAAAGAACAAAATGCAGGATCACTGCTTCATATAATTTCATTATAACCTGCAAAGCACACTGATGTTTCACTTACAGATCTCAGCAGGTGACATCTATCAGGGACTGTAAGTCACATTTAAGCTATGTTACAAATACCCTCTAAGTCTGCTTCACAAGTAATATGTTTGCTCTATTACTGCTCATTTCGCAGGAGCTGATCCTGTAATTTAAGATGCATATCACATACATGTGGCTGAAGGCAATCCCAGTTCCATCCTGATATGTTTTGAGATAATATTCTTAGCAGCAGAACTGACTCCACTTAGCAGGAGATTTCTCAGGGTGTTGTGTCATATTGTCAATAAGAATCATCACAGTGTCTGCCTTCTTATAACCCCCTGGTTCAAATCTTCGTAGACAGGATACACTTATAATTCATTCAACACTCTGAGTGGATAGTTTTTTCTAAGGATGTTTTGGCTAGATATTTAATCTTCTATGTTACAGCAGTGATGTTACAAACACGACAGTGTAAAGGTAAATGATACACAACTTGTGTAGAGAGAACCATTATCTTTTTTGAAGGTAATCCAGATAATTAGAAAAATAAGAACGATAAGCTCTCAGGTCTGCAAGTCACTCCTCATGGTTTCCGTGCCCTGAAACTTCTTTGGCTGGGAGGGCGAAGACACTACCTCTCCCTGCAACCTTGCCTCTGTAAGATACAAATAAACCCTTCATTCATGTCCTACCTTGTCCTACTTTTTCAATGACAAACCTATCTACTTCTGGCAAGGTATTGCTATTATTTACAATATTGTATTAGCCTTTGTTCTGCAGTCAGTACCAGCTCTATGAACCACAGTTCAGCTACTCAGAGCTTACCACCAAAGTCAGGGCTTCTGGAGCAATGGCTTAAGGAACAGGGACTCTTCACACAGCCCTGCCTAGAAAACCTTGCATATTAGAGAGCAAAACCAGAGTGCAGCAAAGAGGAGTATGTGTCCTCGGGGGGTGATTTTAGGTACATCTGACATCAAGCCAAATGGATTGAAACAAGAACTCAATATAATCATAAACGTTGACTTAATGCAGCTTACTATTCCATCCGTAGCTTAAAAAGCAAGTTCCTGACAGTTCGATGACATTTTCTTTTTCTCCCCTTTCAGCCTACAAAGCTTAACAAAGTCTTCCAGGTTTGCTGTCCAAATTTTTGCCTGAAAAGTGTTGACTTTATCTCAGTTTCAGATCCTGAGAAGAGTTACCCCAAATAAAGGAAAGTTTGGTCAGTACAGACACAGCACATCTGTTGGAGACGAGCTTTTCTACTCACTTGATTAAGATTTAATATATGGTGGTAAAGAAACACTTTATTTCAATTTGTGAATTGTTTAATAGAGTACAGAAAATGAAAAATGTTCACCTATTCTTAGAATTTTTTAGAATTTTTGTTTTACTTTGCTCTGTAACAGAATAGGGTGATGTTTTATTCATTACCTGTTTCATGTCAAAATCCTTCTGCAGGTTAATCACAAGGGATACAATATAAGGGAAAGCATTTCCTCTCAATACTTCCTCCCTTATGACTGATTTTTAAGTAATATTTCGAAGTTTAAATCAAATCTCAAGGTACATTTTTATTTTGTAATTGTAAAAACTAATAAAACTAATGACCAAAGCAATTATTCTTATCACAATTACTTCAGTGCTGTTTTTAATGTAAACCTTAATGCAATTGGAAATATAAAATATCTGTGTATAAGCAGCATCACCAGCACTTTACTAGGCAATAAAAATAACTGCCCACTGCTGAAGGCCTCTATCAATACAGGTAAAATGTTCAGAGAAACTGGAAAACAGATATTGCATTCTGACAGCCATGTCGATTTGGAGATTTTTTATCAGCTGTTTTTATCAGCTTTTTTTTGCAGCTGTTTTACCATGACTATGACATCACTGTTCAAAACAATGCAGATGTGACAAAAGAGGTGTTTTCCTAACTGAACATCAACAGAGGTTCTTGGCTTTCATAACATTTAATTACATTCAAATACATGGAATTTCACTACATTCTGTATTTAACATTCCAAATATACCTTCATAATACAACTGATAGCATAGAGCTATTAGTTCTTGTGTATCTCTGAAATATATCCATTATCTGTTAAAAAAAATCATCGTTCACTTCCACAACAATATGACATTCTGCTGTTTTCACATGGCAGTGGGATCATCTTCACTTGATCAGTTCAACCTGATTTTATAGACTGCTTTTGTTTTTTGAATTATATAAATCATCTGTTTTATAATTCATGCATAATCAGAGAGTTATTTCCATAATGTACACACAGACAGCTATTAAATATATACATTTGAGAAAAATAAACATTTTCTCCAAATGAATATCAAATGCATAAGACTTACCACAACTTTTTCTTTATGAGCTTTGACTGTTGCCCCAAACCACTGATTTGTCTTAAACTCAATAGGTTCCCTGGTGCCATTGACTCTAATTTTCCTGTTGTCTGACAAAGAAAGAAGCAGTATGTTGACAGCTTATTTTTAACAAAGTATTACCCTGTGAGCTACACAAGTGAACAGATTAATAGATATATTACACTGAATCCACTTGTCATCATCCAACCCGTTTAAAAGGAAATAGACTTTCTAGTATCATTTAACCTTTTCACTGGTCAGTGGAAACCAGCTTAAATTCACACATGAAAATTCCAAATAATTACACTTAAATTTTAGAAAAAAATACACAGGACTGGAATAAGAAATGCTGTGTTTCCCCCTGCCAAGAAAAGAAAAAAGTTTACTTGGAATTTCTGATGAAGAATGAACAAGAATCTACAAAAATAGGTGAAAAGTCCTAAAAGGTTTTCTCAGATGTGGTAGAAACTTTTTATACAAAAAGCATGTTCCATAATTAGTTTTTGTCAAACAAATGACATTTCTAAGCATGCTTATTCAAAGACCAACACTACAGATAGCAAAGGACTTAGTTTTTAACAGAATTACATGTGTACACACTGTCACAAGAGACAGCTTCTTAATGTTGCTTTATATACACTCTTGCAGATGTCAGCAAAAGAAAAGCCATCTGGGCAAAGATTCAGGCCAATTATAATGCATTTCAGGTTTTAATAAAAAGCAGACAACCCTTCCCTTCACCCTTAGTTCTCTGAAGTAAACTGATTTCCCATATGTTCATGAGCTATGCTCTTCCCTTACCAGTCATTCCTAATGAACTTTTCAATTTATACATAAGCAGGGCATTACTCCTTCCCCCTTGTATCTGCATTCCCTTATGCTTGTTTCTGGTTCCTATCAGGAGGGATTTCAGAAGAATCAATCCTTTTTAGTCACTCTTTGGAATGTTAAAAAAAAAAAGTAGTGTCAGATTATATTCTATGGATTAACATATATTTTTAAATAACTGAGAAAAAAATACAGCCAACATTTTAAAAAGTCAACGGGATTGGGATTTGCCCAGCAGAAATACAGGAGATACCATAATGTTGTCTAGCATGTTAGCTCACCACTGACTTTAGCTTATGGTAACCTCATAAATGTTATAAACTGAATTAGAAAGAAAAATGCATCATTCTTGGAGAAAAAGGGCACTCTATCTCTGTATTTTTTCCTAATAAATATGAAGGAAAGTTGAATGAGAATGAATCTTTTAAAGTTTGAAAGTCTCTGAGGAAACATCTTCCTTCAGACAATTATTTGCTTCTGTGCTGCCCTAATTACAGCAGTTACTATTGAAGTTCATGCTTAGAGAGATAAATTTCAGGAATATTTAGCTCTTAAAAATTCAGGAAGTATAATTTAAAATTACTGTAAAAATATTAATTTAAAAAATACATTTTATTGAACTTAGGCCTAAACTTGTGTGGATGTGAGAGACAGCATATTGGACATACCGCATGGTAGGAGCTGCCAGCTTCTACCTAGCTGTTGGCAACACTACTTTCCATTATTTTTTCCAGTCAAGTCAGACCCTTTCAGACTTTAAAGGTTTCTTTCTTGTTTTTTTAATGCTCCAGCATATCTGAACATGATCAATGTCCACAGATGGGGTCTTGATAGAAACAAAGCTTTTGAAGCTTGAAAATCCGCCATGGCCAGCTTACAGCAGCCAATGCTAGCCTGGCTCTGAGGATACTTGTGACCAGTATTCTAACTTAAAAGGAGCTTACATTTTCAATCAAAACAAGATACTTGTCTATTGGCAAAGTATATCAACATTAGAAAAGAAGTTAAATTGTAAAACTTGGACAATCATTTGCAGGATTTATAAAACCACAGCTGAATTTACCAGTAAATCTGCAAGAACTGTACATACACACATGCACAATCCCACCCCATTTAGTGGCATATGGTATAGTAGGAATCTTTCATCATGTGGCATGGGATTTTCATTGTAAAATAATTTGACAAATATCAAAGACAAATAGGTTCTTTTTCCTAGATAAATCTCTTTTGATAGAAATTTTCTAATCACTTTTGTTCAGCATCCTTGCTAGAGCTATGGAGTCATATTCCCAGTTTCTGAGCTTGTGCCTTAAAACACAGTGTAGTCTTTTGTATGTAACAACGAATCAGTATTTCAGAATGCTATAAAACAGCTACTGCTTTCCATGTAACTTTAGCAAAACAAAGCTATATAGACAACTAACTTGTCTGAATAAACACGAGCTGTCATTACTGCACCCTGCTGCAACTATCCACTTCTGAGCTAGTGACCCACTTACATCTGAGGACATGATCTGAGCCAGTTCTTTTCCTCCCAAAGCAAAACTCTCAGACAATCAGAAGAATCATGGTGTATTTTTGTGAGCAGCAAAAACTTGGTGCAAATTCAGGTTGCATTCATCTGCTCTTCTGGAGGAGAATGCCTGGCCCCTTTTAGGAAGGAGTCCAGGCTATCCTGTATCATGATATGTGACACTAGTGCAAGGATAGCAAGAGTACAAGGCAGCAGCTGGACTGGGCACACAGCGCCTGAGCCTGTCCACAGAGAGCTCCAAGGAGTGCCTGAGTACCAGCTGGATTGCTTCAGAGCCAGTCCAGGAGCTGTTCCAGATGGTCAACAGTCTGGATGACTTGCAAATTTGGCTTGAGACGCAGATCTGGAGTCACTCATAATTGTACTGCCTAAGACTGTATTGCTGACTAAGGCCCAGACAACCAGGAGTATGCAAAGAGCAGAGAGATTCATAAATATAGATTTAGGTATGAGGACATCCTTAAATTGCATTCCAGCAAACCCAAAACGCCTCATTTTCTACTGCAGGAGCCATGACTCCTATACATGGTACTGCCATACAATCAAGCTTCAGAAGCAGCTCTGGAAAACAAGAAACGTTTATTAAAACCCGCATTCCTTCACCCAGTTTTTTAGTTGAGGTATCTAGGGGCTACCAAAGTGAAAAAAAGCCCCTTACATTGCCAAAACAGTAGTTGGACAAGTAGAAAAATTCGCGTTCGGACAGCAAAAAGCAAACCTATGTTAAGAGCAGTAGCGCAGATTCCCTTGCAGGAAGTAAAGCCTGAATCTAGAGCAAGTGTTAGTGCAAATCCATCATATACACACATTAGAGTAAATTTGGTGCTTTCTATCGGAATTGGTGTCCTCTCAGTCACTGAGTCAGCACATTATAAACAGTTTAATAGGCATGAATCAAACATTTCCCTTACCAATATTTTTTTTATACTAATCAATATCTGCATAAGAGATGTATGGGCAAACACTTGTAGTGACTTATAGTGATTCATTCAGCTCTTGAAAACTGTAAGTAAAAAATGCAGCATTTTATAATTTGAAAATACTCAGACGAACAAAAGCAAATCAAGGTGGTAATCATTCAAAGGCTGGACTCCATGATCCTGGAGGTCTTTTCCAACCTAAATGATTCAGTGATTCTGTGAAAATATTTTGATCAAACTTAAGACAGGAAAACAATGCTTCTAATCAAAGCAAAAAGTCTATGTAATACACCTGCAGCTCTTCCAGGTAAGTTTTCACAATTTTGGAATTTCGAAAAGTGTTATGTCTAAATGCTCTGTGTGTATTTGCCTGTATGTACTGGATAAACACATATGTCCATTAACCAGGCATCTGCAGCAGGTTCAGTTACATTCTGCCCTCAGATCTGTGCCTACATCCCTGATGACAAATCCCTTTCAAATACCTGTTTTGATATATCTGTGTATGTACCTATGCACATTCATCATATAAAAAATGTAGGTAAAATAAAATGCAATACATGGATTTCATATATTTGTACATAATTATATATACACAAATTAGAGGTGAATAATCACCTAAACCTATCCATATTTGTATAAAATGTGAATACAAACATATAAAACAAACCAGTATTTCTATAAATTTATACAGTTAAAGGAAAGTAAATATCCCTGACATGAAGACAACACTTGGAATATTATGTAGAGTTTTGAGACATCGCTACTTGCAGGCATTTGGCCCAAAGAAGAGAAAGCAAAGGATGATCTATTTGTGCCTCATCCAGTGCTCAGAAGGTAGAGAGAAGAGAGTGGCAAACTCCCAGTTGAGGTATGCAGCAAAAGGAAAAGGGGCAGCAAGACACAAGTTGCAGCAAGGGAATTTCTGAATAAATCTTAAGCACAGGAAGAGACTTCCCAGAGAGACTATGCATCTCCACTCTGGGATGGTTTCAGAAGCTGGCTACAAAAGGCTCTTGAGCAACCTCACTTGAATTTGAAAGCAGCTCTGCTGCATCATTAGTGTTCTGGCTTACAGAAGGGAAGACGGAGAGGGAAGGGTTTGTCTCGGCATATTTGCTCCCATATTCTAGAAGTGAGGGAAGTGAGGGAATACCACCATATCACTACCATAAGAGCCCAATGATACCACCTGTTACAAAGTAAAGGTAACTCAATAACTTTCACAGTGTCATTGATATTAGACCCTCACCAGAGAGACAGAATTCAAATGCAAAGCTAAACACTAGGTATGATCTAGGGAATGAAGCCAAACAGTTGCTTTTAATTAATGCTGGGGGAAAAAAGAGACTCTGTAGTGCTGAGAAACAGTAAGAATATGCAAAACGCTGTCATGATGAGAAGAGCTGCTTCTATATTTAGATTTATCTGGTTCTGCAACCATCTATTTTATTTCTGGTTTTTACTGCAACTTAGCTGCTATTCAGATGAGTCATTTTAATTTAATAGATCATATCTAGAAAGCTTTATTTGGACTTTCATTCCATGAATAAAAAAAAAAGAAATCATCAAACCCAGTAGGATTTTTTCCCTAAATACAATCTGATCAAAAACAAATTAAGACCTCAGGACTTGAACTAACATAGCTAAGAGTATTTTTTCCTTTCTTTAGATAGGGTTGAGACTTACAAAAGAAACTCATGAGGGTCTATTATAAATCAGAATGCCACAAGTGAACTATGATGTTCCAGATAAGGTCTTACTGGCATAGTGGACTAAAATGTGTCAACATCTAAAAGTACAACAAAGTTCTCTCTTGGCAATTTCTGTTGAGATGCAAATTCTGTTTTATAACAGGATTCTAAGTTTTCCCCAGAATCTTACTATCTCCACAGCTAATGATTTCTTCATGTAACTAAAGCTCTCGAATCCCACAATACATCTTTTCCTTATATAGTACCTGGGTTCTGTTACAATCAGCTCAACTGCTGGCCAGATTAGCTCATGTTTTCTATCAACTGCATGCTTGGTCAGAACTGATTTACATCCCCCTTCCCTGCTCCTCTTCAGAGGCTGTTCGGATTTTTTTCCAGCTAGTTTAGAAAAATATAACCTATTTTAGTAAAACTGGTAAGGTTAACTGATAGCAAAGAGAACATCCCAGTGTGTTCTGGAAATTTAAGGGAAGTGGTATCTAAAATTCTGCCTTCAGGACCTAATTTAAAATATAAGAACTTGAAGCAGTCTATTAAGTATTACAACTAAAAGTGGCCTTAATAATGAATTTCCAAAATATGAACTATTAGCTTTTTACCAGATTTCAAATGCAATAGTGCCCTTCAGGGGGTATTTAAGTCTGCTTCTGGCTACGAGATGCTTTGAATGGTTCAGAAGTTGCCGAGTTAATCAAGAGAGAAGAAAGTTTTCTTGATATTGCTCTCCTGCTACCTCTCCTGGCAGCTGAATGGAAGAGCACACAGCTGAAACAAGGACTCGGTAATTCTACCTCAGTGTTAGGCAGAAATAGTCATTGTAAACCCATTTCATACAGAAGAAACTGAAAAGAAGTTAGCTTTGTGTGGGTAAGAGAGGAAAGACAGACCACAAGCCTTTAATACGATGCCAACGGTTGTTTCCCTGTCCTCTCATTAAGTTTCAGAGTATCACAGCCTTACGCTGCAATGCAACCAGACAACTTCACAAAGTAGGAAAACAAGGGAGAAAAGTCATTGCCCTTCAATCTATATTTCCTGGAGTAAGGGGATACCAAAAGCCCTTCCATTATACTTTATCTCAGTTCCCTGCTGCAATGGAGCAGGTTAAAGCACCCATTGTGCTCTCAGGGGCAGTGCTTTGAGCTTCTTCCCAGAGCCTTGACCCTGGCGTACAGATTTAGGGAGCTTTAAAGAAGTGCAAACACGGGACTGCAGAGGCAGTGCTGTATCAACAGCAGGAAACACAGAGAGTTCCTGCTAAAGCCCCTTCTTGGCTGCAGGCCATATCACTGGCCAACCCGTATGGGACCATCCGGTCACATGACTTGCTTATGGATGGGTCACCTCAAATCCTACATGACAAAATCTCATCCTCCTTCCCTCCTGTGCCCCTCTCTTGCTTGCCAGGAATGCTATTTCAACAGTAGGATTATTTATTGATGCAAGTAAATAAACTCATTGCTTTGGAAATCTCTGGGTTAGCTACTATGAAGACCAGAGATAGGTGGCCTGAGAAATTAGTAACCACCTGGGACAACCTCCTCTAGAGCAATTTCAGTTAGGTGATGTGGCTTTTAGGAATGGGCTGCAGATACTCTTGAACCTCTCTTAACTCCAATTAAGCCATCTTCTCAGCAGGGTAGTTTAGCCCACATACATATCCACATTAACACAGGTTATGCAGCTGCCCATAGCACTCAGACCATCTTGGGCATTCTAACACATGCACAGTGCCACAGAGATGTTTTCAGCAGTAGTCTTGTTTTTGAGGATCATTGCTAATAGTAAGGAATCCAGTCCGTGTTTGACAGGCTGAACATGGCACTCAAAGGTAGTCATGCATTTCTTAAAGGTTTTTTGTTCTTTCATTGGGAATACAGTGCCTACTCCCTCAACTGATCTTAGTCTCTGAGGAAAAATAAAAAAGAGTAAGGGGGCTTCATAAACCATAAGGACTTTTCTTTTGCCATTTAAAGCTTACATGATCAAAAAAAAAAAGTTTAATACTGAGTGCCACAATCTGTGCGGTAAGAGGGAGGTTACCTGCACCTTGCCAGTGACTGTGGGTGCATCCCTTGCCGTGACATATCCCTGATCCACTGGGGAACACTGCAGTTGTCTCCCACCAGTGTCAGAATGTCAGATTCAGTCAGGCCTGGCACTTGTGTTCTCCCTTCAGGACTCTATGGCTCAGGATATAGAATTACTTTTTTTTTTAAATAACACTTTAGTTATTTTAAAATTAAAAATGTATTACTCACATAACTAACTAAATAAACAAACAAATGCCTTCAACCAAACAGCCTTTACAGAACCAAAAAACATCCTATCTCAGCACTGAACATCATAAAATTAACCTAAGCAAGACTAAGTTTTTAAGTAGGGTGTCTGTCACTTACTTGGTTCCCTCATATCACTTCTTGAATAAAAGCCCCCTCTGTCTAAGGCAATAATTAGTTTAGAAATTCAACGGATTATTTTTTTCTTCTTTCCCTTTCCTGACTCATGAGCCTGTTCATGTTCATCATCACCTCTTAACAAGCCTTAAATGTTGGTGGAGAGAGATTTTGTTCTTTTTTAGTTAACAAGGCATATCTACCCATTCATTAAATAAACACCTCAATAAATGTAAAATACAGGATAACAATAAATTAGTACAAAGTAACTCCACACCATGATATTTGAAAATGTCCAGAATCTTGACTTAACGCCATCACAGAATACTAGTCAGTGTCCTAACTATTTTCATTTAGTAGGACCGAGATAGTAATAGTGTTAATACAAATAATATGAAAGCATTTGCAAACAAAGGAACCTCTCTTGAAATTAGGTGTACAGAGAAATAACCTTTGCAGTTACATATGAGTCTTACCAACGAGATGTCCACTTAAGATACTTGTTTGTGGCAGTAAAAGTCCAAACACCATCCAAGTGCACACACTGTATGTTTCCTCCTCAAGGGCAAAACATAACTTGCATTGAATGCAACATACCTGAGCTTCATTTCTGCATCCAGTCCTCAGAAATAGAAGACATGATCCCTCATGCTCATATGTAATTTAAGCCACTGGCTTTCAACCTCTTGGATATGTTCATCTCTTGAATTTTTTATGTAATAGTGAAAATTTTAGTTTCTGTGACCTGAAGCAATTTCACGTATTGAACTTTGGATATAGTATATGTGAGTCTGCTTCACTTTTAACAAATTCTTTAGAATTTAGAAGTCCTCCCCATTGAACTTTTGAGACTGAAAAATGCTGATTTAGCAAATTCTTTATCTACTTGGTGGTGGATACCAATACACTGCCTTTTAAGTGTTACATAGTACTCTCTCTTTCTTTCCAGTTCCACTCAGTTTTTACTTCTGAATTTAATTAAGAACGCTCCCAATTATTCAGTAGTTTTGTTCTGTTATTGTGCTTTGCTTAGCTAATCTAACTGAAAGAGATATTACTTAGCTAGGGTCAAGAAGAAAGCATTGAAAAATGGAAGCTTTGTATAAAAATGCATCAAAATGAAATTTTTCAGCTCTGAAGCACCCTCTGTAGTTCTTCTGTTTTGTTTCAGAAAACATTCCCAAAGCCTTACAGACTTTTAAAGATTTCCTACGAGCATGAAGCATTAATCTTTAAAATTAAAGCTGCTACAACTGAACTTCTAGTCTTCTAACAGTTTTTGAGTTTTTCTGTTTCGGAAGAAAGAATAATCTTGTGGTTAAGGCACTGGAAGAAGAAGAAAAAGCTCCCGAGTCAGTTACCAGTATCATCACCAACTTCTTGTATGATCTTTGACAACCCAGACTGACTTTTTTCTGTTTATTAGAATAAATATTAAAATTGGGAATAGCAACATTTCTGAACGATGTTGTAGGAGAAGGCATAATGAGTACAAGATGCCTGTACAAGAAAGAGCCATGAACTGAAAACACCCCGTGTATTTACTAAGGACTATCTAAGTCCCAGTAGGCACAACACAACTAAAGGCTTCAAAAGAAACTGTGACAGACTATTTGAAATAGTTTCACCTAGGATAGAGCTCATGTGGACTACTCTGCTTGCAGGAATAGTGGAAAAGAAGGAAAACTTGGTCCCGTAAGTAGTGGGTTTGGGAGAGAAAAAAATGACATGAAATATACATCCACATATCAGCAAAAGGAGTCTTCTAAAGCATTTTGGACATGGCCTTTCTGCTGCTGGCAATGAAGAATAGGGGTTAGTACAAGCCATGCAAACCTTCCCGGGATCCTTGTCTACAGGACATCGCTGAATTGTGCAAAATGATAGCCTTACTGCCCTTGGGACTGGAATTAGAGAGCCAGGGACACCACTGCTAAACCTGCCTATGCTGCCATCCCTCCCACAAGGACAGTGCATCTCTGCCTACACCATGGTCACTCTTTGGCTTAACTTCAGCTGTCTACAAGTCAGGATTCTGTCTAGAGGACACAACCATCTCAGGAAGACTGAACGAACCGCCCTTTGGTGATTGGAAGCTGAATAGTTGTGTGATACAGTCCAAAGCCTTATTGATATACTTACTCCTCAGTTTGTTTGTGCCTTTATTCAAAACATAGTATCTGCAAAAGGACATCTCTTCGAAGAGTATGGAGTTGTCCCAAGTTTCCCACAGGAAAGTCAGATGTTCTTCTAGGTTTCATCACTAGATTTTCGTTAATTTTTCAAAACTTCCCTTCAAAAACACGATGGAATTTTCATTTGGTCTGTAAGTTTTCTATTCAAACTTGAAATTATTTTGTATAGATAATACATTCCACTTTTGTTACACGAACTATCTAACCATAAGATGGGAAATACATGAATATTTCCTCTATTTCCTGGTTTTATTTTAAATATGTACACGCAGGACATATCACAATTAAAATAATGTATGCATACTGTCTATGTACATTCCCATTTATGTATATAACCAGATGCTGTACATAGTTTTACCTGCCCCAGTAGCCACATACACATACATGGACTACCACTTACTCTGTTTTGAAGAATGCTCAGAATGATGGGACAGTCATCCTGATCAGTATTCCTAGACATTAACACAATAATAAGACGTGGGTGGCTGGAATTGTGAGGAGTGAAGAACTGCACTGCTTATTTGCTACAGTTAAGTGAGGTCTTCTAATTTAACTTGTGCTTTCAGAAAAAAAATAAAAAACGAATTGTATTGTGTTCCCATTTCAATAAACCACAAATATTAAGATTAAATATAACCTAAAGAATAATAACTTTCGCTTAATGGTCAAACTGTCAAAGTCTGCCTAAATAAAGGAATCAGTTTTAAAGTCTCTGCAAACATTAGGTTTAAATTATTTTCAAAACCTATAAAGAGACAACAGAAAATATAAACAGCTTGAATTGTTTAAAACGCGTGTTCCCTCTAATTAAATAAGAAACATCTGTCTTGGGATTTTGGAAGTGGATATAATCTGTCTACATTGTGCCTAAATTGGTTTGCATCTAGCTTCAGTATTCTGAAATAAAATTCTTGCTTTCTGAATAGAATTAAATAAGCATGCCACACGAGGCACTTCATCCTTCTGAACAGTCAGAAATCCCCTCGCTGAAAATAACAGCAAAGACTAGAAATCCCGTTATTTCCAAGGTTCAGAGAAGTGTGAGACAAAGCTTTTGGGGCTTTGCCTTCCGAACATGCCAATGTATTTTCAAAAGCAGGAGTCTGCCACAAATACCTTTCATTAAAGAAGAAGAAGAAGAAGAAGAAAAGGCAGTTATTAAGATGAACTACTGATCCTGGAGGTCACAATCCTGTTATTTCTCTGGGGACCGTTAAACCCTTCCCTGCAAGAGCACACGCATTCAGACTTCCAGGAGTGGGATTTCTTCGGCGAAGTGCAGATACTCGGATCAAAGCGACCCAAGTGAAGGGATCGCGGAGGAGCCGAGGGGGACCCGGGCACGGCGGCGCGACGCCCACAGCGCTGCGCCGCGGGACAGCCGCGCACTTACTGGTGTTGTCGAAGGGGATCTGCCTGCACCGGGCGGCGGGCCAGGCACAGTAATACACCGCTCCTCCTTCCACGATGTCCGGCTGCGTGGTGTTGGCTTTGGGAGCTCCCACCAGGACACTGACCCTGCGAAACACACCGGGAGGTCACCGGGGCGATGGGGACAGGCGGGCGATGGGCGCTGTCACCCTGCGGACGCGACGCCGCCGTTCGCCCGCCGCCTTCCCAAAGCGTTCCCTGGATCCGGGGACGGCCCGGCCCCGCCACCCCCGGCGGCGGCACTCACGTGCTGGGGTCGGGGATGTAGAAGTCCACCGAGTACCCGAAGTAGCTGCCCGGGGGCCCGCTGTACACTGTCAGCTTCTCCTCGTCCAGGTTGAAAGCCACCAGCGCCGGCGCCCAGAGCAGCGCTGACAGGAGGAGCAGCGGGTGCTGCCGGCGCCGGGGCCGCCCGTGGCTGAGGGGCAGCATCCTCGCCGCCTCCGCGGCCGGCTGCCGCTGGCACAGCGGAGCGGAGCGCAGTTGTGCGGCGGCCGTGCGGTGCGGAGCGCAGTGGAGAGGTGCGGGGCGGTGCGCAGCTGGTCGGTGCGGAGCAGAGCCGAGAGGTGCGGTCCGGCCGCCGCCGTGCGCGGGCGGGGGGCGGCGCGGGANCCGGCCCGCGCCTGCGGAAGCCGAGCGCCGAGAGGCTCCGCCGCTGAGCCTGCGAGACACGCCGGCTGAGCAGGACACCCCCGTGACTGCCCAGCAGCTACCGATGGCTGCTGTGGCGCGGTCGTGTTCGCGGAGGGAGGTGTCAGAGTGCGGGCTGGTGGTTTCTAGTCGAGTTTCTCTCGACTGCCATAATTTTCAAGGGTTTGAACTGAAGAGCCTGATACTTGAAAATCTCTTTTAGGAAACTGAAGTGCAATGAAAAAATGTAAACGTTCATCCGATTGTTATTTGGTTGCTCAGCATGGTCATTATTAAATAGAAACCAAAGAACCCCAGCAACGAAAAAAACCCCTTCTAACCACAGGAGAGATGTAAAGCCGGGCACAGAGTTCAGAACACTTTAGAAGATGAATTCCTCTATTGCTCTCAAAATTTCTCCGTGAGTGCCTGGCTACATAAAGCTTTAATAAGCTGAAGGGGGTACCTCTCACTGGCGCAGAGGAGAGCCTTTAGCACAGCTCCATGCAGGAGCAGGTGTCATGCCGCTTTTCCCACAGAAATAACCAATTGCACGTGGCACATAAATGGAACGGTGCTTTTAGAAAGCTCCTCTAGTAATTTCTTCGTAAAAGTAATTTAAAATGATAGGGCTATATAACTCCTATCTTGAATTGTTCTGCCCCTGCAAGCCCCACAACAAAATTTTAACTGGTTTTGTTCAGAATGTATAGAAAAACTTGACTGCCTGAAATGCTGCCTTCCCCTACAAAGCTAAGTGTGGCATCACACCCACACCTTGAGGGGACAGCATAATTCATATTTTTTTGTGGCCAACACACAGATAGGAAGAAAAGGAGAAACATTTTACTTTCCATATAATCAGCTCTGTAACAACAAGGAAAAAAGAATTGTTTCTCAGAATTTATAATGCAGATATGTCCAAAACAGAATCAGAAAGATCAGAAGAATAGAGAACCCATTTATAAACATGCTACAGTAGATCTACCTATGAAAGCAGCTGAGAGCAGTTTGTTATGTTGTGAGGTTCTAGTTACTTTACTTTTGTGCTTGTTTTATTTTAAGTGCTTTATGGCAAGATTATTCAGATAAAACTGACATTCCTTTTCACAAAAATAGAACTGTGTGTTTATTTCCAGCATTAACTGTATGACCCTTAGCTGTCCTCACAGGCTTGTAATATCCCTTAATTCTGCTTGCCTCATATTTATGCCAAATTTATTTGCTAAATAGCGAAACATCACCATTGACACTATTTCATTATGTTACATTGTGCAAGTATCTCTTGGAGGTCTAAGCACCAGTAATAAATTCAGAAGTGAGGTACTTCTGAGTGACTTTAGGATTAACACCTACTCTTGAAAGTCACACAGTTTTAAGGCAATTGAAGGCATTTAGAAGTTGTGTTGCCTTATGCTAAATAATAATAATAATAATAGTAATAATAATGCTCCTTTTTAGCACAGCAATCAGTTCTAAGGCTGAGTGTCACAAACGTAGTTTCTGGGGCTTGGAGAACTGCTCAGACTGAAGTTCAGAGCACTGGCACCCAGAAGTGAGAAGGCAACACATCCTGCTGCTGTAGCAATCTTCTACAGATCATCCAAAACAGTTAAAATTCAGTAATTAGCACAGTTGGAGATAGGCGAGTGTTCACACAAATGAAGCTGAAGAGGCATAAGCAAGAACACAGGCACTTCTCATGTGCTCCCTTTGTACCCGCCTTTCAGTTAGAAATACATGCCACCTAACCTGGTTGGTTTGAGCTAAATTTTAAAAAGTAAAAAAGTGCTTGAAATGGCTATCAGTGCTAAAACCTGTAAGAAGGCAGGGCAACATGAAAAGAAGGAACTCTCTTTCGAGATCCCCTTACCCCAAAAGTGTTAACCTACAGCAGTCTCCCTCCCCTTACCCTTTATCCTTTTCCTTTTATTTTTTCTCTCTATAAAGAAGAGACATATGCATACAGGATATTCAAAATCAATTCACAGAGATAAACAAAAAGAACATAATTTATGTTTCTAAGGATTTGCAGTGTTTCCCTAAACAAGCTGGACCTGTTCTGATCACTAGAAGCTTATTTCACATCTTGCCTTCCTCTGACTTTAGAAATGTTTGAAGTGGACACTGATCTGCACTGCATAAAAGATAAGTAGCTCCCCCAGTTGCTGGTAGACTGAAGGTTGCACTTTAGCATACCTGAGGTCCGATACATTAACTGCATTGAATATGTAACTAAAAAGTCTTAATAGGCTCTAGAACCACACCTGGAGCCAGGACAGAGAGCTTTTATAAGAACATTTAGCCAAGAGTCTAAAAATCATTACCTACCTTACAGAATAAATGGAAGGTCAGTTATGGGATTAAGTGTATGAAGAAAAATGTAAGATTTATGGCGTGAATTTCTATAGCTAATATTACGTACAGTTGGTGATGCTAGTATGTCATTATGGTGTTTCCAATCTTAAAAATAGATGAGTCAAATCTTCTATGGAAAGTTTTGCTGAGGCGAAACTTAAATATTTGTAGGAGGCTCCATTATCAGAGCTTTAATGTTATTTGTGCTATTATTTAGTAATGAACCTGCTAGCAGAGGAACAAGTATTTCAAATAATCATATGGGCTTTTAACATGAACCTTATCAAAATTAATGACAATTTTACTGTTAAATCTTTTCAAAACATGGCAGTACAGAAGCTGAAATGCCCAGTTCCCACAGGAAAATTTATCTTTCAATTGTTTCCTAGTTTTGTTTCTGTAGGCCAGAAGCTTTCTCCTGAACTGCAGCTGGAGCCACTACTTAGACAGTATTTTGTATTGATTATCCTGTTGCAAGAGGATAAAATGAGGATGTGACCATGCTCTACAAAGAGAGTGAGTTTGTGGGACCTGAATTCAGGATGACGTGTCGACAAAAGATGTTCAGCATTCTTGTTTGAACCTTACCTTTGTGAACATCATCCAAGTTAAAAATCTTAGCAGAAGCAATTCCTACATGAAAAGCATTAAAGCTAATTTTAGATTGAGGAGATTAAATCTTTTAAATCAATCAAAGCATAGAGACTACAGAAAATATCTGTTTCTTTTCAAGAGATCTCCTGGAAATACTGATTTTTTATTAGTTATAGGTATTAACTAGTTTAATCACACAAAATCAACGTAAAACAGAGTCTAATGAGCCAATCTACCATGCTGGTGAAAGCAGAGACTGCTTTGTGTGTGAGACCCCAAAGGATGGGACGTTTCAGGGGAAGCTGTGGATGCACTGTGTTCCCAGTGCACCTCTGGCTATTGCCAGCAGCAGAGCTGCAGCACAGGGCTCGGCACAGCCGCGGGACGCTGAAGGTGCTCTCTGGAACATGCCGGATGTCCAGCGTCCTGCTAACTGCAATATGTTGTATTGTATAATATGTAATATGTACAGCTAGGGCAGTAGTTGTCTCCCAGAAGATACTGACCTTTCCTTGGCAATTAAAATTGAATGACTCTGCAATATGTAAAAATCCCTAGAGTATTAACCGAAAGTCATTTAATTGCATATTTAGCTCACATGCTTTCCTACAGTTAGCATTATGAATTTCCTCTGGTTACTTACAGCGTATATTTAATCCCATAGAGTGCTTTGATTTTATTGACTAGGCCTCAATTTGCACACTGCCATATATACATACACACATAGGTAGCACTTAGAGCAGAACAACCTGTGACAATTGTATAGGTTTCTAGACATTTTTCTATGAAAGCAAATCAAAAGTAGCAAACATTAACATCCTGCACGTTTTAAGCCTGCTGTCTAAATAACCACATTCTTTGAGGGGACAAAAAGTGAATTTCCATTAAGGCAGAATCTCTCCCATCTTGCTCATCAGGGAAGAAAGGACAGAAAGGTTCCCTTGGCTGAGGCTCTCAGATGAGCTGCCTAAATGCCATAAAGCACTGTTAGTTAGCCTCTGTAATTCAAAAAAAAGTGAAGCAAACCAGAATCCAGGCCTCTAACAACTAGGCAGTATGAAGGAGAAAAGATACAGGAATGAGGGTTCCGACATCACACCATCATCAGCTAGATGTCTCTAGGGTACAGCAGAAGTTTTAATCCAGACTAATGCTTATATACAGATCTCACATCAGCTGGGCTTCTAATTTATTTTTCTTCTGTGAGATAGAACATCAATTTCATGAGAGTGGGCTAGAAAAAAGGATGCATATTCTAACAGATACAAGCTATGATTCAGTGCAAAATCTGGTGTGAGATACTCTAGCACGAGCCAAGAACAGACACCAGAATTCAAGAGAAAGAGCAAGAAAAGTGAATTTTCCCCTTCCAAGGTGTCAGTGGAAGTCTAAACACATTTATGTTAAATGTGCAAAACCAGCTAAAACAAATATCTATCAAGCTTGAGTATTTTTTGAAAAGTAAAGTTTCACACTTGACAAGCAGATTCTCTTAATTTGTTATCTATAGTTTTCAGCAGCAATACCACTGTTGCACAAGTTTTTAATGTCACGCCCACACTGCAAGACAGAATACTTGCGTTCTAAGTAAAGGGAGTCCGAAGACAAATTTAGGAATCTTTTCAAATCATTGTTATTTGCAAAGGATTTCTTTTTTTTCAGAAAAAGAAATTTAAAAAAATACTCTCTTAATACTAAGATACTCTGCTGTCAGTTTGCAATAAGGAATGCTCATGCTAATTCCGGAGGGTAGGAAATTACCTTTTGGTCTGGGTTCTCCCCCCCGCCCAAGATGTGTTCAACTTGAAAGCTGACATTTCTAAACCTGTGGTCCCTTTTCATCATCTCAGAGAAGCAGCAAACAAGTCCAAGTAAACCAAACTTTGAATAATATATGATTCAAGGAAAAGATTTTATTTTAGGGCTAAGAAGTTGATAATAAATAAAGGAATATAATAATGTAATAACAGATGTTCTCATGCACTTAACACATACAGTAATGCTGGCTTACACTGCTGTTTGGACAAATTAAGAAGAGTTATTTGGCAATATTATAAGTTTGAATAGTTTAAAGATTATAGAACAAGAAATTCTTTTTGCTGTTTTTACATTTCTTTTATACAAATTCAAATAAATATTAATATATCTATTTCTCCTCAGATTTTCTGTTCACTTTTAACATGCCCAATAACTAAGCCACAGTAATATACAACTGCCAAGAAAGAGTATTTAAGAATTATACTTATTCCTAAAAAATGTATCATATTTATGTCACATTGTGCAAGCTCTTTAGGTAAAATTAGATCTTAGGAAAAACTGCAGAAAATTTAAACTCATTAAAACATATCCAGTGCAAAGGCCAGTCTAGTCCACACATTATGGTACTGTAATGTAAGCTAATATAATTTAAATAATAAACCATGCCTATATGATTCTGAGAAAGCTGAATATGTTTCATGTTTTAAAGATCTGACATCTAATATGCAGATTCTGCAATATCAGAATTTTTCAAATCTTCATGAGATGGCAAAAGAACGGTAAGACTTTGTAAGTCGGCTTTTTTTTTAGGATAACTCACATTAACAGTACTACAGTGGCCAAAAAAGACAAACTATTATAATAGAAATCAATCTGATTAAAAAATTAAATATTCCAATTAACACTGAAAAAGTGTTTGTAATCATTATTTACAATAGATCAATGATACCAGTGTATAACTCCACACAGTCAAAGTATACCACTCCCCAAGCAAATTCCAATTCCGTATCCCCCTTCGAGGATCCGACGGCCGGATGTTGTTCACGGACAACACGTCAGTTTAGGGAAGGAGATCGATCTGTGGTCCAGAGCAGTTCTATGTACGGCCATTTGGTCTGCAAGCAGCGTTTCACGGGAGTGTCGTCGGTCTGCAGCATTGGTTCTTCAAAGCCCATAACAACTGCTGTGCCTTCTACATACATGACCTGTCAAAGTAAACCCAACTCTGTCAGCCTGTTCAGAAACTGTAAGATGAGATGATTATTTTCACCAGGTTAGGAGAGGATTTGTTATGATACATATCAAATCTGTGAAGTTTTACATACTTCTTTTTTTAATGAAATGTTAGCATGAAATTGAAAAACCCTGATCTTTGAATGCTTCTGCCTACATTTTGGGGTATGAAACTACTGGGAGATTCCACAGAGGTAATTTTAAGGACTTAACTACAAGCTATTCCAAAGACTGAGTAAGTACATTTTCTGGAAGAGTCTTCTTACTTGAAGTCATTCTTGTCCCTTATGTCTCTTAATACCTCACAATCTTTTACTCTAAATTCTCCTTCAGGAACCTAGAATCAGCCATATTGTGTCTGGTATACCTTTTTTCAAGAATGCTGAAATGAAACAGGTCATCTTTGTTTCCTCAGTAAACGGCTCAAAAAAAATACTGATTTTTTGATGCAAGCCTGGACTACTAAAAAATTTCAAGAGAAATTCTAAACACATTAATTTAGATGTAGAGTTACTTCTAGAAGTTGCACTTTGTGTATGTTACATCTCCACTGTCCCTTATAGTTCAGACCCCCCTTATGACAGGGAGGTGTGAGAAGTACTCTTTTCAAAATGCAGATTTTCAGAGACGTGGTCTGGCCAAGCAATCCAGTATAGTAGTTCAAATACAATCAGGAGCACAAAGCAGTTTCCAATTCCAAAGATATAATTTTGGAAGAAAATTATCAAAATAATAGCTTTGTAAAAAGTCTGTTTCAAGTTAGAGTATTTTGCCTGTAACTATATTCAGTTTTGCTTAGTGACTGTTATTAGGGTTTAATTGTAAATCTTACCTTTTCGTTATAATTAGATTGCTTCAGTCCATTGTAGTGGTAAACAGTGAATGACTCTGAAACCCTGGAGTCCTAAGAGAAAGAAGACAGTTAATTTCATGTGGCATTCATTGTGCCTTGAGTCTCTTCTCTTTACGACTAGACAGATGCATTCAACCAGGAAGACCCAAGGAAACTGTTAAAAAGTACCATTTCTTTTAGGTGACAAAATCTTCATTTTACCTTTCTTATCAGAAATAAAAAAGCAGATGTTAGTAAATTAATGAGTAATGCCCCCTAGAGCAAGTCATGATTTTCTATGTTCACTTGGACACTCTGAACTACAGCTTCAGCACTGACCATGCAGAAGCTGTCTTAATTTTTAATGCCAGACACCTTATGCAGAAGTCACACGCATGTTTATTTATGATGGTTTGGATGCCACAAAGTTTTTTACTAAGGACCAGATCCAATCTCTGGCCATCCATCTGAGAGCTAAAAAGCTAATATACTCCCATGCCTGTCTAAGTAAACTGATTTTGAAGACACCAGTTCTGCTGAGGTCCAACAGCAAAGGTACTGGCTCTGGGTGACCTTTTACCATTCCAGGTGTTTAAATGCTGTAGTCCTAAGAGGACTGAAAGCTTTGGATTTCACTGAACCAGGAAACAGAAATCAGGTGTAGCATCAGCTCTTTTATGCCTACCAGACCAGGCTCCAAACAAAAGCTTATCCCTTTTTTGAGCACATGGAAGTAAAGGCTGGAACGAGAATAAATCTGCTCAGGTTACAGTATATCCATCAAATTACAAAAACCCTCATTCATTTTTCTGCTCTTGAATGATTCACAAACTCTATCTCTCTATGGGTCTCTCACAGCCATCCAGTCTATTCAGTGGAGGGAGGGTGGTGAAAAGGAAGATAAGTGGTAACTCTGCTTACAGAAGTTGCTTCACAGAGATGAACAAAATTAAGCCTTGCTGGGAAGGAAAGAGGACACATTCATTTAGCTCAGGAAGTTATGCTCACCCAGAAGGGAAAAAAATGCAGTTTTCCAGTTCCTGTCCCATGGAAGTTAAGGATTTTGTGCAGTTACTGTTTCCAAAAAAAAAAAAAAAAAAAAAAGGGCTAGCAGGGAATTCAGGAATCTCCCTCTCCAGGTGACTGCCCTAAGCAGTAAAGAGTCAGGCTGAATAGCTTTGAATAATTTTTTTCTAAGCCAACACCTTTCAGAAGGAAAGCTGAGATACCTTCCTACTTTCGAGGTGGAAGTGAGTACTTTCTAGGAGAGTAAGAATAGGTGTTTGAATTTTCTCAGTGAAGAGGGAATCAAATCTGGATCTCATGAGCCCTAGCTATATATTCAAATATTAACATCAACAATTCCAGCTATCACTGGTATCTGCTATTTCCTCATAGTATTTGAAAGAAAAACATTAATCTTCATTTCCGCAGAATTTCACTTTCAGAAAGAATTCTGAGCAAGGCGTCAGTATGGGTAAGGGCTACTGCTACCTGATCCACAGACAGATTGAAAACATGGATACTGGCAGGTTCCAGTCCAAACCATGCTGATTGCTCAAACAGCACCCATAAGGCAGTAACAATTCCCATGTTTTGTACTGGAGCCAGTGAAGGTTTAATAGGACAAGCAAAACTGAATGGTGGGGAATCACGCGTAGCAGGGAATTAGCACTTGACAGACAGGCATTGACTCAGGGGCTCCAACTTTACAGCAGGCAAAGAGTTCCTCCACCAAGGTGACCAAGGCAGGGTTCTGCCCACGACTGCACTATGCTTTGTTCTCCAGCTTCCCTTCTTCACTCAATGATGCCCTTGCAACAGGCAAGAGAGGCAGCAGTCCCATACAATGGCTCTTTTCTCCTCTACCTACCTATGGCCCATGATACTGGACAGTTCAGGCACAGCCAAATATGGAGGATGTTCTTTGGCTTTCTGAACTTCATTCTAAGCATCTGGGGCCTAAAATTAAGCAGTGGAGTCTTCCAGATTTGCAAATGTAATAGAATAGTAAGAAATAAATTATATTCAATTGTACATGTATTTCCACTTCTGTATAAACAAATGAAAGGAAGAAACAGTTGGCAAAAATACAATGCGGATATAATTCTGGAAGTCCAGAGAAAATGAACACTAACTCTTCTTTCTCTTTCCTCTAGATGATGAAAGCCTCTGAATGATGAATTCAGCCCCTACCATCTTTGGCAGTGCAATTCTAGTGTCTTCTGACTGACCAGAATGTTTCATAGTACAGAATACTATATCCAGTGCTGTACAATCCTTAACAAAAAGAATTTTGCTGAAGGCACTTAAAACCCATCAGTTTCACATTTTCTTGATGGTAAAAAATAAGCCACATAGTTTCAGTGACACATTAAGCTAAAAAGTCATTAAAGAAGTACTCCTCTCAGCCGTTCTCCTGCTTCCACCAGCCTATCCTTCTATCGCCAGGTAAACCTGCTCTCTTTTGCCAATACAAGCATGTGCACGGTCATGGAACAAGCTCCCACACACCTGCAAAGAGAGCTCTTATCCAGAGCAGCTCCCTGTTCTGGTTTACCACATAACTGTTTAGAGAGGCTCCAGTGGCAGGGAAGCAGTGTGAGGGCAGGAAAATGTGATGCAAGGCAAAGGGAAAAGAGGACAGCAGTGCTAGGTTAACAACTGCCTCTCAGTAGTGGTGCAGTCTTAAAGAATATATGGAACAGACTAAGAGTTTGAAAATAATTTTCCAATACCCTAACTTCCATATATGTTCAACTTAAGTGTACCATGACTTTTTGTTAAACTGTCAAAAATTTTACATTATTAAGAAATATAATATATAAAAACATGTATATAAACATGTATATAACATGTATATAAAAACAGTTTTAAGTATGTTTGCAACCTTTTGCCATTCACTAGCAACATTTTTAATATTGATAAAACCAGTATGGTCATTTATTCTCAGAAAAACCAAACTCAGATGAACTTTCTGGGTAAGGAAACAATTCAATGTCATATGCAAAATGATTATATATTTCCTGAAGTTAAATTTAGAACTTGTCACTACAATGGAGTTTCCTTCCAGTGTAAAACTGACAAAATCATGGACATGTTACAGAAAACAGAAGTCAACCATTTGTGGTGGAATACAGAAGTTATCTGCTGATCAGCTGAGTTGAATGAATGCAATACTTATTAAAAATTACTCTTGTGATACTGATTAAAATTTTTACTGAATCTCAAAGCCAAACAGAATAGACAATACTCTGCAGCAATAAAGCTATATTGATTACCTGCTCAGGGAAAAATTCTTGCAGAAAGGGACCCAGTAGTATGATGCCCAGTCCTTCTGGGTCTAATTTGGTCTTCATGAGGTTTACACTAAGATAAAAACATTGAATATAAAAGTATGAGTAAGACACTTTTATTCTTGCATGACTAAGTTATGCTGTGCTACCACAGTACTGACTGCCAAGTATAGCAATACTATTCCATTTTTAATCGTAAGTGACAACTGCACCAGAATGGCATGCAAGTTGCCAAAACACGGGTTATTTTTAAATAAAAGTAATCTGTTATTTTAAATTAAATAAGTGATAATTCTGAAGGACCACCATATTTGGTAAAATAATTTGAAACCCATATAATCTAAAACCAGGTTTACAGCCCAAAAGGCATTTTGCTGTCTTGTAAGCATTCTTTAAAGATACAAAAACCAGTCATCTTTCAAATATAGCTCTGTCACTGCCAAACAACCTGTTTTTAAACAGAGATTTGAAAACCTTCCAAGATTTCCTAAGCACGCTGAAATAAAATAAAATTTAACAGATACATTTCTTATTTACATCACGTACTCAATATCAAAGAAGCCAGAACCAACAAACAATGGAAATACTAACAATACTAATCTGAAAGCCTTACTGCATGACTACGGTCTAATTTCAGGTCACTGCAAACGAAGGTCAATTATAAGACTATATATCTATTTAAGCAATATATTTCTACAGGCAGCAGATTGTATCTATTTGCATCTACCTAGCCCTCTGCTTTAGTTACAAGTTGTACCGTACACAAGAACGTCCTCACTGGGTCAAACCAACAGAGCATCTTGCCCAGTATCCTGTTCCTGACTCTGGTCAGTAGTGGATGCTTACGATAGAGTACAACAGGGCAAACACACATCCTTAGTGTACCCTCCCCATTTCCAGCAGTCTGCTGCTCAAAGACATCTTCAGTGACAGGCAGTATCTAAAACACAAAGATATATATTTTTCTTTCCATGCATGTGCCTAATTGGCTTTGAACCCACATATACTTCTGGCTCTTAATAAATTTCACTCAAAAAATTAAAATTAAACTATGGATTCTGGGAATAAGTGCCTTCTCTGTTTTGAACCTGTCACCTGATAATTCAGTTTGTGACACCTCATTTTTGTATTGTGTGAATTAATTCCCTATTTACTATGTCAATGGTTGTCTATCTTTTCCAGGTCATACAGTCCTAACCTAGGTTTTCCTTGCATTCATGGCATTCTGTATCTTTAATTAGTCTTGTTGCCTTCCTGATACCTTTCTACAATATTCTTTCTCCAAGATGGAGTGAAACATCAGGCATTTATACAATGACATAACTCCTATGAATCCCACTCCATATGTCTATCACTATCAGTTTAAATCTAGAAATCTGCTCCCTGATCAGTAATATCTAGTTCACAGACCAACAATGTGTATGTGAAATCAGCACTGCTTTATCCCCTGAGCAACCAATCTACATTTACTATATTGACACTTTTCTGTTCCCGTATCTTCTAGTAACTTCTCCTGCTCTTACACATTGCTTTTTTTAACATCTCAAACATATTTGTATCAGCAACAATCATACAAATCCCTACTGTCAAATCCTTGCTGGTAAAATAACAAAATTCACAGACTTAATACAAATTCCTGTAAAATTCCTCTCATTATCTCCCTCCATTAAGAAAAAGTGGTATTTTTATTCTTTGATCAATTCTTTATCTACAAAAAAAGTTCCTTCCTATTCCATGTTTACACATTAAATATTTACATGTGAATTTCCCCTAGACTGGCCTTCGAATCCTTTTCTAAGTCCTATTGTTTGTTTGTCACCTCATTCCGATACTGCTTGGTACCAGCACAGTTCACAGTGGTAGGTAACCTAAAATAGTTCAGCAATGTCATTCTGATGTTTCTTCAGGATTTTGGTTTTTTTAACTTATTTTGACACTTCAGAATCTTAGTTACTCTGACCACCCATCAAAAGGCTTAAGTGCGGAACCGCTCTGTCATCTTCTCCAGTGATGAGGAGAACTGCTCCCTACCGCCTTCCCTGGTGAATGTGAAGAACTCACTGCACTTCTCTAATTGACTGAATACTTTAAATATTGGGAGTCATCTATCAGAACTACAAACCTCTTGCAAGCCTCTTGGCACTGATGGGCTCAGAAGACTGCTATTAGATTTTATTTTTTAACTTTGCTTATTAGTCTACAGATTTTAACTCTGCTTTACATTGTGTTTACATTTAATATTCCATAAATCCAGGTTCTTCTCTCTTTTTTAACGTACACACTATGTTTTTCTTTCAGAAGACACACTCTTAGTTTCTCATAGATGCCTCTTTTACTACTTAGGCCTTTAACCACCCCAGGTCTCTTTTTTGGGGGGCTGTGGGCAGAAGGTGTCATTTCCAAGGTCTTTTTGATTGTTGCACAGAAGCATTTTGTCCTTTTGGCTACCGCTTATTTATGTTTCTTCATCTTTAAGTAACTTCCTTTCTTGGTCCTAACATAGAACTAGTAGTAAATTATCTGGATTCTTTTCGTTTCTCCCTCAACATAAAGGGGATATATTACGCAAATCTTAAGAGAGTGGCTCTGTTAAGGTCCTTGGAAGAACAATTTTAAAATTCGTAACACTGAATGTGATATCCTATAAATATGCTATTATTATCTTTGCTAATTATCTATGATATGCTATTATCTTATTATTATCTATGCTAATTTATTATCTTTAAAAAAATTCACTTCTCTAGTGAAACCACGACCGAGGATTTGCAAGATACTGGACTTCAATCTTTCTATTCCTCATTCTCACTGCTCTCAAAGTACAAAATTTTGGCTATTTCAGTGGCTATTTGAAGCCTGCCCAAATTCTTGAAATGCTGCAATAGAGTTGCAAAAACATTGTGTTTGCAAAGAGACCCATGACAGATAATTTTTAAAATGCACTTAAAATTATGTAATAAAATTAAAGCAAGGTATATACTCACTAAAGAAATATAAGAACTATTTAAAAATACAGCACCACATAAGTTTTTAAATATGGCCAGTGTACAAAATTCAATCAGTTAAGCAGGAGGGTAGATCTAATAAACTTGGATTGTGCTACGTTTCAACCAAGGCTTTTTCTTTCAGCAAATCCCTAACACCTTTCAATGTTAGTGGTACCACAGCAGAGCTACTGAACACGTGTGTGCTTGTGCTTCAGTCTCCTCAGTGCACAGCCTGGCACTTGAACTGAAGAGGTTGCAAGTGTTGGAGTGATGGCCCTTGTACTGTTGTGGCTGAGAGGCGTGTGGGGACAAAAGCCTCCACTACTGGTCAAATAGACAGAGAGCATAAAATGTTTTAAACGAGCTAAACCTAGATTGACAGATGTGCTCAAACTGGTGCCCTAAAGGGCATCAAATGGTTTTTAAAAACAGGCAAAACAGATGAGACAGGTGGGTTCTCAGATACATTTCTTAAAAGACTAGAAAATTTTACTAAAAACACATGCAATGTCATTCAGTACTGGCTATGTCACCTTGCTAATTCATGTCTTCTCTACAGTTTTCCCCTTTACAGTTCTAAAATTCTAATCAGGTCTGAGATTCTCAGAAACTTAAAGCCTTAGATTAGATAATCACAAATTTAAATAGTACATTTGGAGGCAAGGCCTTTAATTTTCCTTAAGAACAAACAAATAAAAAACAAGCAAAAAAGCCTGTATGGAGTTTGAAATACATTATTTATACTTGTGCTCCACACTAAAAAGACAGAACATCTAGAACTCAAACAGAGTAGGTTCTCAAGATAATAGTATTAGGCAATATATTTATTTAAGAGGAGATGATTTCAGACTGCATATTCCATGGCTTGATCATGGCCTTTCAGTACAGCAGGTCTTTTGACTGGCTCTTCATACATCAATTTATATTTTATGTGCTATGCACAATAAAATAGGACAGGGCTATGCCACAAATGCCCTGAAAGAAAAACAGCCAAATGGAAAAACCGCTGAACGAAGAAGGAGAATTTCTGCAGATTTATTGAGACAGCAGACCAAAAAGGCAAAAGAAATCTTCTCAGACCTATTAAATGATGGCTTTTTTCTTTCACTTCCTTTAAAAAAAGTCTCTTGCAGATTTCACCACTTATTGTCATAACATGAATATGAGCCTTTTGTCCTGTACTTTCTTTTGGTTTGGGTATCTCTTTACTTCTATTTTCACTCCTATCCTCCAAGTGAAAAACTCAATAAACTTCATTACACTTTAAACATTTGAAAGGGCAGAAAATGGGCTCAATCACATTTCAGATGGCTGTGGTAAGTAAACTTGCAGTCTCCACAGTCATTCTAGTTTTGACCCAACTAAACTTGACCAAATGTTTACAAGAGAGCAGAAGCAACTTTTGGAGCAGTAAAAAAGTTCAAGCGCTCCGCTCTCCTTTCTGGGTTAAGCATTTAGTCACAAAACATGGTAAGTTTTGACACTGAAGGTTAACTGCTGTCACTTAATATTAGTCTTGTCTGTCCATCTAATCCTGGGAATCAATGTGTTATTTCTGAAAATAAATGGCAACTATAAACACTGCTAGGTCCTAAGTGCTGGTGGAAACAAAACTGTAACTGAAGCAGTTTCAGCTTCAGAAAGATCTGCAGAAAGATCCAGTGGTATTCCAAATTTGCCTCTGAATACCTTGACTGTTTAACTCTTCTGTCACACCATTTCACCCCATTAATATATAGAAATATAATCCCATCTACTCCTCAATATTTAGTAATGCAGTAGGTTTGAGGGGGTTTTTTGCTTCTAGTTATCACTACCAAAGTTAGACACATCTTAATTTTAATTCTTCCCCTTTAATTTAAAGCTTAACACTTCAAAATAACATTCTGTGCCCACAATGTAAGTAAACCCAAAACCAAAACAAATCCAAAACTGTAATAGATATGTGGTAAACTGAATCCAGAAAAAAAGCCTTAAATGATAATTAATGTGACTGATACTTCTGCAGTATTTAAATTTTATTATACTTACTATTCAGGATCTGAAACAAGGTCCAGGGCCTTCATTACATCTTCTAGTAGCGTGTCAGGTATAAACCCATTATCTGAAGAAGTAGCAAAGTTTCTTGTGAGGAAAAGAAACAAAATGCTTTCCAGGAGAACAAATTTCACTCAAAAATACAAATCCTACACATTTTTATCTGTAAAATTTGCAAGCAAATGGTGGGGGTCTAGAAGGAAAGCAGTTTTGAAACGCTTCTCTCATGCTTTAAAAAAAAAAAAAGAAGAGTGCAATACAGAAACTGGATTTATCACTCATACACTTAGAAGCTTAATACTTGCTAAGAAGTCAGTCTTTGTATTGAGTTCTCCACTAGGCACCTTGGGATAATAACTGTACCCTTTTTTTCTTGTTCCCTTTTGATTAGTTAAAATAGTACCTGAATGCTAGACATCCTCTGTTTTCCAAAACATAAGAAAATTTTCCGTGTATGCTGCATACATTCAAGAACAAAATCTCATGAAGAATGAATCATATCAGATCAGTTGTTTTATGAAAATTTAATATAGAAGAAATAAATTTTATTTAAGCTTTAGGTTAATTACAAAGAACATCACAAGGTTAAAAAACATCTCTTTTAAAAACTCTAATTCCTATTGCACAACTTCCCTTACTGCAGAATTCTCAGATAATTTCTTCATAGAATTATGGAATGGTATGGGTTAGAAGAGACCTTAAAGATCATCTAGTTCCAACCTGCCTGCTGTGGGCAGGGACACCTTCCAGCAGACCAGGGTGGTCAATGTCACTTGTAGACCGACTCCTGAACTGAACATTTCTTAAGGACTAGGCATTTCATTCCTCTCTTAATGAGTACATTTCTATTAAAAAAACTTCTAATTTCAGCACAAAGTACGGCCCTTACCCTCAGGGTCATATGTCTGGAAAACTCTTCTTGCTTGTTCTGAAGGTGCTTCAGGAGCAACAAGGGCCATGTCCTATGGGGGGGGAGGGAGGGGAACCCACAAAGTAAACTTACAAAATATTCTTACTTCAGATACAGATTAGTAAGAAAATATTTAGCCATACTACACCCAACTGAAACCTAAATTAATGAAAATTTCAATACAACAGAAGAAAATGTAATTTGGCAATTTTGCTGATAGTGACATAAAACAATCAAGAAACATGCTAAAGATTATTCCACAAACTTCTAGACGGATTTTATGCAAGTCTTTTCATGCGGATGTTGTGGCACAAAAGCTAACTGGAAACTACAATTCCAATCATTTGCACTCAAGAGCTCCAAGTGGGAAAGCACACAGAAGAAACTAATTTGGGAGGAGTCCCTTTGTCCTGCTAATCTCTCCTGGTGAGAACAACTTGAAAATTGCTTGCTTGACATACTGGAAATATAAATGCTAAATTTTTGTATTAATTCAGTATCATAATTAATGTAAGTTTAAGGATCCATAAATATGACTTAATTGAAATGAATGCACTGGTTAATGAAAAATTTTCAACTGATTTTATAAATGAATAACTTGAACATTTACAGAAAACCAGTATTTTAACTGCGTATCTTCATGCTTACCTATGTTCTAAAATCCTTTACTTTCAGATAAAAAGACCATATAAGCTCAACACAGTTAGTTTCATGATGCCAAATAATGTATGAAGTTGTGCAGTTGTTGAGCACATACTCTGTCACAATGGGTAACACTCCTGTTATTACATAATGTACATAAATACACTATGAAATTTTGTAATGCGTGACCAACTCTTAAATAATTTGGAATACAAGACATACTAAGCAGGAATAGACTTCATTATCACAGTGTATTACAGTAAACTAATGCAAATATTTCTCAGTTTAAAATCAATGATGCCATAGCATATAGAGCTTCCTAAAAAAAAAGATGATTAGTGATTTCAATATTCAGGATTTAACTCTGAAGAAGGGATATTTTAGTGATAGTTTCTTATTAATGAATCAGCAGCTCATAAAGTCTGTGTAACAGGGGAGAACTCTTAAAATTTACAATGGCATGGAAGGATATAACCCAAAACAACTTCCAATGGCATAGACATTTAATTTCAAATGTAAACTACATAGTTCTGCTTTGGTTTATGAGTATGCAGTTCCTTCCATACAATCTTAATGTAATCCAAGAATAAAGACTATCATTTGCATTGTCCTCCCTACCCACAAATTATCTTGTTAATGTAGTACTTTCCAGTTTCATGCGACACGAAACAGATTCTTTACAGGAAGTCTCCTACAACTACCAACAATTTTTTTTCATAGTCCAATTGCAAATAGTGTGTATTTCTGTTAGCATTTTAATTTTCCAGGTCCTTAGTTTTTCAGTTCATGTATGTGTATGTGGAAAGAATTTAGAGATGAAGTCACTGAATGCATTACCCAAAACTGAAAATTGTCTCTTTCAAGAGAAGTTTTAGATATGGTAAAGCCTCCAAATTGTTACATATTAACACTTTTTATTCACTAAATGGGATTTACTGATGGTCTAAGCAAGTAACTTCAGGTAAAAACTTAGAGAAGTCCGCCTTAGAGAGATGACAAAAAACCCCACCTCTCTTATCTGTAAAATAATTCTAACTTTTCACTGAGACTGTTGTCCTGTAGAAAGTTTAAAATGCAAGATCCTTTACAGACAAATCTCATACAACATCTAACTTATCATGTCATTCACTTCCAGTATCCAGATAACTTTAGAAGTTCAATTAGTTCATATATTTGTATCTAGGGGGAAAAAAAAATACCATAGCTCCCTCATGCAATAAAGCTGAAAATGTGATAAACATCTAACAAAAACATATTTCAGCTGCCCAAGCTGATATATTCACCATATGTGCCAAAATATATTGCCCACCCCAGCCTTATGAATTGTATTTTGATGTAACCCATGCATCGAAAGTTCCATATAAGGGAATCTCATAAACAGTTAATTACAATAATTATTTCCAATACTAAGTACAACATGTCCCAAAAATCATGTTTCACTCATTGGCTCTTGTGATACACAAACAAGTCACTTTATATTACTTTGAAAAGTTATTCTCATCAGTAGTACCAGTTATTTTAAGATCCTATGTTTAGCCTCAGAGGCAAAAAATATTCTTCATAAGTTTTAATGAAAACATTCCAGAAGTTTTCATTCTACAAATGAAAAGCAGAACATAATGGCTAAGCCACACTGAAATCCTGGCTATGAATTTTTACGAAGCTCACACCCTGAAAGACCCATTGCCCTGAAAAATGAAATCTGCTTGCATATGAACTGCTTTGTGGTTGTACACTATCACTATTGAGTGGTATATGGAAGAATTATATATCGTAATACTAGCTTTCTTCTTAAAAATTTACCTAGAAACAATATAGAAACACTGATTTTTTTATCAACTTTTTAACTTGCTGTAACTTAATCTGGAGAACTAAAGTTTATTTAATCCAGTCTTGTATTACAGAGAAAACTGTGTATTTTTCAATGCTATAATCAGTGGCTTTTAAGGCATCAACTTTTCCAAAATGGCTTCCTAAGAAAACAAGGTTGATGGGATCTCTGAAACTGACTCCCATCTCTCTAGCTGACTTCTGAATCCATTGCCCAATTTCAGTTTTACAGAGGAAACAGGAGTCTCCCAACTGGTTACTGAAACTGGATGCCAGGCAGAGCATCTCAGTGAGGAGTTAGTTCAAAAACAAATTTGATCTTATGTATCAGCAAGGTTCCTTTGGAGATTATCTTTTGAAAGAGAAAAGACACTTCACACAAGCCTCCTGATGTATTATGTAACTGTATCATTATAATTTGGACACACAAGTCTTTCACACATAACCAGAATGCATTTCAAATTGGATAGTGCTCTGAAATAAGAATATGCAACTTCAGTTCCTCCTGTGGCTGTAATCATTCATTTGCAATGAATCTCCACATCCACTGTACATACCCCAGAGGACACAGAGAATGTTCTTCTTCAAAAGGTGAAGGGATCCTGCTACCAACGCCAGAACTGAAATGCTTTTTACAGCCTGAGATGTAACAACTCACTTAACTAAGAGAGAATAGACTTGAACGCAGCTTTATTTGGAGGCAAGGAGCAGAAGTGCTGTATGTATCACCACACGTAAAAATGAGTTAATGTGTTCTAAAGGCATCAAGATAGTTTTACTTGTAGGGACTGGCTAGGAAGTGAACCAAAAAGTAAAATTTAACACAGACTGGAATCAGTTGAAAAGCAGGAAAGGTATCACTACTATGGTAGCAAAAATAGGTTCAAAGTCTTAGAGTGATATAAAAATCCAGTTGTTGATTCTCATTAAGATGAAGAAGGCTCAGTAGAACTTGGGCATTGGTTGAAATTAAATAAGAGCTTTTTTTCTAGGTTTTCCTAGGAGCTATTTATCAAACCAAGGAAAAGAGAGTCCTAGAATCACGGAAGTCCTTAAGATCTAAAATGGGAGGCCATTATTACCATCATACAAAGAACCGAACAGTTATGGAAAGGTCATAGATCTTTTTTTCCTCTTAGGCATCACTGAGGAAGTATTAAGACTGCTGAGGTATGAAGTTACTGGTTCTAAAAGTACCAACATAGCATCTACTGTCAATCTAGGCAGACCATTGTGAAGGGTCTGTCTGGAAAGGGACAGTTAAAGAATTATGCCATGCTAACAAAGCAAGTCAAATCCTAGAACCCTTACCTGCAAAGTCTGTCTTAAAGCATTTGATGTCACTTGACATAAATGTAGTTTAAAAAACCATGAGTCTGGCTCTGAACAGAGAGATGACCAAAGAAGACTAGTTCAAGACTTCCATTTGTGTTCAGGGACATCATCTGCACCAATAGTTTGCAGGGGGCACTGTTCCTGATTGTTGCAGTGATGGTAGTGCCCTGCACAGACAGCTTGCAATGATTTTCTTGTGCTGGCCAAGGGAATGTGAGATTGCTCTGCAGCATATTATCTTCCATGAGAGAAGGCATTAAAAAATGCCAAACAACTGGAACATACCCAAAGAATACTTGAAGGAGTATAAGATTTTTCCCACTTGATAGCTGTATATGGAAAAACTGAAAGAAAGGTCCTTGATTTATCTGTCACTATACAAGAGCTCTGCAGCCACATCTATTTCCACTTCAGAAAGGCAGGTATCAAAGATCATATACTGCATCCTCCTAAGCCTTGAAGAGGGGCTATGAGTCTATCTGGGATTCAGAAAATGCCGTAAGAAAATACTTTTCTTGAATAACAGAGGAAAAAGGCACAAAAGGAAGAATGCTACCCCCAAAGTAGCAGAGTTCTTATCAGGGGTCAGAAAATAAAATATAGGCCTTTTAGTTTAGACCAGGAAAAGACAACAGTTTATCTGAAAGTATTCAGCAAGGGATAGTGGTGGTGCTGGAAGAACATTCACGGCAAGCAATTTGTTGCAACAAGGTGGTTACAACGAAGCAAACTAGCTCTAGCTGCACACTGCCTTGCAAAAGTGAAATGACTGCATTGACTCTACAGTACCTGCATTAGTACCTTGCTGAGGACAGAAGAGAGTTCTCAATAGGGAAGAATGAAAAGCTACATATGGACTACACTGAAGTCTTTTTCACCTTCACCCATACTACCAGACAGAAGAGAGAGCCTACCAGATCCAAGGGTGGGGTGAGGCTGTGGAGGAAAAGTGAACACAAACCAAAATCTGAGGACCTTGTCAGCCTATCCATCTGGAAAGCGGGGCTTTTAACATACACTCAAGTCAGTTATAGAAACCACAATATATGCTCCATTGCTGAGGGAGAGGATAGTTTAATATGATAGCCAACAAAAAAAGCCACAGCATTGCAGTTTTTAAAAATAAGAGAAACTCAAAAGTACAGTGAATACCTGTTTAGCAGCTACATTGCCACAGATGGTGGTGGTTTAGTTTAAAGCGTCACAAGAAGGCAAAAATTCACTTGGTGACTCATTAAAAAATAAGAGCTTCTTCAACATGTTCCTTGCTTTCATGGACAGATTACAAGAGATTACTGTAAACCAATAAAGATTAGGTATATAGTCTTTTTCTTATTCAGTTACTAGCTTGTTTTGCTCATCAACACAGAACAAGGTCTTTGTTTTGAAAGCAAAAACAGATTACTGGAATTACAGGCCAGGAGTCAGCATATTTGAGTTTACTGGAATTCTTATCTAATAACTAAATTACATACTACCCTCCAGCCACAAGCTTAATCTGGAAGGGCAGCTTTTCAAATTATATTCACATAGCCTTTTTATTTTTGAAGACAGAATGCAGTGCTATACAAACACTAAACTTTGGTCCTAAGAGGAGTCAAACTGGAAGTGGACAAATTCCATGCTTTATGACTTCCAAAACCTCCACTATATAATTAATTCACTCAAGATGAACTTCAGCTTCTATTATTATGCTACCCTTTTTCTATGTAGAAAAATTAGTATCCAGTATTAAATACTATTTCTACATCTAATACTATGTCAGCCTACAGACATGAGCTGATTGCTATACAATGCAGTGGTGACTATTAACATACTAATTCTATTTGAGAATTACAATAAGGAGGGGGGAAATGAATAAGTATGTCAGGAACATTTGAGAGCCAAGTTTAAAACCAGTGAAGATGTACTGCAGAAATTTACATCTTCCTAAATACAGTTCTCACAATACTGAAAGCTGCACTTAATGTTGGAAACTAGCTCATAGTATTCACTTTCCTGCTTAAACCATATAATTCTCTCTTGGGAAGATGAAAACCCTCTGGCTTGCTTCAATCTAGAATGATGAAATGTTTTTCAAAATAGGCTGGATCAACTATTTTATAACTCAAATATGATGAGTGTTTCTAAAGGACAATTCTTAGCCTGGTTAATCAACCTAACAGTAATATTTTATGGCTTTTCATGTGAAATGTACAAGCTCTGTGAAGCAATGAAGAAAAGAAGTATATTAATAATGGATCGTGATCCACCGTTATTTAGCATTGGTAAGTAGTATTTTAGGAAATCTTTATATGCACATGTTGCTACACGTACAGAGAAAATACTAAATATTCACAAAGATCAGAGTTTCATATATTATAAAAACAGTATTGCCATGTATGTTCATATTTGAAGTATACTATTTCAGGTAGCTAATTCCAACAGTAGCAGAGTAGAGCAATTAGCTTCTATAAAAACCAGCATGTTTATTCTTTTCTTAATACAAAACGTGATTTTTTTCATTAAAGCTGTATTATACAGTAAAGCCCATCTCACTTCAGTCCAACTGCATGAGCTTTCTTAACTACACATAGGCAGTGACTTTCTTCTCTAAATAGACCTGCACTGTTTCAATATTTTCATACCACAGTCTCTTTGACAACTTTGGCACCCCTCTGTAACAGTTATTTTTAAAGTACACATATAAGATACCCTAAACTATCAGCTGGTAGAGGAAAATGGCATTGGACTCCCTGTAATACACAAAGAAAACAGATTTCATATGCTTCTTGTGTAAAACAAACCAACACTGGAAAAAATGCACTTAAATACTGAAATGAGGTTACTACAGTTTTAGAAACAAAAGAATATGTTATGCACATAGCTAATCACACATAACTTCTTATGTTATGTAAGGGGAGAAAGCTAGAAAATACAGGCAATGTCTAAAATATCACTAACTGTGCTTCACCTTTGCTAGGAAGAGTTCAAATGTCCCTCCTCCATAGACAATCTCTGTCCCTGCCTTTTCTCTGTATTTGTATCCTTCCACATTTAGACTTTCAATTCATTCATTCACATATCCTAACCTGAAAGTTGAGCTGCCTTATCAAAACAGGTCAAATATGCTATTTTTATTTTGTATGCAATAAAGCTGCTATTGGTATGAAAGGAGTAAATAAAGGGATGAAACACTTATTTTTTAATGCTTTTTAAAAAGTGCTTAGAAACTGGTTGCTAAAGATCTTTGTGATTGTACTTGGATTAAATCTGATGCTGTACGTGGATTCACCCTATGTTCCTGGGGATTCCATGGCTGTCACATGTATTACGGTTCTGTGGATCAAACAACAACTACAATCCAAACTGATTTCAACCAGGTTCCTGCCATTTATAAAATGATCTAAAGTCACCTGATAGAGATTCTCTGCACAAGTTCAGTCTGTCACGTCAAAAGTTTATTAGGCAGTTTGTGAGTTCTGCAAAAAGCACAACTTGGCACAAAGTTTCAGAAAAGGACTACAATAGTTACTATTTTAAAGTGTATTCTTATTACTGAAGCATATGTTGTCATGTTGGCAATCTCATTTTCTGTTTCTAGTTCCTGTATCTATCCCAGTAGGGTTTGGGAAAATGGGAATAAAGCAGGCTGAACAGAGAATAAAAAAATACATAAGCCTCCACTTCCAAGGATATATGGTGCCCTTCTCAGAAAGAACATCTGGTCTTCAGACATTCTGGAGAAAAAACATGCAGAGAGACAAATGGCCACAAAATAATTTCCCCGTTGTTTAGCCCAAGAACACTTCACTTAAAAATATCTTTAATAGGCATTCAATAACTATATTTAAAACTCTCTGTTTCCTAAGTTCTGTAATACATTAATGACTTCAGGACATTTTCTCGGGAAGAAAAATTGTAAGGAGAAGAATGATTCCTCGGATTCCATCCAGAACATGTATTTATAACACGGGAGCAAGGATTAACAGCTATTCACAGAGATTAACTTTCTCAAACAGAACACGACAGGCAGATAATCAGTTCATAAGCTAGAACTACCATTCTGTCACGGGGTGAATATTACATTCCCAATTCTAAGTCTTAGTATTCCCAGTATCATTATCTAGTATCAAAAATATGCAGTTAGTAGGCTACAATTAAAAGATAAAGTAAAAAGGAAGGTGATTTGTAAAGCAAAGAATGGATGGTGTGAGCCTGGCACTATCAAGGTTTATGACTTCTACCTCTTACCTCATATAAAGGTACATGGAATATGTGGAGAAGTTGTTCATTTTATTTGCCTTCTCTTCATTGTGTTACTACAAGCGTATTATATTCCGTATTTTGGAAGACAGTGGTTTAGCTTTTAGGGCTCTTATAAAAAATTCTGTGCAGAAATGACTCAAAATTTCTCTTTCAAAATTCAGTTTCTGGAAAGATTCCATGAAGATAACCCCTGATCATGAATATACTATTTGCTGTCCTAAACTGGTTTATTTACTGACCTGCTCTGGTTTATAAACTTTGACAATCACACATACATACGGTTGTTGGGGAAAAAAAAAGGAAACTAAACTCACCTTTTTTCCCCTCTCTATGTGCTGAGGTTGCATCTTGTGATGAACAGCACCTTCTACCTCTGCCTTATCTCCTTCATAAATACACCATAGTGCCAAAGCCTGGTGTGGACACTGGAGCATAGCACTGCATTTACAGAACTTCTGGAAAAGTGTTCTACTGCTTTTAACTAACACCCTTTTTTCAGTTCTTCACTTGACGCCAGATTAACTATTGAGAAAGCTAATGTCTTCTTCCTAAGTGTGTGTGTACTATACAATAGCTTGCAAACTGGCAGGAAATAAAAATGCACTATATCTATTAAAGTCAAAGCTTTTGGGTTAAGATTTCAGAAGATCTTTGAGGGAATCAAGAAGTTTATGCTTCTCCATCCCACTTACTCACAAATACTGGATGAACTACAAATTGCTCAGGGTGTAGTAATACTTGCTCCACTATCCAGAGTGGTTCAAATAAAAAGGACAGTAGTATATCCAAATATATGCAGAAAGCTAAAATGTAAAATCATTTTGAACACTAAAAAGCCAGGGTTTAAACATACAAATGAGAAAAAGGCTTATGAAAAAGAGTTTTATTTTTCAGGCCAAGATCTACTGTGAACTAACCATTAACTCTTTCACAGCTGGGAAGCTATCAGGCACTGAAAGGATTCCAAGTTGTGCCATGTAATATTCCATAACAATGACCCACAGAAGGAATCAATTATGTGAAAACATATTTATAAACAATACCTAATTTCAGAACACTACCAGCAGATTGCAATAGCTGCGGACATAACACATGCCAACTGCAGAATCCAGTGGTCAACGTTAGTGCACTGTGCGAGGCAGATATGCTTGGTGACTAAGAGGAAAAAAAAAGTAACACAATACACAGGAGCCCGGTATATTACAAAAGGTATGTTTAAGAAAACTTCAGGTGAGTTCTCAGTGGATGTCTGTATACTATCGCATATCTGAGCAATAGCATAAGCAATACTTAGCTATTTAATACAGCTGAAAATGAAATAATTGTGGCAGAATTAAGTGGGACTTGTATGTGGAAAGGCTAGGGCACCAGACTAATGGAAGAAGCAAACGATGGAGGAAAAAACCATCAGTATTTTGCTTTTCACTTGATTTGAAATTACAAATACCATTTTTTAAATGAAACAATTCGTTAAATATTGATTCGATTTTTAAATACTTCATTAAAATACAATTAATAAATTGATAGTTTTTAATAGTATTGATCAGCCAGTATGTCTATTAATCCAAATTTTAAACCCAGAATTATTTACCCATTATGTGATGACTCAGGCCCAATATCTTTGCTCTTGTATCGAATATAACTGAAACCAACACTGGTTTTACACTTAAAAGGGATACAGAATGATACAAGTTCTCAGCTTTTGTTTCTATCCAGTACCTCTACTTCCAGAATTTATTTGATAGAGTGACTTATAAATTATAAAATTGCATTTGGAAATTTCTTTGGTGTATTTACTATTTGCAAACCACTCTGCATATACTACAAAAAAGACTGAAACAACTAAAATGTGTTTCTTTAAAAATCTGTCTTTCCCTTGGTAGGCTAATGTACATGCAATCTAGATGTTGCCCACAGCCGCCTCCTTCCAGGGACAGGAGGCTGCAATTCCTTCTAGAAGTTCTCCCATGAGGTAGGACCCAATTTGTCACCCAGCCCCCAGTTTCAGTTTACATATGAAAGTCATACATTCTAATATGAGGAAAAGCAGAGTGTACTCCTCAGGACAGCACTGCCTACAAACGGGCAGGAAATGACCCACCATTTCTATACTGCTCAGCAGATTTTTCACAACAGGTGCTTGACGTGTTCACCACAAGCTGTCCACTAAACGCAGAGCTAGCTCATGTTCAGAGACAATATATCCATCAAGTTATTGCAAAAATACTGTCTCAAGGAGATGACTACCCATTAGTGTCAAATATGTTCCCACAACCTCCTGCTAATCTTTAAAAATCAGACAAAAGTTTGTTTCTTAACCAACTGAAATGCAAACTCAGCAAGCAAAAAGTAGTAAGAGCACACATTTTGAAGTGAACTAGGAAACTGGAAAAATAAATTGATGGATGACCTCTAGAATCACTTTTCTTCCTAACTTTATTTAAAATAGACTTGAAATGATTAAGGAGACATTTTTCCTAAAAATGTTTAATGTGATATTCATGGTCATTACTTAGGCATATTTTCTTTGTAAGTTTTCTGATTCAGAAGTGCTCCTACAATATGCTACATTGACAGCTTAGCAGTTTGTGGGAAATTCCTTCATTTTTGATTTGTGTCTCTAGAAAAGGTGCACTTACTGCACTGGTTTTCTATCCTTTATTCTCTCATCCTTCCTTCCTTCATTTTGAAGAGTATCTCATGCAACAAGCAGTAGTATTTTATTTTCAATTTTTATATCTAAATGCTGCTGGATTGAAAGTTTCTATTGGAACTGCTTGAACTACTCCCCACACCCTATTTTACAAGTTTTCATCTAGGCGTGGAAACAGCATGCCTAGAGTCAGTACAAAGGCCTCGTCTCATCTCATCTCATCTCATCTCATCTCATCTCATCTCATCTCATCTCATCTCATCTCATCTCATCTCATCTCATCTACCTGAGCACAGAATAGCATCAAAATGTGTAACATTTCGGGATAAATTCTTTTCAGTAAGTATAGCAACTCAAAGGAGCTTTGTCTTCTGCAGTATTTAAAAATTCTTTTAGTGAAGCTGAAGTAGAGGCCATCAAAAATTACGAGCAGACAGAGAGATCTGAGTTGGCTGCTCATTCAAACAACATGGGAAACAGGAAAATAAAATGAAACAAACATTTCTCCTGAGCAAAGCTAAAAACTGTATGATAGCTAAAGTTTCTCATGAAAGTCACCTCCACTTAAAACCGAAACTACATTTCTAATTCAATAAAAAACCAAAACCAAGCTAGTCTCCCCCCCGCTCCAAAAAACCAAACAAACCCAAAAAAACCTCACCAAAAAAAACCCAAAAACACCCAGAGACTTCATAAATGACAATGCTCCAGATTTTTTTATCTTTAGGAAAGATAAAGCCACCATGACTCTGGGTAAATTGATGTCATGAACTGGTTTCATTAGAAACAAATATGCCACCACATACTGTTGCATCACATACAGAATCTCTTTTACTAGAATGAAAAATTTAGACAAAATCTAAAAGTTACTTGATAAATGCTGGTGTGAAAATCACTGACATGAATATATAAAGTACAAGTTCTCTCACAGAAAACTCTCCAAACAAACAATAAGCAGACTATTCAGAAGCACCTGTTCACAAAAAGGACCACAAATCTGTAGCAGGAACTAATTCATCTGCAAGTAAAATCAGAGTACACCCACAAATAGCAGAACACACACTTAAGCTCTGTGATCTTGCAAAGCTAGAATAGTGTAGAACCTTCCAGAAGTATTTTATTTTGAAATGTCCCCTGCCAACAACGAGACCTCAAACCTGGCCTTTCTACTAGAAAACTCATTTGGAATTGCTTATGAACTTATAAACTGCTGTGTTATTCAGAACAACCTAAATTCATTTAGCAATAGCATTTACACTACAAATCTTAAGCCAACCATTTTAGTAATTTCAATTCTTTTAGAGAGCCCACAGCTCCCACAGGAAACACCCTCCTTCAACATTCATTTTAAAAAGGGGTCTCTTCCTGCAGAAAGGAGGTCTTGAATTAATAACCAATAGAAATAGTTAAAGACTCAATGCTGATTTAGTCAGGTGAGAGCTATTGTCAAAAATGGAAGAGCATTTGCCTCCCTGCTCTTAAATAGCACACAGAAAATGGGAACCCTGCTTTAGTCCAGAAGTGATTTCTGCAGCTGCCTCACACATCTACACCTTTTCCATTTAGGTGTCCAGACCCTCCCAGACAGAACCAATTCCTCTTACTTCTGAAAACTAAAGACCCTAAATCCACATGCTCTGTAACCATTTCCTGAAGTAGAATCTTCAAAATGTGATTTTAATTTATTCTATGATGAAAACATACTTTTTCAAAATTTGATTACCTGCATTTACTGGTCATGGAAGCCAAAACCAAAAGGAAGTGCATAGATATTTTTCACTACTTTTCCAAAGTAGGAGAGTTCTTAAGTTAAAGGATACACATAGGTTACTTCCGCAGAAACCGAAGTTGTTAATACATACTAATAATGACTGACTTTTTACATATGCATCTTGTTTTCTTTCATACCACTGACAATCTCTGTTCGTGTTCTGAGCTTAAATGCTGTACCAACTAACACTCTCCCTCTGCCCAGTTCTGGTAAACACCACTGACCCACACTTAGCCTCTTCTATAGCAGCGTCAGTGTTTGCTGAGGTGCCCCTCGGTTGAACTCTGATGAAAAAGATTGTTTAGGAAGAGAAGTGAATGTTCTTTCTTCTGAGACACAATACTATCAAGGATGCAGAAGAAAGGCCCTGAGAATAAGTAGAACAGGTTACAGTGATCAAAGTCAGAAAAATAAAAAAATGTAATCCAAAACCAGTGTGGTTCCAGGAGACCAGGACATGACATTTTCATTCAGAAGCAGTAATTTGTAACTTATTCAGATTTCTCAGACAGGAGTTTTCTCTGCTTATCTGACTCTTCAAGTCTAGAAGTGCTACTACAATGCTGTAACTGAAAATGGATAGCCAATTCTGTTGTGGCCTCTGTGCTCAAAGACCTAGAAACAAACTAAGGGAATTTTTTAAAGACCTACACAGCTGAAGTGTCCCCACAGACAGTTTCAAACACCTGAAGTCACCAGACAGACATTCATCCCATGCTGTCTTTACACTTTCAATGAGTCTGAATTCAAACTTCAACACCATATGGATTTGCATGTCAGCAGACAGTATTTAGAAAGCACCTATTAACCTCCTGTTGTTCTTCCTATTGTTTGCACTGGAACATTTTCTTGTTATATTTTGCATAACATTTCAACTTGTTGGTATTCTTTTATAGAGTGTCTGACCACACTTTGACATTCCTAGAAGTTCTGAATTGTCTCAGCTTGTCATAACTTCCTATGTTATGAGTATCATAAAAATAATTAACAAGTGCCCGTACAACATTTCATCCAGAACATCACAGCCTTATTTAGAGCTGCCCCACTTCCTACTCTCTCTTATCCCTACAATAAAAGAGAAAAAAAAATACAAAAAGACTGTAACGATAAAGCTGATTTTTAGAAGACATTTACAACACCACATATTTGCCTTCGCACTGTCTGACAGAGCACGCAGGGAAACTCAGTGTGTCAGATGAAACATTCCTTGTTTGCTTTTGTTGGACTGAAGCCATTTGAAAGTTTTCCTATTCACTGAATGGAAGGGTTGGCAGGAAGAGGCAGATGGCTGCTTAGATTTAGTAGCCTATGAAGAGGCTACATACTCACCTTTTCAGGCAAAATCTACCTTGCTGCAAACGCACAGTCCATGACCACTAGGAGTAATAGCCACACTTATTTTTTCAGAAGACGGTAAATTTGGACTGCTGAGCACTAAGCAGCTTTCTGACTTTATACACACACAGTTGTGAAGAAAAGAAAAATAATACAATGGTACTACTTATGGTTCTTTGCTAGGAATGCCCCCCCAGTGATTCACTAAAGTTTTTCCATCTCTATTATGACACACGTAAGTATCAGACGTCTAAAGACCTATTCAGGTAATACAGACGTTTGCATGTGCTTTCTGACTTCAACATTTACACATCTGCTGTAGTATTTTTGCTCAAGACAGTCTACCTTAGAAATGAATTTATGCAAGATGCGAGATTTCATTTCAGATATTTCCAGATTCTATTTTCTTTCCAAAAGATCTAACTACAAATAATTATTTGGCTGATGACAGGTTGGCTAAGTCCCAGACAACAAAACTGCTGATATTGTCTCCAATAAAATGTGCTTCAATCAAAATGGCTGTTTCAATGAAGAAATTATTTGTTATTTCTCTCTACCTCCAAATCTCTGTACTAAAACGAAGCTAATAACTCACTGGGTATGTACAGAAATGCTATGACAATCAAGATGAGGAGATGAAGATCATGCAGGTAGAAGAAAACTTCCTCTTTTAATAACAGGAGAAACTGCTGACCTACTGTAGACTTCTCTTAAAACTAGGAATTAACACTCTGTTTAAGGCTATTTCATGCAGCAGCATTTACAAGAGAGCTTAAGCCCAATTACACTCTTTAATTAATTCTCCCTTTAAGCTATAAGTGTGACCTTCAGCCAAAGATACTGTGCTGCATTTTGCTCATTAAAATCCATTGAAAATATACAAAGTTTTAGAATGGCAGCTATGAACAGATTTATTTATTTTAAAAAATAAAACATTTCTCACAGTGATAGCTACAAAAGAATGGTCCACATTCAGAGCAGTGCAAATATATTCCGGCAGACAGCAATAGAAGTCTACAATATTTAAATCAAAACATTCCAAGATAGAAAAGTGCGGTGGTTTATCGTTCATTCCACTGATAGGAGAACAATGTTTATCATTCATCAAATGTAAAAAATCTGAGTCAAACATCAGAGTATTAAGAACAGCAGCCAGCTTTCTTTAAGTAGAGATGTTTTCCTTAAATTTTACTTTTATACAACACTTGTTTTATAGAACATACTTTCTTTAAGTATGCAGAATTTGAGTAAAACCTTTTGCTTGTTAAGCCCCATGCTCAAGGAAAGATAGTAAGATTCTGTTCTGTTCCCTAACTTTCCCATGCTAGTTGTCTATAGCAACAGTAGCCTAGGAAGATTGCTGTTTCTAGATTTCTACACCAAATTACTCAGCTAATGACAGAAGTGACTACTGTTCTGCTCAAAAATTGCCTAATATTATTCTATTTAAAAATAAGACTTTATGCTCCTGTAAAATAAATGCAGCTTCAAAGAATTAAAACTTGGGTTTTTAAAAATTTAATCTGCACTGGTGTTGGCTCCACAGTTTGTTTTTCTCTTTCCATTCTGAACACTTCTTTCTCATGTAATCAAACTTGCCATCAAACTAGAAGCTCCATCCTCAGTATCAAACACCATCTACACAACTACACATTCTACTTTAACAACTTGCTCATTAACCACTGGCAATGCATTCAAGTTTCTTCCAGTAGTTTTTGACATGTAGCTTCAATTTATACAATAATGCTTTGTCAACACAATTTGTACTTCCACGGTAGCTGACATCTCTGGTCCACCTGAAATGCTCAACAACTGCTGCCTTAGAAAGGGTGAGGTTAGACATGCAAATTCAAAAACTAAGAGCTTTTACACATCTTCAGCTCCTGCTTTGCTTAATAATAATAACAAAAAAAATCTAGGAAATTCTTTGCCAAGACCGTGTCAATTCTTTATTCTGCTTTTTATTAATCACAAGCTGAAGTTTTCCACAGTGTAAGTGGAGTTCAGTGAAGAAAGGAGAACCAATTGGAGACACCAGATATTGATACCCAGTTACTCTAAACCCAGGAAACAGCCTTCAACAGCCTAAAAGAAAGAGCATTAGAAGTGGATTTCTGTCTGGAAATGGTCTCTGTAGACACCAAAGAGTAGCTGTAATAACATTGTGACAGGAATGCTGCACTGGCATAACAGAGTGATTATACCTACTTGCATCACACTGCTGTCTGTATGACAAGGTACTGACTTTGATGATGACATTCAGAAAAATTGTGAATAAAATTTCAAATTTTAAATAAAAAAGCTTTACTAGGAAAGACTGGGGAGAGAGTAAAGCAGAAAACAAACATCTGAAGGTCAATAAGGATTTTTCTATTTCATGGAGTAAGGAAGAAAGAATATTTATCAGACATCAGGGATCAAAAATTTGCAAAAAAATTTCAATGTGTAAAACTGGCTAATAATTTCAAGGATTTTTTAAAATTTAAGTTTCAAGATTAAAAAATACTACTACACATAAACTTCCAATATATTGTAGAGGTTTGTTTTTTAGTAAGAAAAATTTAAGCATTTGTGTTGTCTTTCTAAAGATTAGGCAAAAGTTTTACTTAAGGAAATTCAACAGTTCGAGAATTTACAGCTTTTATCTTTGTCATATGTTCTAGAATTTATTTTCAAGACTTATAATTAAAGTTTTAATTAATTTTTAAGATATTAGGTACAGGGAAGTTAACTTCTAATAAGTACCAATAAATATACCAGTAGGTACCATTCAAAGTTTCAGTAAAATTTTTTATCAGAAACAGGTGTTCTATAAAAACAAAATTTAAGGAAAACAACTTACAATCTTCAACTAAAGAAACAGAAAATTGTCTTCTTGGAAAATTTGATCTAAGATTCTAAACTGAGAGTCCTCCCAAAAGCATTTTATGTTTCACAGGTTACAGTAGATATCTGACAGAATATGTATAAAGAATTATTGTAACAGTCTCAATATCTATTTTTAATCTAGAACAACCAACTATAGATTAAAAATTGTGAAAGTAATGTCAGGGAGATGAAACTACTACATAACTCTCTCTTGCACTATAGAAATTTAAGATAGTACTTATTCCAAGCATGGTGTTCCAAAGCACACACTACCCCCACCCCAGTAAATTAAACTAAAACGGAAAGACTTCACACTGAAAGTTATGAGATATTGTTGAGGTATGGCAACAACTCTGCCTTCAGAGAAGGCTTAATTAAAAGGTTTAGTGAGTATGTTTTTACATTAAAGCCACATAAAACTCACGTTGTAGCAGGATCTGCACTTTAAATTTACATGGTATTTATCTGCCTGAGGTTACCAAAACCACATCTAACATACCTTGGCAAAGAAGACTGTGAGGTGCGTTTCACTGCCAAGTATCCAAATGGGAAATTTTGGAGATTTCAAATAGGAGCCAACCTAAAAAGGTACAACAAAATCAGAAATATAAAGTAAACCCAGAAAGGTCATCTAGTTAGTGACCAAGTTTATGAGAACTTAGTTAGTTTTCAGAACAGTTGGGACTCCACTGATACAAAATGTTCAATAAAAAGAAGTAAGTCTCTAACTTGCAGACAAGTATTATGCTTAACAATACTATAATCAGATGCTAATCAAAGGTAAAAGTCCACTTGATGTATTAGCTGGTTTGGATTAATTAATTCAGAATTGACATTTATTTAATAAATGAAGGGACAGCCAGTTGCAATCAATACACCAACATTCTGCCAACTACATTATTCTCTTTAACTCTGAGATAAGCTAAAGGAATTCAATACAGACTGAAAAGAAAGCAAAGAACAACCAAAAAGGTTTCGGAATTAAGGAGTATTAATGCTGTTTCAAAAGCAGTCTTTGTAGAACAGCCAGGACCTGTGACCCAATAGGGGATGCTGGGTAAGTTCAGGGAGGACTGTCTCCCGTGGATGGGACCCTATGCTGGAACAGGAGAAGTACAGATGCCCTTGCAGCCCACGGTGCAGCCCGTGGCGAAACAGCCTGTTCCCCTGCAGCCCATGGAGGACTGAGATACGGACTGTACTAATGGTGCACTATAGCAGGAGCCCCTTGCTGCGGCCAGGCTGGGAACAAGTGCAGTGTTAAACCACATAACCAGCCCCAAAAGGTCCAAGGGTGGAGGTGGCAACTGATGTCTTTAACTTGTTGAAAGCCACAATTTTAGTTGCTGTTACAGGAATTTACTGTAACAGGAACCACCTGAACCAATGGAAGAGAAGCCTTACAAGAAGCAGATGCTGTTCAGCAGTGACCCGACCTGAGCTGGCTTTGGTGCCCGATAACTCAACACAGCACCACCTTTCCTATCCTGAGCAATCACCAGAACAGCTGGAGCCCAAAGCCATGGACTAAATGAACTCAAAGGACATTTTATGGACATTTAGCGGGGTGGTCAGACTAAAGGAATGACATATATATTTTATGTCAAAGGGTGGGAAGTAGGGTGGTGGTTAATGAGGTTGTATTGAATAGTGTAGGACCTGAGCACAACATAAATGGTATGGAATAAGGAGTGGAATGTGCTGGTTTGGAATGGAATAGAGTTCATTTTCTTCACAGTGGCTAGTATGGGGCTGTGTTTTGGACTCATGCTGAACACAAGGTTGATAACAGAGACATTTCTGTTGTTGGTGAGCAGAGCTTACACAGAGCCAAGGCCTTTTCTGCTTTTCATACTGCCACACTGGCAAGGGAGATGGGAGTGCATGGGAGACTGGCAGGAGACACAGATGGCACAGGTGACCCAAAGCAACCGAAGGATATGAAGTGGGAGGGAAGAAGGAGGAATGGGGGACATTTGGAGTGATGATGTTTCTTTTCCCAAGTAACTGTTACATGGGGCCGTGCTCTCCTGGAGATGGCTGAACACCTGCCTGCCCATCGGAAGCTGTAGTTAATTTCTTGTTCTGTTTTGCTTGTGTGTGTGGCTTTTGTTTTCCCTATTAAACTGCCTTTATCTCAACCCATGAGTTTTTCAGCTTTAACCATTCTAATTCTCTCCCTGTCCTGCTGCTGGGGGAGCGAGTGAGTGGATGTGTGGGACTTGGTTGCTGACTGGGGTTAAACCACCATAGCAAAGAACAGAACTTCTCAAATAAAAACCAGAAATCAGGAAATTCTGTCTCAACAGGAAGAAACAATATGGACTAAGGCGCATATAAGCTACTTTCAAATGTTCAGAGATAAATACATAAAGTACCTTTTAAATTTTGAATATATTATATTTAGAATACAGTTGCTTAATAGTAGTTTTATCGTTTTTACTTACAGATATTTATTTTAAATGGAAGACAGTGACAGCATAAAAAGAGATCAATAAAACTGCAACACAACAGCAAGCCGCTTTGGGACTTCACAGTTTTATAACCATCTACATAACTTTCATTTGAGTTGTTTTAGTAAAAACATAAATTTCTAACTAGCAATAACCAATTGGTGCAATAAAGCTCTAATTTAAATAGCATCGAGCAACATTTACTTGGTAAGATGCATTTAACAATTTTATCATGTATTTGTCTTAATATATTAGTCTCAGACTGAATTTGGACATTATTTGAAAGTTCTTTAAGATCTCCAATAGTACACAGCAAAGCTTTCAGTAATACTGTTAAAAAAGCCCACAACACCTTAATGAAAGAAAATTTTTAAATGATGTAGAAAACAGCTTACCTTACAATACCTCAGAGATTCCATCAACGTCAAAAAGCCTACTGTTGCCTGTTTGTGTATGCCAAGAAGTTCTGTTCAAAAGAAAACACAAAATTTGTTCAAGAAAAATCTGCAAATCCTATTTAAAGCCATTTTTTCTTACTTTCAAAACTCGTCAAGTAATAACAATTTTAAGTTATGCAGTTTTAGTAACAACAGCAAATCATCAAGATATAGTAAAAAATGGTCATTTCTCTATAAAATAAGATCTCTATAAATAAGATCTCTCCATATATCACTCTATAAAATAAGATCTCTCTATAAAATAAGATCCAGACTCATGGTTTTAAGAGCTTCCTGTTGATGGCCTCTTTTCAAAAAGTGCTGGACTTTGTAGGAGATGAAGTACTTGCAACTTACATCACAATTATTCTTAGAAAAATCTAAGAAAAACAGCTATCCCATATATATGCATATATGAATGTTTCTTCCTCTCTCCCTCTTTTTTTTTTAGAGTTCCTTGGCCATATTTATCTTAACCATTCCACATTCTGAATAATAAAACACAATTTTGCAAATAATAGTTTTGTTAGCAGAAAAACTAATTTGATTTCCAATACTGACTTCCACTTAAAGCTCTTAAACACACACAGCTGCCAGGAATAGCTGAAATATTTATGTTATACTGACTGGAAGAGCACTTACAGAGCCTTACTCGAGGTCCTCTAATGAAGAATGAGAAAGTACTTCAAAATTCAAGCTTCAAACCTAATTATACAGATTTAGAAGAAGCTCTGGGCTTTCATATACATAGTCTCAAGAGTTCCAAGTACTGTCTGCTTAGAACAGCTCGGCTAGATCCCCAAATATTGTCAAACAAGAGCAGCACATACTGGAAACATACACCATGATCAATTTAAGAAGATCTACATTTCATTTAAGAAGATCTGGATTTTCTTTTTTTTCACTGAACACTGACTTTCATATTTGAAAGTTCCCTCTAAAACACTAAGTCTCAACTATAATTTTTAACATCAATCATTTGTGTACAACAGCATAAAACTGACATCTTTATCCATGGGCTAAAGCCTCAGGACCATAGCAAGTGAAAGAAACCATCCTGAATTTAAAAGATTTCCGGATTTACAGAAGTCAACTCTGCAACACCAGACATGCCATACTCCCTTCACCAACTTCAAGTTTACCTCACTGAATTTTGCAACAGTGCAGAACAGTTATTATAATAATGGTTTAACTTTTCCCTCTACTGTTAAACGAAAGTTCCCATACATCAAATTCTGAAAATCAAAACCCAAAAAACTTAGAAACATGAGCTTGTTCACCACCGTTGTGTCTGGAAGTACAACTCCTTTAGAGTGTCAGCTATACACATTAAACGGCTCTTTGCAGTGTAGAATTCTTTGATCTGAAAGCTGCGCTTTCACAGATTATCTTTAAACTTGCTTGGAATTAAAATATTCAGGGGTGCATAGATTATCCTTTGCAAAACCCCATTATCTCACTGACTTATAGCTGAGTTGGTATAAATTGCCATATGCTGAGACAATTCATCCTTTCTTTGAGTTGAGGGAAAGAGAGCTATAGCTCAATAAAAAAAACTAGTGAAGAATCCCACAAATTAGGGAATAGCTAACGTACAGAAATAGCGCATTTATACGTGCAAGGACGGAAACAAGTGGTACAAGTAAGCAACAGTACATTAGAGAAGTAATTTTATACATCACATACATTTCTTAAAAACCATTAACAAAAATCAGTGTAAAGTTCAGTCTGCTAAACAAGGGCTTCAGATGCAGGAGCCAATACCTGGGTGCAGAACAACAAAGTCACATGTAAATAATACTTGCTATTCAAGAAACTATTCAAAATAATTCTATTATTAAGTACTTTGTTCCCCTGACAGGTAACTAGATGAGAACTCTGACTGATAACTAGAGACATCTGGGATTCTGGATACAACAGTAGCCACACAGTGTGAATATTCTGAATAGTTAGTAGTGAAGCTACATAGACTGTGTATCTGGAAGCTCCTAGGTTAACTTCAGCTTGTAGCTGAACCTGTCACTGGTCTACCGATGCCTCCTTCAGAATTAGCCAACAGAGAAGAGAGACACAAAAGCAAAGACCACGCTCAGATAATTTACAAAGAAACAAAAAGAGACTAGCTGCACTAAATCAAAGTTTATTCTGTGAATATCCTCACCCTAGAAAGAGAGAAGATGACTGGAAGACACCGGATAACACCAAATATCAACTAATAAAATGAATATTTGTGCCTCTTGTCACAAAGTTAGTTCCTCTTGCTTGGTAAAGCACTTTTGCAAAGGACTCCCATTTCTGAACACATTTCTGTTGCCATCCGCATCAGCACAGCGCCACCCAGCGGCCACACCAACCCCACGCATCCCTGGCACCGCCTGGGAAAAGCAGTTCCAGCACCGGCTGCATTCACAGGGAATTGCTACAGTGCGTGGAGGTGAAACGGTCCGAAAAAAGCAGTAAAAAAAAAACCGAACTACCTCCCCATATCTTCCCACTGTGGACAGCTGTGCCAAGAGAAGAGATCAGAATAAGAAGAAAGGTTTAAAGGAGAACATGTAGATAGTCAAAGAAAAGATACCATTTCACTGGCATTTTTACCACCAGTGGCCAAGAACAATTCCAGTTAATAACTCCTACCCTATTTGGAAAATATGCAATACTGTGAGGGTCAGTGCTCTGAGTACAATCTGCAAACACATCGTAATTCCTCAAGTTTGCAATTCAGTATGTTCTTTCACCATGGCTAAAGTTACTGGAAGTACCTTTAAAATAGCTTATAAATAATTGTAATTATCTATTTATTAAAAACTGCTTATCTAAATAGATGAACAAGAGGTAAAGAGACTTTTGATAACTTCCAAATAAAACAGTATTCACTCCTTGTTATTCTGACACCTGCAACCCTTCTAGATGAAAAGCTCATAAGCATTGACAGGAAAGAAACTGAAGGTTTTACACAAAAAGAGAAACAAAATCCAAAGGAAATAATCAAGAAGAAAAGATGACAAAAAGAATTTTTATATAAAGGAAATGTGACAATGTACCCAAAATTCAGTCTTGCCTAAGAAGTTGTGAACAGTACTGGCTGCTCTTTACCTTTCTTTTTGACAGACTACAACAAATTACTTGGCAACAGGTATGATTATATAGACTTAAGACAGTGAATAAGCAGGTTCTGACCGTAATTATCCCAGGGCTACAGGAAAATGGAAGGCTCCCAATAGTAAAGTCTAATTACCTGACTGGTCAGAAAAACTAACAGGATACATAATACCAGATCCTTTAGAAGTACTAAAGATCATCTTCTGCTCCTCCACTCCCCACAAAAAGAGACAGACTCTATGGGAGCTCTGGTTCTAGGTTTTTAGGGCAGAACTGACTGAGAACCTAAATGTGGACTATTACTGTGTCCAAAGCAAGTCCAGCATTCTCAGAAAAGAAAAAAATTCCAACTTGGATAACTAAGAAATAAGGCCTACCAGAAAGATAATCTGAAAGGCAAACGAGGAAATGAACTCACAGTTTTCAAAACCAATATACTGAATTGCAGAACAGCAACTTATCCTAATTTAAAGGAAAGCTGCAAGAACAATTCAGATTGATTGATCAATCATAATCTAAAAATTCAGACTGATAAATCATAATCAAAAAGGGAAGATTAAAAATACTGAAGAGAACATGCAGATAAAACCCAGAAGACTAATTGAAAAAAATTTCAATTAGAAATAGGGGCGATAAAAGACAACAACGTCAAATAGAGGAAAGTTAGATACAACATCCAATGACATTCTGTAAGTCTGAAAGTATAGGCTACATGAAATCATAACCAAGTGCAAGTCTAAGACATCTCAAAGGAGATGATATTACTTGTTCATCATGAAACCAGAGCATTTTCATTCAGGTCTTGCATGGATCTGTCCTGAACCTCATTTCAAGTAAATGTTTTCAGTGCTGACTTACATGATGGAAAATCATTGTAAGAAATGTGCTGATGAACCTGAGATGGACTTTGTAGCAGTGGAAGAGAAGATGTGAACATTTCCACAATTCAAACTGTTCCTGCTTTCATATAATCTCTATTTGTAAAATTAAATGCAAAAACCACAAAAGCCTTCTAATCATGAGCCTCCACTGAACTCACTCCACTATGTCAATGCACTGGGGAGCCCAAAACTGGACACACACTCCAGAGGTTGTCCCACAAGTGCCAGATAGAGGGAAACAACCAGCACGTCTCTGCAGCTGCTGGTGGCCCTCCTGCACAGCCCACGATGCAGTCACCTTCTTTGCCAGAAGGACACACCCGTGACTGAGTGCAACTCACCGCCCACAAGGGCCTCGGGTCCTTTTCTACAAGGCTGCTTTCCAGCCAGCCAGCGCTGCCCCGTGCTGTTGCATGGTTTAATCCATCCTGGGTGTAGGACTTGGGTGCATCTCACGAGGTTACTGTTAGTCTATTTCTCTAGCTTGATGTGGCTGTTTTGAATAGCTGCCCTGTCTTTAAATTTCCCAAACTGCAGAGACTGCACTCCCTCCCATCACCCAGGTCACCAGGTAACTCCTACATTCAACTTGTAGCTGACAATCCTGTATTCACCGATATTAACATCAGCAAATTTGTGCAAGTATGTTTCGTTTCCATTTGAGGTCTACTTAAATTAAAGGGCAGTAAACAAGGAGACTATCAAAACAGAAATGGAATATATTCCAAATCTATAAGTCAGCATCTCAGAGTATGTAATAATTATTAACAAGCATAAACTAGAATCAACTTACTCATTCCTGAGCATTCTCTGTCTCCATCCCACACATTAGAAACAGCATGTCCCGTCAAGAGCAGATTAATCAAACTTTGGCTATATAACAGAAAGAAATTATGTAAGATATAAGAAATTAAAAGGGACATGCAATTTATTTCGAAAAACGTGGTTATCTGTAACAAATTTAAAAATTATTGGATTACCCAGACAGCCAAGCACACATTTTGTAACTATTTCCCATTAACTAGTGTGTATTTGTAATTCAGTAACACTAATTATCATCTCCACTCTTTCAAACATAAACTTGATATAGAATGTAGCCCTGAATTTGAGAATTATTCTACTGAAAATTCAGCGAGAACAGAAGCATTTCCTCAGAACTGATGCAGTAAATGGAGTTAACAGTGAAAAAGACACACTTTTCAGTGTTGCTTTTAGTTATTTTAAAGTTATAACTGAGTCTGTCTTTTAATGTCAGTAATTTCCTAAAAGAATGATCAGTTACGTAAGACATAAAAAATTAGCCCACATATCTATTTTAAGTGGTAGCACACCTATTTTGCAGCTTACCTTCCATGACCATAAACAGGATCTATCAATGGCTCAGTTGCATCTTCAATTTCATTTTTTATGTTTTCGATACCCTGCAGAAAAATTACAAACATTTTTGCTGTCTTAAGGAATGAGTTTCAACATTTACTCAGCAACAGAATGCAACAGTAAAACATTGGGAGGCTGATGTTTTTACATGAACTGATAACTAAACAGGCTGCTTTCTCATCAAAGGAAGATATTTTCAAACATCTTGTAAGGAAGGATGTTTTCAAAACATGTAAGTCTCCCAGATCGAAAGAGAAAAAAACTAACTCAAACCCAAAAAAACCAAAGGACTGAACCTTTCAAATTTTTAGGCTGGAACTGTACTGCAACATAGATGAAGATAGCATTTCATCCATTTATCTGGACTTGACTTAGTTCATCAGTTTATTGTTCACCTTTTACAGAAAAAGGGTTACATGATCAAACTTTCTCTTAACAAAGAAATAAAAACCACCCACAAAATACATCAAGCAACCCACAAACCTTTGTCAGTATTACAGAATACAGAAAGAGCAATACTCCAAATCTGTTTGTCCATGCTGAATATTGATCCCAAACTGCATCCTTCAGTTCAGGGAAGCTTTTGAATGCTCGTTTGCTAAAGACAAAAAACAATAACAAACAAACAACAGAAAAGAAGTATGTATTTAGATGAAGCATTAGAATAGTGCCACAAAGCACAACCAAGAATTACTAACACCTAACACGAAAATGTCAAAGTAAAACTAGAACAGATCTGGTCTTATATACAGAATGACACAGCAGCTCTTCTGGAGTTACTGTAACTGCCATAGAATCATCAGTATTTACCCATCTGAAGACGATAAATAATTCTGGAGCAAAATGAAAAAAGGAAAAATTTTTATATGCAAACGTTAACCATAAAGTTACATACATGCGTGAAAAAGCTGAGTGGCTTGCACCACTACTGTAATTCTATAAAACACTGTTACTGAAATTGCAAATAAACTGTATGTCACCAAAATAACATTTGCATTATACAGTGTTCTGAAAGACATTCAGCCCATAAACAATGGAGGAAAAAATCTTCTACTTAACCAGGTAAGACTATCTTCCAGGCTTTTGAAGAAATTATTATATTTCCCGTAAGAATTTGATTTTGTCAGACTCTAGCTCTGGAAAAAACAAATTGTTCAAAACATTGAACAGTGCTACATTAACATTTGAGACACTATCTGGTTGCATAATATGGTGACTGCCTGTATGATAAGGTAACACCATGTGATCAGATGTTTAAAAAGAAAAAAACCAAAATAAAAACCGAGGAATGGAAGAAATTCATCAATATTCCAGTGACGCACTTTCAATTTCTTGGGAAGGTTAGAGCTAAATACTACATTTCAAAACACAAACATTAGTTTTTACTGAGTAATTCAAACCAGATCATAGTCTCTGCTTATCTTATAGAAACAGGTATATTATTTTCGTTCTGATTTCTTGCACACTTTTAGTAAGCTTTGTTTAAAAAAGAAACAAACAGCTACAAAAATATATCCATAGATGGGTTTACTCTGGCTAATAGTTGATTTCTAAACATCCTTTCTTCATCAGTAGAGTACACATGGCATACAAGGTATGCAAGACAAAGCCAGTTCTGAAATCCATCTGATGTCTGAAGGCAAATGCCAGAGCATTCATTCCCAGTGAGAACGACAGAAAAAAATTAAGTGGCTACCACAAGTCCAAAGATTGAGGGGGTGAGCAGGAGGGAGCAGGAAGGGCAGGAAATTAGTGTTTTGATCAGATAAGGTTATGAAAATTTTATATTCTCCTCTTTCTTATTTCCTTATATGACAATGGGTTTAAAAAATAAACTATAATTACTGCTGATAAAATAAACTGTGGTTATTTCAGTTCTAATTAGCAACATTTTCTGTCTCGGATGTTTTTTGGAATTCTGCTGCTCTTTACTTCCTCTTTGGGGATTGATTTGTATAATATTTACCCAACTGTTCACTGTGAAAATAAAAGGCTGTTACCTTTAAATACATTCTCACTAGAACTGTGAGCTCTGTGTTTACACCCCCAAAAAACCAGTGTTTAAAGTATGAAACAAAAATAAGTCTTGTATATGAAACATTTTAATAAATGTTTCTTAAATCAAGAAAAAGTACTAGATGACATTATATAAATATTGAGGATTAACATCTTTAACTTAAATATGAATCTTGATTAGATTCACAGAACTCTGTGTTCATAAACTCGAAATGCACAAACTATCTGGCCAATTTATCACATTACATTGCTTCAGTTTTATTCTAAAGCCTAATACTTACGCTCAAAATAATATTCCATTTTAAATGGTTAAAATGCAAAGAAAAAACACAAAACCCCCCAAAACAAAACTTGAAATCCAAGTTTAACCTGATGAGTAAGACACAAAAAGTTCCTCAGCATACCCCTTTCAGGCCTGTGAATATTAGTATAACTTCAAAATATTGTATTTTAAATGTTCCAACATATTACTTACTGAATTAATGCATGAAATCGCTCAAAGCCAAGCTCTTCGACAGCCAAGGCAGCTATACACAAGAGACACTTTTCAGCACTACACATGGCAAAAAAATGACACAAGATACACACAGCAAGCTAGTATACTTTCAAGCTCTAATTATATTTTTAATCCTCCCTCGACATTTAAATTGAACTGATTAGTATAAACTAATTTACTGCAACATTAAGATTCCACCATACAAATTAGTGAGAATATTTCTATTTGGACTAATCAATTTATTAAAAGCACAAAGCCACTGGAGTGTGTAGTCTTGGAAATATTTGTCATATACCAAGCTGTTGATTTTGCACAAAATGTGGCTGTCACAAAGTCACCAAGCATATGCATACTATAGATATAATTTTGCAGGTCAACAAAAAGTACTATTTCCTAGAAAAGCAAGCATGATTATTTGGATCATTTTATCAGTGTAGGTAAGCTGTATTTTTTCTTTGAGTATACACTTCTATTACTGAAATTTAGTTGGTTTTTCCCCCCTTTAATGCTTATTTATTACAAACAAAAAAGTAGAATTATTTTACACAGTGTTACGCATTCTGTTTTTAAATAAGTTCTTGTTGTTTTCTTTCAATAATGGATAAACAGCCTTTCAGATTAGTGTTGCATCCAGGACATAAAAAAATACAGCATTAGTGTCTTCCCAAGTTCAACACAGGCTTTATACCTTTCTTTTCTCTTTTCTGTATCTTTCTGCTAGCAGAACAATACACAAAACAGATCTCCTTTCTGGTAGATGCCACTTGATGCTGGATGTTTAAACAATGTCTAATCACCGAGCTACTGAATGTGACTGCATACAATTCAGTTAAGATCTGAAGCCATTAGGGCTAATACTCCTAATCAATTCTTCCCACCAGAATTCCAGAAAAGGCATTTTATGCCCATTCTGATCATATTTTGATTTGCCCTATATGGAAATAGAACTGATCCTCAAGCAACAGAATACTTTCATTTTCTACTTCAGAAACACAGCAGCAGCAGTCTTAAGAATTTTAGTTTTTGTCATTTGAATAACTACAAGGAATTGCTTAGATTACCAAGAGTAAAACTGGACTTAAAAGAACGTATTTTTAAGACATTTTTATAAAATATGAAACAATGAATCTAAATCGCAGAAAACGCTGCAAAAACTAACCTTGCTTGAAGAATACATGTTTTCGTAAGCAGAAAGTTAGAGGGACTAACTCATATAAAGCAATCTTTGAACCTGGGAACTTGCACTACTAAAGCCAATGCATGGCCAACAAGTGACTGCTATACACCACAAAAGCAGATGAAAATGCTATTGCATTCAGTTAGTGTGCTCGAATCCACCTTTTGTTCACACAGCAGGATGATAGGCAGTTTCATTCTGTTACTAAAGAACAGAGTGAAATGCTAAGAGAATTACTATTTGAAATAAAGGGAAAGAAGTAGAAATTCTAAAGAGAAGTAGAGCTATACATAACCCAAACAATGCTAAATAAAGACAGCGCTTAGTGGAACAAAAAAGAACGAACAGCAAGAGAACATGAGATGTATGAGAAATACAATTGTATAGAAACTCTTTAAAATGATACTCTGTCATTCTGTGTCTAACCATATTTCATGGCTTTATTATAGACATACTTCCATATTCAACTCTCAAACAGTCTGCCATATGGAACTGTATCTGTAATACTCCCTGCTCACCCAACTCATCTCTTAAGTCCTATCAACTATGGCAATGCCAGTTTCTATTTTTACTGAGTACAGCAGTCAAGCAAGAAATAAATTTATTCCTTTGCACTAGCAGTTACACAACTCTCCATTACTCACAATATCTTCTCCTCAACATCTCTGTCCCACCCCTAACCAGGTTAAGAAGATGGTTTACAGGTAAATAGCAGGACAGAGGAAGGGAAAAAAAGCTCAAACCTAACTAACATATCTTAAATTGGTTAAGTATATTGCATTATACATAGAAGGCAAAATACTGTACATACGAGAAGTGCATTCAGCGTCTAGGAGGGAATGTAGAATAGAAACAATGAAAGACATTAACAGTGCCCATGACATAAGCAGGCTGTACATGGTTAATATATCATAGCCTTCCTTGAGCACATTCCATGTTATTAAGGACAAGTCAGGCAGAACTTGAAGACTTGTACAGAAACATGAAAAATGCAGTTATGTAATAAAATGGATTAGTTCATAAGTGTCAGTGTTGAGAGTAATTATTAACTGAGTGTGTGTTTAAAAACACTGTTGAACATTTTCTACGGTTAGAAGTCCTTTGGAATAAGTCAATACATTAAAAAACAGTATAGTAAGATCCTGCAGATAACTAGTCTCTGCTTCACTTTCTCTTCAAAACAAACTTCCTATCATTGGCAAGAGCTTCAGAGACAACTAAAAAACACACAGGAATTAGGAATTTCAGAGTTACAACTGCCTTATCTTGCAAAGGAAGGGGTTTTTTGCAGAAAAGTTGCAGATACAACTTTCTGTATAATACTTTTTCTTACTTAAAAAAATGCTCACCTTGGAACTCTTATGCACTGACCTTCTGTTTTTTCAATTAAATAACATTTTAATTATTATTGTTTGAGCCTTCTAAAGCACAGGGAGCACTTGCTAGAAGCAGATGAAGATGATTTGTAACAAAGAGCTCCGGCATGACAAATTGCTATAACTAGCTGTGCAAGTATAAATCTATTTGTACAATTCTTACTTTGTAGTTATGCCACAAACTCGTGAATAACATATTCCTTCCATCAAAAGATAGCACCTCTATAAGCAACATGTTCTCATGAGAAGAGATTTCCATACTTCTTAAGGCACACATTGAGAACAAAAACCAAAAGAAAAAGCAGCTTATCTTTTAAACCATTAGAACTCTCCTGTTATAAGATTAATAAATACAACTCTCTGATCACATGTGCACAGATAAACTTTTCATGTCACTGACTCTGCAGTAGTTAGATATGACTGGATGCCTCATCTTAGTGCAGCAGATGATGTTTCCTGGGTCCTTGACGTCAGTAACTAATGAAGGAATCAAGACATTCACAAAAAGCAGGTAACTGAAAAATTCTAACCTACAAAAAAATTATGATAATTTACCAGAAGGTGATTTAAACTGGTACTGCACAGAGAGATGGAAAAAGGCTACTTATCCATAACAGGGGATCCAGAATATTTTAGAATAAATAAAGCACTGGAGAATTTTCTACAAACTCTTCTAAAGCACCAAGTGACAAGTATTCTTCCAGTGTTAAGCACGTAGGTGTTTCAAAATTAAAGATATATTGGGTCCCAATAAATTACAAAATAAAATTGAAGATTACAGAAATTGCTGAAATTCTAAAGAAACATGTATGTTAGAACTCCAGTGATAGCACATTGCTTTCAACAAAAAGGATCAATGTCTCTAATTACAGCAAACAAAAATCTATCTTTTGGTAATGGAATCACAAAGGCAAAACCCCCATCTATGAATTAATAAAAAAGCAGTGGTCCCTCAAAAACTACGTAATATTTCACTAAGTGATGGGTAATTTAGCGTAGAAATACATCTTACAAGGTTGTTCCTCTCGACGACTAGATTCTGCAGGACTTTCAGAAATACTAGCAGTTTCTTCAGTTGTTTTTCCTCTTATCCATGTTGCCAGACAGTATGACTCAGAATTATCAGAGCAAGCCATTTCCAAAATATCACATAATGTATGACAGAGAAGGTTCTTCTGCTCCTCTTCTGAAAGATCAGAAACCTAAATGAGTTTGATTGCTGAGAACCACTGTCATATATAAGCTACTAGCATCTTTTTTACACATTAGTACTATCTAAATAATTATTATTTTTATCTCATTAATTACCAATGTTAATTGCTCTTTGACTATACTGGACCAAAGATTATAAAGCTGTCTTTAGAAAAATGTGATTTTACAGGATTTCTAACCCATTCTCTTTCTTAATAACAGATTTCAATTAAATATTTAAAAAACACAGAAGTATTAAGGACAAGCACAGACCTCACAAATAGGAGTTCTGAAGCACGTAGTATACATATGGTATGGAAGCACACAAATAAAAAGAAAGTGTGAAATATTTGAAATTTTTTGAACTAAAACATGCTTTACAAATAAATAAAACAGAAAAATAATGAGGGGGAAAAAAAGAGGTCTCAGTACCTGGACAGTCCCTCCAAGAAGACTTTTCACTGGTAAAAAGCCTCTTCAAAAGGAATGCCTTTGTAAGCAAAGAATAAAATATCATTAAAATACAAGACAACACCACCTTCTACATTAAGTCACAAGCTCTACACCACAGAATTTTTGCATGTTTTTAGAAGAGTTTCAAGCTGCTCATCATTCAGTACAAGACTCTGAACCTGCCCTGTTTACTGACTTTTCCCCATCAAACCAGCTACAAAGGTGGCCTCATAACTACATTGAACACTACTGAGTTTGAACCTTAAGTACATCTCAAATACACACAGTGCACATTGACATATACACCTCAAGACTCACAGGACTGCAGTAATGGAGGCACAAATATTTTTCAGTGTAACTGATCAGTAGTACAAGACATCTCTAGTCACTAACACAAACCCCTTTAGCAGTTAACAAGCCCACCTCTTTTAACCATGGCAAATAATAACCTGAAAATCAGGTTAAAGAAATCCTACGCATCTCCATATCCCTGCTTTATCATCAATGCTAACGCTGCAATTAAAAAAAAAAATATATGCTCTAAGTTACAGAGAAGGAACAATGAAAGAAGAAACTTTGTGAAGCAGTTTTGGGTTTTCTAATTACTCTGTAAGATGCCATTTCAGGTATTTGCAGCACCTTAGAAAGAGCTGGTTCAACTTTCACTGCTTTCCTGACATACTCGCCCTGTTCTCCCATTACAGATTTTTTGTACACCCTTCTAGTAATTCACAGCAGCAGCAGGCACTGCAAGATCTGTTTGATACCTTCTTCCTTCCCTACCTGGAACTCAATTCACTTTTAAATATGCTTTAATTACTTAATTTCAAGGAAGTTTAACTACATCATCTAAAAAAAAATATTTGTCTATAAGAACATCTTATATGTTAAAGACTTGGCACTGCCTTTATAGGGCTGGCTGGTCCTATTCTTTACTCTCTCCAATCTCCCAAATAAAAGACTTGTAATTCTAACATCAAAGACCAGACACTCTGCATCTAGTTTTAAGACCACAGTACTAGAGAGAGCCATACTATGGAGTACAATTCATAGTAAAATAGTTTTTTATTGATTATTTGCCACTTAAACAAATGGTGCTTCTTCCTGTGGTACAAGTCTTTTGGTGAGACCAGCGTTAAGAGTAGCAGAGGTTTTACGACATTATACACACCAGAGATGCAAACAATTCCACAGTGTCAGTCAGTTCTCTGACCCAGTTACCTTCCAGTTCATGATTAGATTCACTCTGCTACACGATTTAAATATGTCCCATATCAGTGGACAAGGCCTCCAATCAGACTGAGACATACCTGCAGAATTTGATCTATGTTTAAGAGGAGTCACCAGCAGGTTACCAGAAAAAGTAATCTGGTCCATGACTTAAAGCCTGCCTGTCCGTACAAGATGCTCCTACAAGACTGAAGAGCAGTCACAGTTAAACAAACTGCTCCAGCAGAACAGATCTAGCCAACAGGTCCTACATCCACTCAGCACTCAGAACTGCCCTGAAACAGCACTGCAAAGAGCATGCACGGCCTGCAAAGTACAATTGAGTAAAAAAACTAAAAAATCACAACCACAGTTGGTTTAGCATATCTGCAACACAACTGAAATCCTAAGCACATTATCAGGAATAAAATATATTTACCTGACATATTTCAATTATTCTCCTAATTAAGACTTTAAAAGTATAATTTTTCCCATTTTAGTACATAGCAAACCTTGTTAAGATTTGAAAATCAACTACTTCAAATATTTCTAATACAGAGTTACAAAAAAAAGCAGACATTGTGACACAGATATTACCCTTAAAGGCAGGGAATTCAAGAGATGTGAAAGGATTAGGATTAAATTTGTATCTGATCTTTTCCTCCTCTCCTTTATAATGCATTCCTGATTCTGAAGTTACTTCTGCTTGGATCAGCCTGCTGCATTTCCTCAAACAAATGCCCTTCTGCAAAATTATAGTTCAAAATCAGCCCATGCCCATCTCTGCCTTTTCACAGAGATTTTGCCTCCTCCACGCTTTAATTATGACATCAAAATACAACTGATCTGCAACTTTTTTCATATTTATTTTAGCTCCAAATATATAAAGAACAAATTTCGGGCTTAAAAATGGTTAATTTTAAACCATTCCTATAATAAAGGCATCTTACCTGCACAGGTGCTATCACTGCACAAGGGCCACCTTCAAATTGTTCTAATGCAGTTGATTCAGAGTCGCTAAAGACAAATCCTGTCAAATGAAAAAGGATTTTATTCAGTGAAATATGTAAACAAGCCATGTTTATGTATACTCCTTCCCTAACAGAAATGAAACCTGATTCGTTCACCTTCAAAAATCAGGTTTTTGTTTCCTTGATACTGCAACTGCATATGGTTAAACTATCCGAAGAAAAGAAGTCATAAGTACAGATGAAAGGACCGAAATTAATTATTTATACCTGCAATTAAATCATGACCACAAAGGTCCAACAGTTAGGCTTTTAAACAAAAGACTTTCTACTTAAACCATGGTTTTTTTAGTTTATGATCATTTATTTCTTATCGATAAATTAAAATTTTTGTTATTATTTTGTCTCACATGTAAAAAAATACATCTCGGAACCTTCACTGAACACGTATAATACACTTCTGTTCCTGATGACGGGCACAGTATGCCTCCCACTGATCTCATTTTTGACCTATTAGTGCGTTCTATTAAGACTGAAATGTGCTGAGTAGCTTAAATATTCACTTGTAACCACTGAATCAAACCTCTTAATGGTGTTCTTTCACAGAAGGTACATCATTTACTGAGATGCAACATCACCTATTTCCCCCCTCCACCCTTAATATATTTGTATTTCAGAATTATCTTACAGTCACATAATAAAGCAAATACTGGAGCAATTACTGCAAAATTGTTTAATTACCACCTTGCCCTTAAACTTGTCTTTAAGATAAGGTGATTCATAGCTTTCATTTCACATGGATAAATGCACATGCAATTACCTTGATGAAGCTGACACACAGCAACTTACAGTGAGTGGTGTTTTGCATTATCCTTTTAAGTAATGATAAGATGGTGCTGAAGTCATTCTAGTTCACTGTAATCTAGAAACCATGCAACTGTAGCCAGCAACTAACCAGCAAACACAAGCAAGTGGGGGCAGGCAGAAAGGGGATACACATGCATCTTGTCACAGACTGACAGTGTCAGTCCCAGCAGAAAGTAAGTTCATTGCTACTTTCCCACAATTTCTCCTTTTCCCAATTCTGTATGATTACATGCTGCCATATCCAAAGCATCTCTAAGCCCTGGATGTGAACTTGAACTGAAGAAATGCATCCCCCCACACTACAGCATGGCAAGTACATCATCCCAAGCAGCAAGAGACAGGACCACTGTATGTTTTGTAGGCTGTACTTCAACACAGAATAGTAGCTGTTTTGCAACAATGTGTATTTTTTGTTTTAAAAAGGATCAGTGTAGCCATGGGGTTTCCGCTGTGTCTGACCAAAGGCTCCAGGTTTATTTTTAACCACATGTGCAAATGTACATTACAAAGATGTATTTTATATCCAAAACCTAGGTGCCTATGTCAAGCCTACGTACTTAGATCTGGCATCACCTGATGTAGCAATGAAGCTCCATTAATTCATACTTGAACCAAAGTTTGCAGTAATGTCATTTTACTTCCCTGTTAACATGCTCTACTAAGAAACATCATCAGTCCTTTAAACTTTCTGAATGGGTTTGTGCAGGCTTAGAACATTATAAGGTAAGTCCTCCTCTGCTTTGAAGCGCTACTGCATGCCATCTAAGCACACTGCAACAAGAGAGCTTTTTTAGTTGTTTTAATGATTTTTTTCTGCAGAAAAACAACATACTTGGGTGTGGTACCACTAAACCACACTTAAGAAATCTTGAATTTGCTTCACATTCTTCAGGCTTCTTATAGAAGGCATGAACTGTCTCAGCTTAACCCTGCCCTGTTTTTCAAAATTGCTTCCTAAAAACAAAGAACATCGAGTGATCCACCAGAATGAATACAAATTTGAGACAGACAATGTAAAGTTGATATCACACAGAATTTCACAGAATACAACCACAGGCAAAACATATATAATACCTGAGGAAACACTTATTACTTAAATGCTGCTTAATGCTTAACAAATATTAAGATTCTAAAAGCTGTTAAACAAAAAAATGGGCTTCAGGCAGTATGGTTTTGCTCTCTTTTTTAAAAGCTCTGCAGAACTGGAAGTCAGCTCAGGTAAAATTTCAGAGATCAGCATTCTGAACTCCAGCTGGGTTCAAGTCTACCTCAGCCTGCAACCACACCTACTTACCTTTTTAACCTCCCACAACAGTCACATTTTGGGTAATCTGTGTAAACACTCATCAACCCCACACTCTTCCCTATGATTCAGAAGAATGGCCTGGCCACCCTTTAAGCTACCAAGATGAGCATCTCCAATCCAGAGACTTCTGCTTACTCTCTCTCTTAACCATTCATATCATACAGCTCTTTTCACTCAAGATAAAATTTCAAAAAGAAAAAAGATGTAATGCAGCCAAAATAATATTTTTTTTAATTAATCTGTCTGCCTTTTATCCATGAGTATAATTAGCATCATTTCCCTACAAGAAACATAAAATAGTGTCATTACCATACATCTTCCATGTCATTTACAACCCTATTAAATGCTCCATTGACCCAATTTTTTCAACATCACTACTGCTCTGCTGTTTTAACCTTTTGGGGCAGTGTGGCAGGGAGACAGAGTGGATCTAGATTCCTGTTGGTAGTCAGTGCATTGTCCAATATTTGGAGTGATGACATTGAGAAATCTGTCCTTATAACCTTTGTCCACTATAATCACACAACATAAAGTTTTATTGTCTTTATTTCCCCCTCTGGCATTTATGAAGGTCCATGTTTCTTTCTTGCACCTAATTCTTAGCTCTTCTACATACGGTTTGCCAAAATTAGCATATGACTTAGTTATCCACTCTTGTCCTTCATCTAATATGCCACATCATGGTTCAAAGTACTACAAAACCCATTCATTCTTCTATTATGACTACTCCACCACTTTCCTGCATCTTTTTATTAATAGTCTACTTCTAAAAAATACCTTTTCCATCCAAGACACCACAGACATAACTGTCATTTCACAAAGAATGCTGTGTCTCTTCAGTATTTTCACTCTGTACAAAACCCAGTTCTAACTGAATGGAAGAGACAAGAGAATTAGCAAAGAGCATGCAATTCTAACCAGATTAGAAAAACGCTTGCTGATCCAATCTAGCTCCAAAGATGCTGTGCTATTCACTTTTTATCCTAGAATCACAGAATATGTTGAGTTGGAAGGGACCCACAAGGATCATCGAGTCCAACTCCTGTCCCTGCACACAACACCCCAAGAATCACACCACGGGCCTGAGGGTGTTGTCCAAACGTTCCTTAACTCTGTCAGGCTTGGTGCTGTGACCACTTCCCTGGGGACCCTGTTCCAGTGCTCAACCATCCTCTGGTTTTTCAAACCTTTTCCTGATACCCAACCTTAACCTCCTCTGACTCAGCTTCACACTGTTTTCTCGAGTCCTGTCACTGGTCACAGGAGTGAAGAGATCAGTACCTGCCCCTCCGCTTCCCCTCATGTGGATGTTGAAGCCCGCAATGAGGTCTCCCCTCAGTCTCTTCTTCTCCAGGCTGAACAAACTAAGTGACCTCAGCCACCTCTCACCATGGAAGTGCATCTCCTTTTGTCTTTTGGGATACAAGAACTGCCTGACAGAAACACTAGAATAACACATAATTACCCAAGCATGAGGTTTACAACACATCTTAATGTTTAATTCTTTCTCTAGTGCTGGGAATAAAATGATACACATTTTGCTTGTGGCTTTGGGTTTTCCAAGCATATCTTTACAGTAAAATGAAACTTCTGAAATTTTCTGTGGGGAGAAAAACCCCCAACAACAAGCAACATTTTCCTGCCCACATAAAGGAAGGAGGATTTACTACAGCAGTATCACAACAAAACTCCACTGAATGGGTTGTGGATAAAGAGACAGGAAGCCCTGTAAGGGTGTGAGGAATGTATACAAACTACCTGGTAGGCTACCACTAAATTGAGCAACTGGAAGGTGGAAGAGAATCCAGACAAAATGGACCTTTCCACACTGTATGTTATCCATATACACATAAACTGTACTTCCCACTATGCTTTTGCAGCTGAATGCTTGTTTGAGAAGACCATTCCATATCTTTCTTTCCAAAGACCAGTGAGAACACAGCTTATGGAATTCTGAAAGGATGCTGTGCACAGATCTGCCAGACATCTATATTGGATAGATATGATGCCTTATGCCTTGGGGATGATCTGAAGAGCAGTTTTATGCATGAAATTTGTCCCTTGGATCAACGGAGAAATTTGCTCCTAACATAGGTATGCTCCTTTGGGGTTCAGTCGTCTTCTTAGCTCCTTCTCAAGTCCTCATATCTATGCCAGGAAACACCGAAGAGCAGACTGAAGCTTTGCACTACATTCCTGTGTCTGCTTTGAGGATTCTGGTAAATGGAATCCACAAGGTTTAAACTGCAAATTCTGCTGCAAACATAAAGAAAAAAATTCCATAAAGAACTCCACATGAAAACCCTCACAACAACTTTGCAGCCACACCTTTGTTAAGCCAGGAATAAAAGCAATACATTTAAAGTTGCCAATGCAGCAAACTGAGGGAATTACTGTCACTAACTTCCAACAGCACATCCACATGAGCTGGGTCAGTTCTCTAAACTGCTCACAAATCAGCCCATCTTCAAATGAGTATGATGGTCAACGAGTTCGGTGCGTAACAGGACTCCTGGATTGCTGCTGTCTTTACTGAGAAACTGACAGGTATGAGTCTTACATTCCTCAACACTCTCCCCTACTGCCTACTTTTCTTTCCATATGAAAATCATAGTTCTCAACTTCCAAAGGTTGTGAGAAAGGATCAGACAATGTTCAACAAGTACCTGAAATCAATGCCAGTCTTGGCACTACAATCAAAAGAAATAAAAACAAACACATAAAAATCCAACACCAAACTAGCTGTTTGATGCTTTCCGCATATTTTATGTGGAACAGGGTCTATCTTTTATCAAGGCTTTGGAAATAATAAAGCTTGATATATCTGTTTGTTGGTTTGTTTTGTTTTTCTTTTAAATCTTGATGAGTCAGTGTTGACAGGCCTCCTCTGCAGCAAGTAAATGCTGCAGAACTTTTTCAACAAAATACAGACTGAAAGCTGGGTGAAAGTATTATGCAGCTACACAAGGAAAGTGACTGGAGCTGACTGTTTTGATTCTCAGCACAAGACCTTCAAATAGACTAACTTAATGTCATGGGGTTTTGCTACACGAAATTGATTATACTGAGAAGGATATAGAGAAGGGAACAGATACACTACACATTCTAGTCACAGGACTTTCCCTAAAGACAGATTGGAAATAGCAGCTCCATTGCAGCTCCTTTTCCATTAATCCTTCACTCGATCACAAGTACAGCGCATTACAGCACACACTTCAATAAATTTTGAAACTACTAAAATTCCTCATACAAATTATCTTTAAAACTTCAGTTGTGGCAATCCAGCAATTCCAGTTAAAGAAATAATTAAGCTTTTTAACACCAATTCTTCCTTTCTGACTTGGCCCACACCTTGTACTGAGACAGCAACATTACCAGAACTTAAAGAGATATTTCAGAAAGTAATTATATTTCAATAATCAATTTTGTTAGGAAAAGCAATGGCTTTACTGTGCCTGCTTAAATTCTACATCTTAGAAGGAATTTGGCTTTTTTCCCTAAATATTTTTCACTGAAGTATCTGAAAACAGATAAACGTACGGAAAAAGATACGAGTCTGGTAATGCACTGTGTCCAGTAATGCGGAGCAGCTATGTTAAAAAAAAAAAAAAAAAAGGCAAGGAACAGAGAACACCAAGAAACTTCTGTTTCAAGCAGCTTTACCCTGAGACCTGGATGCATTTTTTTTCATCTATAAATTCCACTATCACTTACGAATTTTCTCCAAGAATCAGTAGTTTTATCATGAACATCAATCACTATTAGAATTCTTCAAGGCCCACAGTAAGTTATAGAGAAGGCTATTATTCCCTTCTTTCAGCCAGGACAGGTACATAGACTGATCGCTTGCATATAATTTTTATACATAAGCCTCGCAATTGCACTTTTAAGGAGCACCAGCAAGTCTCCATCAATAAGAAGCCATGCATAGGCTGTATAACTTAAATATTTAAAAACACCTTACAAATACTGCAGATTCCAGCGTTACTGCTGCTTTGTCTCTTGACATATCCTAATACTGGCAGGCACCTGCTGCCATGGCCAAACAACCAGTTTAAAAAACAAATCTGTGGGTCTCTGTCCCAAGCCTGGCCCTGCTTTTGGTAAGGGTATTTGTGACTCACATATTCTTCGCAAAAAACCCAAAACCAAAGCGCAACTTATGTTCGTTTCCACAAGCTACGTAAAATCACGACACGAGACACTGTTGATATATTCAATAAATTCAGATCATTTTTTTACACAGTTTCAAGTTCCCGTGGAGATTTGAGGCTAAAGACGACCACGCTGCAAAAAACCAAAATAATTATTTAGCAAGGGAAGCTGCCGCATCATTTTCCCGCGTGGGCCAGCGCCGAGGTGCCGCTGACACAGGAACACGAGCAGTGCCCAGGGCACGGCGCCCCTCAGGCACACGGACCCACTGCGCAGGGGGCGGCGGGGGGAGCTGCGGGTGTGCCCCGGCGGGCGGGCCGCGGCAGCGNCTTCCCCAGCAGGCCCTGCTGCTTCCGCGGGCCCGGGGGCGGGCGGGCAGCGCGGCGTGAGGGGGGGGTGGTTAACCCGACAAGTCCAGCGTGGGCGTGTTCTCTTAAGGAAAAGCCTTTCGATCTGAACGTTCCCCAGATCAAACTGTTGTGTATTCGCACTTGGAGTTCTTCCTGTGGTGTGCAGCCGAAATGGAGCTGCGGTGTTGTGCCCGCTTAATTAAACACGGTATCGGTAGGGTTGGAAGAGACCGCTGGAGACAGAATTATAGAATCATAGAATCATCGCGATTGGAAGAGACTTTTACAAGCATGAAGTCCAACCATCACCCAGCACTGCTACTGTAACTACGAAACCACATCACCAAGCGCCAGATCCAGACACCTCTTAAACCTGCGGGCATAGTGACTTCACCAGCTCTTTTGGCAACCTATTCCAGTGCATGACCACTGTAATGGTGAAAAAGATTTTTCTGATACTCTAATCCAAATCTCCTCTGTGATAATCTCCAGATCATCTTGTCCAAGCCCTTGCTAAGGCAGAGTCACCTGGAGCAGGTGACACAGGAAAGTGTCTGGGTGGGTTTTGAATGTCTCCAGAGGAAGACTTCATGACCTCCCTGGGCAGCCTGTGCCAGTGCTCTGCCACCCTCAGTGTAAAGAAGTTCTACTTCATGTTGAGGTGGAATTTCTTGTGTTTTAGTTTACGGCCATTGCTCCTCATCTTGTCACTGGGCACCACTGAAAAGAGCCTGGCACCATCCTCTTGGCACCCACCTTTGAGATATTTATATGCATTAGTGAGATTCCCTTTCAATCTTCTCTAGACTGAACAGACCCAGTTCCAGCAGTCCCTCCTTGTAAGAGAGATGCTCCAGTCCATTAATCATTTGTGTGACCCACCACTGGACCTTCTCCAATAGTTCCTTGTCTTTCATCGTACACTTGGTGCTTTTATGAAGATTGAACACATATTGAAGCTGTTACATGTGCAATCATTCTGAATTAAATAGGAAAATAGCCAGTATCAGGCATGTTCCTGCGTTTTCTGACATGTCATACTACAAATTGATCAGAAGGTGGAGTGGTTGTACTTCTGATTTTTAAACGTTTTCAAGTATATGCACAGTTAAGTATTTTCTGAATAATTACTGACAAGTCATCAATTTCCTTCAATATCGATTAACAGAATGAATTCTGGATTTGAATAAATAATGCAGTTATAATGGACACTTTCTGACTTTTAGCATAAAGAAAGAACTTCAAACAGTGGGATGGAATTTAATTAGAATTAAAGGCATCATGACAAAAAAATCAAGTTCTGTACATGCTATAACAAAGGCCATCATGTTGCTAGGTTTTGTGTCTTTCAAATCAATAGTGCAATAAAAAGCAAATTTTGTTGTAGTATTTTGAGTTTAATACAAGATATGCTAAACTTGAAATTGTAAATATCCCATCAGCAGGAGGAAAATATCAAAGTACATTTATTTTGAAGTGTGTTGTTGTATATACATTTGAAGTATTTCAGAGAAGTAATTATCAAAATGGTGCCATGGTACAAGTCTAAGTCAGTCAGCTCAACAAATTTCAGACTATATCTGTTGACAGGAAGGCTTTACAAGGCAGAGGAAAGAAGTGCAAGTTTTAGGCCAGCTTTTCAAGTTCCTGGGCTTGTTGTACGGAAGAAAACTTTTATTGTCATGGATGCTTAGGGTGCAATCTGAAAAACAATTCAGTAGACAAAGAGGAGAAGGCACTGTAAGACAAGGATGCTGAACCTACAGTGGGGTGATGGCCACTTCTGTATAGCAGAGGAGTTGTATGGCACCACCCAGAAGCACCAAAAGGCTGGAAAAGCTATCCTCTGCTTCCATCTCTGGTGTGTTGGCTCATCACATCAATAAAAACATTTTGTGTCTCCACAGAAGGGCAACAAAGCCGGTGAAGGGTTTAGAGAGTGAACCATGAAGAGTGGCTGAGGGAGATGAGGGATTGTTTAGCCTAGAGAAGAGGAGGCTCGGGATGGGCCTTGTCACTCTCTACAGCTACCTGAAAGGCAGGTGTAGCCAAGTGAGGGGTGGGCTCTTCTCCCAGGCAACCAGCAACAGGATGAGAGGACATAGTCTCAAGCTGCACCAGAATAGGTTCAGGTTCGACATCAGGAAGAATTTTTTATGGAGAGGGTCATCAAGCATTGGAATGGACTGCCCAGGGAGGTGGTGGAGTCACCATCCTTAGAGGTGTTCAGGAAATGGCTGGATATGTCACTGAGTGCCATGGTCTAGTTGACAAGGTGGTGATCAGAGGTTGGACTTGGAGGTCTTTTGCAGCCTAAATGATTCTGTGACTCTGCGGTGATTGTGGAAAGCAATAAGAATGAGCATGCCCTTTGATTTCATAGGTACAAACAGGTATTCACAGTGGAAGTTTTCCACATGTAAGGACAAGCTGAGTCACAACCTGGGGAGCTGTGAGAAGAGATCCCGCAGTTTAATGTGCTCTAAATTAAAGTGCGGCAAATTTACTTTCTCACCATAGAGTGGAAGAATGCTTATCAGCTTCAAATCTGTGATAATAGACCTTCAGGGGAGTTAGCAGCTCATACTCCTGTAACATCACAATATAAAATTAAGTCTATATTTCTAACCTGAGTTAGAATGACAAATTGCCACATTCTGGTGCAGTAGCAGTATATTTGTGTAGCAGTGACCGGTTTGCAGCTAATGCCTTGTGTTGTGTAAAAATGCTCTCACCAGCAACTGATGTGAACTCTGATATTGCTAATTTGATCCTTATAATTTGATATGAGAAAACACATTTTCGGAGTTACTCACAATACTGGCAAAAGCAAAGATAGTAATGAGAGACACAAGATGTAAAGTGATTTGACCCATCTTGATTTGATTGGCATACAGCACACGGAATTCAATATAGACAAATAAAAATTAATTAATCTAGGAACAAGGGAGCAATTCTGGGGATATGTGCCAACTAGAACAATCTGTCGTGCTGGTTAGGAAAAACATTGGGAAATTACTTTGGAAATACCATGAAATATCACTGAAATCTTTAGCCTCAATAATACAAATGGTGAAAAGCAAACTATATATCAGCTGTAGCAAACAACACTGAATCCAAGCAAATGAGACTCTGGGTGTCATCAGTTTCTTATAAGCATTGGGCATTCATAAGATAATCATAGGTTGCATATGCCTACCAAAGATTTGGACAGGAAGCTTTGTGTGTGAATTTATGTAGGTAGCTGAGTTGCAGTTAGTGAGGAGGAAACTAAAAAGGATGATTAGGAGAAACTACAAGCTCAGTTGTATAATAGCACGTTGACAGCTCTGCTCAAATTCAGAAATAAATGTAAGTGGATTGAAGTCCAAACTCTGAACAAAGAGAGTGCAAATCTGCATACTACTACATGAAAAGAGTATTTTCTAAATTATGAAACGGATATTTAAATCTTTTTTTTTTGGACTCTGGGATGTAAAAACTGTACTGTGATGTCAGGGCTTCATGGAAGATAAAGACTCAAATTGCAGGTAAATCTGCTTTTTAAGTCCTTAAAGTATTTAGAGGTGTGTAAACAGTGAAAGATTGAAAATTACTGCTCCGAAGCATTGTTTACATTATGGGTAATTGGTTACATTATGAATAATATGCATAGATTTTAAACTACTTGTTCAAATAGTTTCTATTAAATGCACTTTTTTTCCTTTTTTTAATGTTGGACTGCCATCATGTGGTTGGTTTGGTGACTTAAGGTACACTTCTTTTTTTCTTTGTTCAATGCAGCTAATTCTCTCTGCAGGTTGGTGTGGTGGGTTTGGGGTTTCAGGAAAACATAGCAGATACTGTTCTCTCCCTTCTAATCTCTAATCCCAACTCACTTAGATTAGCTTGATTCTGTTGATTGCTGTATGTTACATCTTAGAACAGTTCTCCACTAGATAGAAGGAGTAGGTAAAGAACATTAACATATACTCTATGTGTGTGCAGTCTCATTTGGTTTACTTAATATTTTTTTCAAAAATTAAAAAAAAAGTTGTCATGAAAGTTACTGGATTAATTGAGAATTATGGGTTTACTGCTGTGAACTGTTGACAGCAGTACAAATTACAGACATTGTAGACTTTTACTGGACAAATCTCAGTAGAGTTCATCTACACTGAGATAGCTTTGCCTTACTTGTCTTTAAAAATGCTGGCTTGGGTGGTAGGAAAAACAGATATATTAATTAATGGCAGGCTACTTAGTCCATACAGATCCAACGGTAATCGCAGTGGTGTTGTATTACTAAATTGTTCCAAGGAGGTAAAAATGAGTATTAAAATTAAAGTTTTCTACAGTTACCTTTTCTATTTACTCCCGTCTTTTAATTACCTCACCCTGTCCCTCTGCCCTCTCAACCCAACAAAACAAAAATCAATCTATCAATCAGATCTGTATAGAAAAAATGTTATTAAGAAGTTGAAACGTTGTGGTGGGCTAGAAAATTCTGTTGAACCAAATCGCGAGAGTGTTTAGTTGTCTACCTGTTGGTGTTGGATGCCTACTTCCTACTGATGTGAGCATATCTGGACTTCATGTATAGTGCAACATGAAGTGCTATATAACTATTTGCTCTCAAGGTGATCTCTGGGAAGAAATTTTAATATCAAAAGTCATGCTCAAAATTCCATTGTGTGCAGATTTGTGTCTGAGGAATAATGAATGTCACCAGCTTACAAAATGCTGATTACTCCGTCCCTTGCAACAGAGGTAAATTCTGGACCACGGCTGACATTGATTCTTCCAACTAGTTCTCAGTGAAGAGGTAAAGGTAATTGTAGTAGCAGTGATGGAAAAGTGGTGGTGGGCAGAGATGCTGATCCCTGTTTTGTGCTGAGGTCAGACAGTGGGACACTATATGGAAGAGACAAGAACATGGTGTCATGCTTATCTGCCCAGTGTACCCATCCTCAACTGGGGTGGCCTAACAGGGGATTTTGTCTGGTAAAGGAAAAGGTCCTCTGATATAGAGCAGAGTAAGATGCTTTCTGCTTGGCGGAAGACTGAGAGGGAAACGGGGGCACAAAATTTAAATTCTTCAGGTGTCAAGGGACATCCTATGGCCCTGACACTTTCATGGTCCCTTTTGTGTCTCCTTAGGCCTCCTTGTTTTGAGAAGAGGATAAAACTTTTATTTTGACCTATGTATCAGGACCAGATTCTCTGAGAAGATAGAGTCCAAGTCTAAGAAGCAGAAAGCTCTCGTGTCTCTTATTTTCTCTTTTGAAATGATGAATTAGTGATTGAAAAAGTTCTTAGTTTACTGGTTCCTGCTGAAATTCTAGAAAGTAGCAAAAGGGCAATTTCATAGTAGGTATTTGCCCTCAGAATCTGTTGATGAGCCTAAACAAGCCAGTGTTTGTCCTGTGCACATGAATGCTTGGGATTGACATCTTTGTGGAATGGGAAGGAATTTCTGGAGAATCACAACTTTCTTTGATAGCAAGGTAAAAAAGAGTTATTTCTTGTGTGTATACCATATATATATAGTGTCAATGGTATAGACAATAGATTAGTTTTAGGTAAGCTGTTTAAAACTGCTGGAGCTAAAACTCTGTCATTTGCAGAAACATCAATGAGTGAATACTCCTGTATTACTAGTACAATCTACATCAGAACTTAACCATTCTACTCACTGTTGCATGTCATTTAGGATTCATACATGTATGGAAGAAGAAAATGGACTATTTCAGAAACAGTCATTTATTCATTTTTTGCAAGTTACCATGGCATTTTCATGTTGTTTAAAGACAAGAGTCATCTTTTCCCTCCCAAAGCATCCTGACGTTTGCTATTATTTTCAGATAAAGTGATCTTACAGAGACAGTTAAATTTAAACATCCATTATCCTTACATGGTCACTCAGTGTGTAGCTCTCAGCAAATGCTTTGGATTATGGGCTTAAAGTTTTTGGAAGAAAAAGGAAAAATAATGACATTGTAATTGGCAAAGAAAAAGGTCTCTAATTATTAAGACTGTTAGGAGTATAATTAAATTAAGAATGTCAAGTTCCAACACAGTGATATTAATACTATATGTCTGACTTTATTAGTTAGAAGTGGCTCAGGCAAGCTTAAAGCCCAATTATGCAGTGGGCTAATAACTTGCTGTGCAGTCAGTATCCTCTGGTTAATTGCAGAGTTTACCTGGCAGTGACAATGCACAAAAGGAAAGATAAAAGGCATGTAGATTCATCAGATTTAGTAATGTGAACTGCATCTCAAGCTAAAAAGTTATTTGATACAAGAGACTGAATTTTTGATTTCAATAAAGCTTAATTGAAATATATTAATTGCACTGAAGTATTAAAAGAATTAAATATGCATTATTTAGTCAAAATTAAACAGGAATGTTGCAGTCTTCTAAAAGGACTGGTTTCCTGCAGAAGATGCCATCAATGTGTTTAGACTAGCTTTACATTTTATCTTGGAAAGATTGAGGAAAAGTTGTTTTTTTGGGGGAAGTTTTGTTTCCAAGCAGGTGATGTGTTGGGAGAATGCAGAATGAAGATGTGGTTCACATTGCTGATAGCAGAAAATAAAGATACTCAGAAAATGGTCTGTACTAAAGGGACAGGCAGCTCCTTCTCTAAGCATGGCAACCAAAACCATTTGCCCATATAAGTGTCTTGCTCGCTAAATTCTTTTTTCTTACTTTTACAGGTTTTCTGTTTCAAACTCCTCTTTTTTAAAAGCCTGACACACTGGTTCTCATCTCCGCTTCATCTACAATACTTCTGTTTAATAATGCTTGCCTTTTTCTTACATTTTCCGTCCTAAACCATTGTTTTGTTTCTTATGTATTAATCTAAATGTTACAGCTTTTTTTATTCTTGCAATGATCTATTTCTTCCTGTATGACATTGTGTCCTTGTGATTGGTGATGAAAATTAATTATTTCATCTCTTTTCACAGAGGCAACTGAAAATCCCATCTACTTTCATATTGATACTCTCTGTGCAAGAATCTGTGAGTTCTTTGGGCCTATGAGACATGTCTGCAGTGCAACCTTAAAAAGTATCAAATAGTTGTGACATTTTAAGAGCATGTGAGGAAGAATACAAGGATCAAATTCAAAAGGAGCACCCATGTTGAGAACACTGGTTTGTTCAGAGAAGATGCTGGGCAGTACTGAGAAATGCACCCGTCAAATGAGAAAATTCAGGGAAAGGGAGTTCATAAGTAACCTCATTACTGAGTTGAGATGGTCTTTTTTTTCATCAAAAGATGAATTCCTACTTTCTCTTTATAAATGTTATCATCACACCAAAATAAATCACAGGATTTTATACATCATTCTATATATATATAGCTTATTTGTGTAGACTGTGCATCATGCACTCAAGCTCGGCCTTTGGAAGAATGCAACCAGTGGTTGGTTTGGATCATTGAAATTAACTGGTTTTCCATATTTGAATGGAAATTCTTTACCCAATAGAGGGTGTTGTAGTTCTTAGAATAACTGGACTACTGCTACTTAGCTGAACTGAATTCAGTGAAAAAAAATCCTCAGCACATTCCTGTGGATAAGAAATTAAGGGTCAAGGAGTTTTCCTGATTTATAGCAGCTGAACATCTGCTTTGGAATACACAAAGTGAAGGATTCAAATTTACAGTTTCCCACAACAATCATGACTTGTCTCCATTTTACATACTGTTGGCATTTTTTCTGGCAACTTTTATTCTTGAACATATAAACTGTGTTAGACTTTGGTTTGGTTTGGTTTTTTTCTTTTAAATTTCTCACCAAACAAAATTATGCTGATATTTTTGTTTTCTTCCCATTCTCTTATTTTTTAAAAAAAGGGAAGAATACATACTAGTAAAATCTAATAACCTCTCTCCTGTCATTATAAGCAGCAACTGATAGATGTCAAAGCTTCAAGAGATGATTGTGATCTAGAACTGTCTAGATTAATTAGGAACATATCCTCAATACCATATTCCTCTTTCAGTTAAAAATTGTGTAGATAAATAGGAGCAGTTCCTCAACGCTACATTTCTTTGTTACTTAAAACCATCTATTCCTGAAATAAAATACTTGCAATGATTCATAGTCCCTACAGACCATAACTGGAAGTATTAGAAATGTTTTGGGTTTTTAAAATTTTGCCATTAGATGGAAATAAAGAAGTTTCCTTGTTTTGTACAAATTCAGTTTTCTTTGGGTTTTGTGAAGCTAACAATTCCAGAAAGTCTTGTGCCTATTAAGAGGTGGTTTTTTCTTCTCTTCTTGCTTCCCTCTTGCCTCTTTGAAATATACTAAGTAGTTTCAGGTATTACATTTCTTAGAGAAAAATATATGAACACCTGAAAATTAAGGCTAAAAAGAAAACTGCTCATTCAGCTCAACAGTGAGACTGCTGCTGCTAACACTGCTTTAAGAAAAAATAATCATCAGATAAATTTAAAGTATTATGGCAACTCTCATCTTAAGATGGCTGGCTGTGGAAAACAGAGGAGACAGTATGATATTCAAGCATCTTGTCACTTGAGTCACTAGAAATGGTTGAAGTTTAAATGCTTGTTATTAAATTGTATGAAACTAGTAGTGTCAGAGCCTGTTCCGCAATTTGACATATGGTACATCCTTGCATAATGTTTTACAAAACTTAGCATTAGATGAAGTACATATGGATGGGTTTCAAAATCCATTCTCCTCTCCTATTGCCTCACTCATTTTTTTTTGCTTTAAAAATCTTCATAAGCAGTCAGCATCAGTATATTTTCAGCAGCATCACCTATGTACAACGAAATCCTAGTGCAGCTTTTCTCTCCTCTTTTTATGATAGCTTCATTCTGTAGCGGTGCAACTGAAAGCAAAACTCAGGAGCTCATCGGGAGATGTGAATGTAAGTTAGTGCTATGATGACTCACATGACGACAGAGAAACGTTTTTGGCTTGGAACATTTTTCATATGACATTGAAAAGAAAAATCAATGTGTGGCTTAGCATGGCAAAATTTTTAACAAGCTTTGTGTATTTTAGTGAAGAAATCTGTTCATTTCAGGCCGTGAACGATAAGCATGTATTCTCTAGATCTTGTACTTCTGAACTTCCAGTGTTGTTGCATTTGCATGAGAAATTGCTACTACTGACAGAGAAAATGAAAATCCTGACTCCTTTTCTTGAATTTCAGAGAGCATTGTGTTTACAATGAACAGAAGCCTTGGGGGAAGCGAAGTTTCCCAACAAAATGTCAGAAGAAAATGCAAGGCCAGCAGGCAACTAACTGGTTCTGGCTTCCCAGATTTCTGGATTTCTATTTTCTAGTTTGCACCAGTCGGAAACAGTTGCCGTGGAACTGCTTCCTATGTACTCTGGCCACTTCTCATCTCTAATAAGCTTTCTTTACCTATATGTCCTCTGTGCCGTGTGGTCTGGGAGGGTCATCTGCCTTCTCTTCTGTGATGAGATGACCAGCTAAGCCATTAAGAGCAATAGATGTTGTATTGCAAGGCCTTTAACAATGTATGTAGTGCTCCTATAGCCAAACTGGTGAGCTGGATAAATAGACAGTATGATGGGTGGAAAATTATCTCAACCATTGAACTCTAAGGTAGTGATCTCTGGTACAAAGCTCACCTGGCAGCCAGGTATGAGTGGCTTGCCTCAGGGATTGATGCCAACCATGCTTGTTCTCAGTAGCAGCTTGGATGACTGGATCAAGTACATCCTTTGCTTGTTTGCAGATATTTGAATTGGGAAGGGTGTTCAGTACACTGGGGTGCAAGGCTGCTGCTTAAAGGAAATTTGTCAGGCTCCAGAAATGGGCTGTCAGGAACCTCAGGAAAATCGCCAAAATTGAATACAAAGTCCCAGGATGGAATAAACCCATGAAACAGCACAGGGCAGCACTGGCTGGCTGGGAAGCAGCTTTGTAGAAAAAGACCCAAAGCCCTTGTGGGCAGTGAGTTGCACTGTCACCAGTAAGCTGTACTTCTGGCAAAGAAGGGCAGCTGCATTGTGGGCTGTGCTAGGAGGAGGGTAGCCAGCAGCTGAAGAGAAATGGTGTTCTTTCCCTCTATCTGGTACTTGTGGGACCACATCTCTAGTGCTATGACCAGTTTTGGGCTCCCCAGCACAGAAGAGATATTGACATAGTGGAGCAAGTGCATCAGAGAGCCATTTTGATGTTTAGGGGGCTTTACAAGGAGAGATGTGTTTGTTCTGTCCTAAGTAGAGAAAGCTAATGCTCTATATGCCTCTGTCACAGTAGAGTGTTGGGAAGACAGAGCTAGACTCTTCTCAGAGCAGCACAGTGGGAGGACAAGAGCCTGTGACCAGAAGTTAGAACATTGGAACATTGGAAACTCATCCCAGTGCAAGGGGAAAACCTTTGCCCTGAGTGGTCAAATGCTGCAACAGATTGTCCATATAGATTGTGGAATCTCCACCCAAGGAGACCCTTGACTCTTGACTAGCCACTGCCTTCAGCATTTGGATCTGAATGGACCTACACTGAGTAGGGTATTGGTGTGTTTTCCGGTGGTTCCTTCCAGCTGACCTGATTCTGTCTAAGGGATGCATTATGTAGTAGACATTGAATGCATATGGACTGATGCCAGTAAGACAGATTTCTCTCTCTTCATTCATATTTTTGAAGTGACAGGTACAGTTCAATGAAGTTTTGTTTTGCAGGGAACAATATGAAAATGAAACGACTAAAATGAAAGAAGAAGAAATCAGTCATGAATTTTCGTTTGTATAGTATGTTACTTGAGTCTTAGAAGTGCATGAGCAGTATTATATGTATTTCACTTTATATCATCTTGATAATTCATTCAATAACTTCTCTCATAAGCACTTCATAGTAACTGCATTCACTTTCGTGTGGCAGAAAATCACATCGTGTAATTGTTTGTTTACTCCAATGGTGATCCAGGTGCTTTTCCTGGTCTAACTGTTTTCTTTTTTCCTGTAATTTCTGATTCCCAGGCTAATTGTGATGACGATGATGGTGATGTGTATTCCTGCTGCTGAGAGAAGTTTATTAGTAATTTTGAAGTCATGTCTTCAATGGAGAGGTGAAGTCATTTTATTGTGGCAACAACATACAGAGATACTGTAGGTTGTATACCAAGTGCTTTGATTAACAGCTTAGCAGTTTCCTACTTGAAGTATCTTGGTGCTTTCCCACTACGTTACTAGCTAGAAAATTAACAGGCTTTGAGATTTCCCCAACTTTCCGTCCAGTATTTGAAAGCTTAAAAGAGAAATGTTTGTATGCAAGCTAGTAATTAGTTACAGGATCATCATTGTTCTCTCCGGCTAATACTCGTGAGAGGAAGAGCACGAGGACGAAACCAGTGTGCAACGTGTGCTCAGATCTAAAGTCTGACTTCAGATAGCTTGACTGTTGTACATTGATAATTGATCTGTTTCTAGCCTTTCTTGGTTTTGTAATGCTTCCCCCACCAAAGTTACGTATTTCGGGTATCAAATAATTTTATTCAGAAATAAATGGTAGTTATAGAGACATTATAGTCTCACTATGGGATTAAATACACAGGCAGTTCTGGGTGAAGTTGTATAAATCATAACAGTGTACTCCATCAACTTCCATTTTTATACCCATAAGATGAGGCATTAAGAAAAGTTTCTACCTTGTAAAATGAAGAAACAATAAGAATTTATTACAGCCCATAAACAAAAGGAAAGAAACGGAATAGAATTTAAGGAATAATGTGCTAGCTCAAAACAATCCAGAGATTAATATTAAGTATGTACGGTATACATCTAAACTAATTCAGTGTAATAAATAACATGGAAAGAACATTGTAAATCATAGGACCTAGTTTAGTTTCCACACAGTTTGTTTAGTGTGATATAAACTAGGCTGTATAGGAAACCATAGAGCATAATTTTACAGTGCACTCCTTTGAGCTGGGTTTGTGTATGTAAAAATTGTGAAACAATAATGTACCAAATGTTTCCTATGTTACCAAGTGTTATAGCAACCTTGCTGTTTGCCTATAGATCCTGCCAGAGCTGGGTCTTTTGTTCTTTTTGAGCTTCTTAATAGGTGTGGTCTGCAGTATTTGATTTCTCTTCTTGACTCTAAGTTTTGGTATGTCAAAATTAATATTTTAGATTACTGAATGGGATTAGGATTCAATGCAAAAATTTGTTATTGACTTGTTGGAAATTAGGTCAGGTGTCTCCTGCAATATGCTTTTGAAGCATTTTTAAAGTAAAACTGAAAATAAATTTTAAAATTATTTTCAATAAACACCTTACTAACACTTTTGCCAGTGAGGTTTTTGTAGGCATGAAAAATATATCAACCTCTTGTGTGTAATTCTGAGCATCCTCTTATATATAACTGTACAAGGTAAAGAAATACAGCAATGCCAGCTTATGTGGTCAGAATCTTCAGTCCAAGGAGGTCCAAATTTGGTTAGATTTTCAACAAATGGTTTCGAAGGGTTGCCATTTTTCTGTACTTACCTGTAACTTGTCAACAAAACTGTGTTATAGAGCATCATTCCAGAACCAAAGCAAAACAGCTTTCACAGGGGAAGCCATTTAAAGTTAGGTCCTATATATTCACTTTTTGTAGCAATCACACAAATACTGGTAGTAGCTCCCTAGATAAAAGACGGTCTCTTTCCTTTTTCAGAATAAATGATGTAAAGGTCTTGGTTAGGATGATGTTGGAAATATTTTGATTTTGGTTGCCAAGTGCATCATAAAAGTAATCTTTAATACCTGTCCAAATTTCTGTTAGTATGAAACTTGGCACAAATGCTGGTGCCAGACCTTCAACCTTGTGTCAGCTTAAGAATCTGGCAGAGATTTGCCAGATGGCCTTCCAGCCACTCACCTGGAACACTGATGGTAATAGAAAGTCTATTTGGTCTTTTGAAATATAAATCCCATTCTCCGTATCTCAGTATGGATTCCCAGTATTGAATGCTGTCTTCATCTGTAGAGGTTTCGAATACAAATGCTTCTTCAGAATCATGAACAGTTGAAAAATGGGAGAGAGATCTGTTTCATTTCACTTCTAAAGCTAACTGAGAAGCTTTACCAAAATAATTGATATATTCAGCTCTAACTAGCATGTTTAAAAACCTCTCTAAGCCATATTATTATGGTATGCCTAAAAGAAAAAGCTTAAAGATCAGTGACCAAAAAACCATAATCACCCTAAAGTGGTTAATAAATGCCAATATCTGTTCAAGCTGGAGAAAACAATAAGCTACACAGCATTAGCTTCCTTACATATTTATATCATGTATGTTTCTAATGCAAAAATGGATAAAGAGTATAAGGTCCACTGTAAAATACAATGCTCATTGAATCTCATTTTTTCCAATTTCCTTATTAGGTGGGAGAGAAGCAGTTATGTAACTGTGAAATGGAAAAAATCTATATTAAAATGTGAGTTGTTCCCAGAAGAACTGCTCCAGTGTGGATCCCTTCCACAAGGTGCAGTCCTTCAGGAACAGGATTCTGCTGTGTCGGTCCCCCATGGGGTCACAACTCCTGCCAGCAAGCCTGCTCCAGCAAGGGCTCCTGTCTTCCCAGGGCCACATATCCTGTCAGGAGCCTGCTCCAATGTGGTCTTCCCACGGGGTGACAGACTCCTTTGGGCATCCACCTGCTCTGGTGTGAGGTCCAGCGTGGGCTGCAGGTAGATCTCTGCTTTGCCAAAGGGTCCAGCATGGACTGTGGGGGCACAGCTGCCTCACCATGGTCTGCACCACAAGCTGCAGGGAAATCTCTGCTCCAGCACCTGGAGCACTTCCTCCTGCCACTCACTGACCTTGGTGTCTGCAGAGCTGTTTTTCTCACATATTTTCACTCATCTCTTCTGGCTGCTGTTGTTTTGCAGAAATTTTTCCCCCTTTTAAGTTTGTTATCCCGGAGGTGTTGCTGCTGTCACTGATGGGCTTGGCGCTGGCCAGCAGTGGGTCTGTCTTGTAGGTGACTGGCATTGGCTTTGTCACATGTGGAGGAAGCTTCTGGCAGGTTCTTACAGGAGCCACCTCTGTAGCGCCCCCCCACTACCAAAACCTCATCACACAGCCCCAATACAAAGATATATTACAAATTCTGTAAATGTTTTAAAATGTATTATTTGTTCTGGAGATCATGCTTTTTTTTCTTTTTTTGTTTTCTCAACCTGTCTCATGTGATTTAGGGTTGATAAGGCATTCCTTATCCCAGCCTGTAAAGAATCTGTGAAGCAGGGCCTTTGGACATCTTGATGAGTGCCATGAAGGACCGGCACATCCTCTGCAGTGTCTGAAGTGTGCAGACTTGTTACCTCTGCAGCAAACAGGCAGAAATCAAGCACCACAAACATCAAGGGAAGCAGAAGTCTTTTCCAGTGACATTGAAGGGTCTCTGACATGCCATAAAGTACTGCTATGGAAAGCCAAAAGGTAAAGATCGTCATCATTGTGTATTTATATTGTTTTTTTTAAACTTGAATTCCTAAAGATGCAAAGCATATGTAATTATTCTTTTGGCCTATCTGTACATCTTTCCTTCCAGCTAGTCCTCAAAAGTTTTGAATCCTAAAACTAATTTCAAACAATATGGACAGGGTGGATCTATGATCTTAAAAATAGTGAATTTTGAGAAGTTTTGTGAAAATTGCTAATTGGATATCTAATATCTATGTCATTGAGGAAAAGACAAAAAAACTTATATGAGTAAGTACATGTGGAGCCAGTACATGTGCTGAAACAGCTGGTCAGTCACCATGTGTGTGATACCAGCCAGCTATGCCACCTTTTTCCCAGACAGAAAGCTGGGATAAAAGCAGGAGCTGTGGCAGCAACCTCTGTGAATGATGTAGTATGTAACCTGTTAGGAGAAAAGGTTTCATTAACTCTGTTGTTCATGAAAAAATATTTATCTTGTATAATTCTTGTTACATTTCAAAGTAAAATATTTATGATCACAGTTGAAAATATTGATAGAAACAGACTAATAAATGTATTCCTTGCTTTGTAATTAATTTTAACTGATATATTGTATTGATACATATATTTTTGTTTTAAGCAACTTTTTAAAAATACAGTGCTTACAATGGGATCCTGTCTGTGTCAGCTAAGCACTTTTAATAAAATAGAAAGACAGCTTACTTTTGTTGGTTACAAGTCGTATGGTATCTTCCTTAAGTAAGTCATAGACTTTCTTAAAGGAACAGTTTTGATCTGGAAAAATTAGATCCTTTTGTTTCTAATCACTGCAAACAATGAAACTTACTTCAAACATGACTACAATCCTCTCTCTGCTTCATGTAAGGATTATTTTAACAGAAACTTTTAAAATCGATGTGTACATGATTTAGGTCTGTCACTCGCAGTGCTATAAAGCACGTAATGCTGTATTCTAGATCTTTGGTAGAGAAACAGTACAGATTTAGCGTCAGTTTGCAGAATGTATTTGTCTAGAATAAAGTTAAGATATGGAAAGTTAGTGTAGTCTGTTTATAAACTTTCTCACTATTAAAAAAATAGAAGAAAAAATCAAGATGTTCTGATTTTGCTATTCAAGTGATTAAGTAATTTACACTGCAGAGATCCATTTCCAAACTTAAGCCCTCAAACGAACCCATTGTTTTGCAACACTGGGAGAGTACGTACAGCTCCTGCCTTTGTTCTATTTTGATGAAATATGTCATTGATAAAAGAGAGTTCAAGCTTCCCTAAACCAATTAAAATGTTCTTGCCTCAGGTGGTAAATAAAAGCACATGATAGAACTAAAGCAGAGTGGGAGAGTGGTAATCAGTACAGTAGTTCGGTATTGAACAATATTGAACCCTGTAACAATAACACATAATAAATCATTTTGAAAGGTACATTGGATATATTTTTTTCAAGGACGAATAAAGTATACTCACAAGGATCAAAAGGACACCTTAGTTATTTTTATGCTTTATTTTATAAATTATTGACAGTTTCTTTTTAAAGTAGCTTTAGCTTGCTTGACTGCAAAATGTTTATGAGAATACTTTTAGGTATTGGTCAGTTAGATGTTTTATTGAAAGCTTTTATCTTGATAACATCATGCAACTATAATGTTTCATTTTTGAGAACACTATCCTGATTTTTATACATTAAATAACTTATTATAATTTTTAATTTAATAATTTTAATATTTTATATTTTTTAATTTTACATTAAAATTTTTTTATACATTCAATATCTTGAGCTCATTAATGTGAAATGTGTTCAACCCAGTTATAACATGCAAGCAAATGTGTTGTTGCTGTACCATTCTTTACCTTTATAGAACTGATTCACTAAAAAAAATCATATCTAATAGGAGAATTTTTTTTTTGCCTGTTCATAAGTATGTCACTATGGAACTAAAAGCAGTGCTTTACAATGTTTCTATTTAGAAAGAAGCTAAAATGGGATTCAAAATCCTCTCTCCTATTGGAGATTTTCTTCTTAGGCTAGAGGAATTTGACTGTTCTTTACTATCAAAAGTTTACCATAAAATGCCAGGCTATCCAGATCGAAATACAGCTGAGATGCTGAGGGTAAATTCTGCAGGATGCAAGATTAGCTAAAAACCTGTTGAAATTGACACAGAGTTACTTCACTGTGTCAGGATAGCTGGAGATCCTCAGGGAAGTGTCTTCGGTTTGGATTCAGCTCATCAGAAGGCAACATAGATGCTGGAAATGGAAATGAAAGTGAGTTTGATTAGCTTTTGCTACAGCATATCAAAGTTAAGACCAAATTTTCTCTCCTTCTCAAAGGACAGTCAAGGTCAAGGACAGTAAATAACTTGGAAGAGGGGAGTTTGAAGAAGTTCTTGGTGTAGCACTTTACTGTGTGGGTTACCTGCTGCTAGTATGCATTAGATGACCTCTCAAGATAAATATTTGCCTTCACAGAAAGAAAAGATTAGCAACAAATGTATAATACATATCCTCTGCAGCTTTAAAATGTGCTAAATAATACCCTTTTCTTTGTTTTTTTTTTTTTTTTTCAGTGCCACTGCTTGGAAACCTAAAAAGGGACAAAAGTTTCAGTATTCTGTGCATTTTATTAATAAACATAGGAGTCAAGCCTTGTCCCAGAGAGTTTACCAGAAAATTGCTACATCATGCAAAATGTGGCAAAAGACAGCAAATGTGATAGATCCAAAAAACAGTAAAGCGAGAAAATTTTTGCATGAAGCTAAAAGACTTAAATTTATTAAATTATATCTGTATTTTAGCATAAGCTGTGGTGCCTTCTGTATTTTTTTTTCTTTTTATGTCTGTATTTTAGTTATAGACAATATAGAAGGTGATCAAGTGGTGAAAGAGAATACCCAAATGATAGAAATTAGAGGTCTTGTTTCATCATTGTTATTCTCCAGTGCTCTGGTCTCATTCTAAAGAAACTCCATGACATCAAAGCCATTACTTGCCTTTCTGTGTCTATTTCAAATCCTTAAGATCATTAAGGGATTCCTTGTATTGGTTCCATATTTTTCCAGACTTTAAACATCTTTGTTCTAAATCATCCTGGAAAACTGTTCTTTGTATCCTTCAGATACTTGTGGCCATTCTTTGTAACTTCATGCAAGTTTTGATTTCTTAGACCACAGCTGGTGGCCACCAAGCACATGCACATGTATTCCTGTGGGTCCTCTCCAATGAAGTATAAGGAAAAGATGGTGCTGTGTTCAGAGCAGTTACACAAATGTACAGTCCTAACAAGACACAAAGCTTACATGAGATGTATTTTACTGTGCCATATTTAATGTACATTTCTTTCAGTGACATTCTCAGCTTCTCTGTCACCACTGTTCACTTCAAGACATTTGCTGTGTCATGTGCCTCCCCCACTGCGGTGCAATGGGTCCAGTAGTGGGTTCCCACTGGTAAGCCAGGTCAGGAAACTAATAAAGGCTGCAGTTTTAATTTTTTTTTTAGGTTATTTTTAGGATATCATCTATCTCTATAGCACCAGCAGGTAATGTGCTATTTCAAATGCAGTTCTGGTCTTCCATGAACAATTTTGCACAAAGTGGTTTCATGCAGCTCATTCCAGCTCTATTTTGTTTACTAAAAACTGGAAAGATAAACAACACAAATTTTAAAGATCCACAACTAAAGTGCCAAATACATATTAAAAATATTTAATGATTGCGATGCCTTTCGGTGCTTCGCAGCATAGCTATTCTTCTTTAAGGGTGATGATCTTAATTGTGCTGTGTTTTTCATTTTTCATTATTCCTAGTAATGCTCTCAGAAGGGTGAAGAAATATTGCTGCTCTTACCATAATATATACACTTGAGAAAACACCCAAAAGGCATGTTTGTTAAGCACTCCAGGCAATAACTGAGCATTGGTGCAACTACTGTGGCCATCCCACATGCTTACTGATTTTGCATCAAAAGGTAGGAAACAGAAAGTCAATTGCAAACTAGTATTAAAAACACACCCTAGTAAGTGCACTCTGAGCAGATATGTTTAATATCCAGAGCTCACTCTCTCCAGATCTCATTGTTTCTCAGAGAGCCATCCTATGTAGCTAAGCTTTGGATTCTTCCTCTGTGATCATGCTCTGCAATTGCTTCATTATTTTGTTGTACATAGAATCATAGAATAGTTTGGGTTGGAAGTGATTGTTAAAAGGCATTTAGTCTACCTCCCCTTCTATGTGCAGGGACATCTTCAGCTAAATCATTTTGCTCAGAGCTCTGTCCAACCTGATCTTGGATATTTCCAGGGATAGGGCATCTACCATCTCTCTGGTCAACATGTTCCAGCATTTCTCCACCTTCATTGTAAAAACTTTATGCTTTGTGTGTAGTCTACATCTACCCTCTTTCAGTTTAAAACCATTACCTCATGTCCAATTGCAAGGGCCTTGCTAAAATGTTTGTCCCCATCTTTTTTATAAGCCCACTTTAGATACTGGAAGACTGCTCTAAGGTCTCCCTGGAGTCTTCTTTTCTCCAGGATGAATAATCCCAACTTTTTTAGTCTGTCTTCATAGCAGACCTGCTCCAGCCCTCTGATTGTCTTTGTAGCCCTACTCTGGGCCCAGTTCAATAGATCCGTGTCCTTCCTGCACTGGCTACCCCAGAGCTGGATGCAGCACTCTGGGTGGGGTCTCACCAGAGTGCAGTAGAGGGGCTGAATCACCTCCCTTAACCTTCTGGCTGTGTTGCTGGTGACGCAACCCAAGATACAATTGGCTTTCTGGACTGCAAGTGCACATTGTCAGGTTATGTCCAGCCTCTCATCCACCAGCACCCCCAAATCCTTCTTGTCAAGGCTGCTCTCAATTTTTTCATCTCCCAGCCTGTATTGAGATTGGAGGTTGTCCCATCCCAGGTGCAGCACCTTGTACTTCATCGTGGTGAACTTCATGAGGTTCGCACAGACCCACTTCCTGAGCTTGTCCAGGTCCCTCTGGATGGCATCCTGTCCTTCAGGTGTGTCAGCTGCACCACACAGCTTGATGTCACCTGCAAATTTGTTGAGGGTGCACTTGATCCCACTGTCTGTGTCATTGACAAAGATATTAAACACTACTTGTTCGCTTGATTCATATGTTTTACAGAACAGTACTTGGTATACCCGAGTTCTGAGATGGGAACAGGGTAGCTCACTACCATCTTCCTGTTTCCATCCTCTTTCAGAATTTGTCAGATCTGTGGCAGTTTTAGAGCTCCTAGTCCCTTTGTGGATTTGACTTCTGAAGAAATATGTTTCCAACTTGACATATCTAAAACTTTCTTAGGCTTAATGAACAGTGGAAAATGAACATGAAGTTTCACATAGTTCTGGAATCCCTTTGCAATCATCTTTACAGATATCTATATTTAAGAGTAGTCCAGATGTCTCTTTGCACGTTCTTCATTGCCTTATGTGATTTTTATGCTGCTGACATCTTCAATCCCCCTTTTGTTCTCCATTCTGCTGCTGCTTTTGGTTTTGCTCTGACCAGACCCCCTTATCTCCTTCTGCCTGGACTGCTTATTTGGCATGTAAGTGAAGATGGTGTGTGAAAGTAGTGGAAACAACACTCCTGTATCTTTTTTGTTGACTTGAGCAATTGGTCAATGAGTTATTTCTTCTAGGAAAAGTTGTTGAGGGAGTTAGGTATCTTAATATCATCCTCTTTATTTACAAAGAGTGCTCAAAATGACAGGAATTATAAGGCTCTTTCAGATAGCACTTGGCATAACTCTTGCAGGGCTTTTTTTAGGACTATAATCCCAGAGCTGTTTGGTGCATATTGTTGATTTATTGATTCTTTCTCTTCATGTCTTTGAATTGCACGAAATGGTGTTCTGCAAAAATCCCTCCACCTGCATAATTGATGTGCCTTTGTTTGGCTGTCATACATGCTTGCTCCTACGTTGATTCAACTATTGTTTCCCATTATGTTGTTCCATGGAGGAGTTCAGTGGCATATTACAAGTCACTTTTTCTGCCAACTAAGGAAGCACTCTGGTGACCAAAGAGCAGCCCTTCCTAGGAAGGACAATAATCTAAGTACATAGTGCACAGTAAGGTTCATGGTTGGTGTGATGGGTTTAAATGTTTTAGAGTAAGCTAATTTTAACTGAAATATCTAATACAAAACTGATAGAGTGCTACGGTTGGAGAAAATAGGAAATAATGGACAAATTATGTAAAATAAGTAGAATAATGTAGCTTCTGTTTTTAAGTGAAAGGTAAGGAGAATAAACAAAGGGAAGAGTCCTATGCTCTTAGGAGATCATAGTGGATATTAGTCCAGGCCTGCTAAATGGAGGGACTGAGACACTTAAGGTTAAGTGACCTGAAAAAGTCTCACAGATGTAAGTGTGTAAGCAGAGCATTATGTTCCTTGTATCTTCCTTCAGCTGAGAGGGAAATGGGTGAAAAAATCAGGTTTATACAATTACTCAGCTAATAAATTAATTACTATATCGTGCTGGTTCCAGACTTTGTAATACAAACTAATTTTTTTTAATTTTGGGCATTTTGAAGCCGCTTGCCTCTGCCATCACCTCTTATAATTTTTGCCATTGCTGTTTAGTTTTGAATTGTACTTTTCAACAATTCACCATGAAAGTGTCATTGAATGCCTGAACTTGCTGCACTGCAAAGTGCAAGGGACTGTATCTTCTTAAGCTTTGTTAGTGTCGTACCAAAATAAGTATGTCATCTGGGAAAACATAGTTACTCAAATGTTACTTCATGGTGGAGTCTTTCTCCCTCAAGTCATACTTTGTTGAGAGAAATAACCTGAATAGCCTGCTTGGATAGAACCTGCGGTCCCTGCATTTTATTACAGAGCTTTTATTCTGAGATTTTTCTACCTCCCTTTTTTCATAGAGCAGTGTTATTTATGAGGTGGAGGGGAAAGAGAAGAAAAATATTAAATATTATTAAGATGTTTTCTTCATCTGCTTTTAATTCCATGTTCCATAAACCCAAGAAACAATAGGAGTATCCCTCTGGCTTTAGTCAGTGATTTCGGATCTAAAACCGACAGACACTGACATAAGCACAGCTCTTTTATTCCTCTGTAGGAAACTATGATAATGAACTTAGTTCTGGACTCAAATATTGTATACAAGCTCAAGATATGCAATAGCTTGAACGAAAACAGTAACAACAAAAAACAGCTAGAAGAAATGGGAAAAAAATGGCTATGCCATTGCCCAAATTAACAGATATTGACTTTTTTTTTTTTTTTTACTATTTACCAGGAATGTTAGGAGTATTGAATATCATGAGATTTTAAGAACAAAGAAAATTGATGTGATCATTAGATATGTTTGGTAACAACAGTAACACAGGACTATGCTGTTTTCAATTAACAGTGAAGCAGTACTGAAATATATTTAATTAATACACAGGTAAAAGGACTTACTGCTAATCTGAATGAATTACTGCATTCAACAAAGAGCTGCTACAGGTCTTTAAATTACTTTTGCCTTGCTGCATGGATACAGCTGAACATAGTTTAATACATTTTTTTACATGGTGTAGTTTTGTCTAGCTCATACAATGTCAGGGTAATAATAATGATATTCTAATATTAATGCAAGCACAAGATATACATATTGATGAATAATGGTCATATGTTTTTGGATCTCCTTGCCAAGTCATATTAAAATGACAAATAATTGCCATTGCTTCAGAGAAATGGTACAGGCTCTGTAGTCAAAAAGCACATTAGGGACCCACAGCATCCATTTGTTATCCTTTGTCAGGAAAACATGGTTCTTTAATGAAAGTGAATGAAAGGACACTGATTGAGGACAGTGACACTAAACCTCTTTCTCAATAGGAGCCATGACATGAGTATTAATAAGCAGATTGAAAGGTTAAGACTCAGCTTTGAAACTCTGAAAGCACAGTAGAATCTGAAATAACTCACCTCTTATAATATGGGGAAAATCACAGTGTAAAATGCATTGTATAAGCCTTCTAGCCACAAGAGGATAGAGCGGGTGGAAATTGGTTCCCAGACAATTCAGGCAAATGCCATTTAAAATCTTAACCCAAATATATTTTTGTTAAAGTTTTGCTTTTAATTCTGTCTTGATAAATGATACTTTTCCTTTTCATTATCCACTCCCTCTTTGCTCCCAGTACTATAAAAATGCTAACAAAATCAACCTGGGCATTTCCTGAGCATTGGTGAGAGCAGCTGAGAAAGCAAGGGCACAGAGACACAGCCCGAGTTAAGTATGAAACAGTCACCTAGAGCAATGCATTTAGTAAGAATTCAACATGTATGTTACTTGGAAGAATGAAGAAATATCCAGATAAAAAAAAGATTTTTAAATACATAATACATTATGGTGATCACTTATTAATTACTGAGAACCCAGAGGAGCCAGCCAGAGTCATGGAAGAGTCTGAACCAGGCAGTCCCTGATCTTGCTGAGCTCTGTATGTGTGTGTAGCCACGCTGGAGTTGGTGGTGCATGCAAGGGAACAATACAGATGTGTGTGTCTCTGCTGGATAATGGCTGGAGCTGCTTTATCTGTATTGATAATGTTTCTCCTCTGAAACTCTGTGTGATCTGCGCAAACTCTGTATGATCACCATCTCTAACCACCTTTGTAGGTTTATGTTCTTTTTATAGCCCCACTTTTCTATGGACAGAAAATATCTTCTGTATATAACCCAGGAATTTAATGGGTTTAGTGTTAGAGGAAAAATGCCCCATAATACTAAAATACAAGGTTTTCCATGCCAGTAGCAAAGCTGGACAAAATGCGCCAAGGTTAGAGGTGTTTGAATGCAGAGACTGGTTCTGTTCATCACAGAGATAAAGTGAGCTGGGATATTTATAATTAGATTTCAGTATATTCAAACAAGGTTAGAAGACTCTAACTGAATGTCTCACTTTCCAAAGATCTGACAAAATGGCAAACCATTGCACACATTGAAGAAATACATTCAAATTCAGATTTAATGTATTTAATAGTTTTCAGTAAAACCGGATGAATATTTTTAGGTGAGGCTAATAATGTTGTGAGCCAAATCTACACCAGAAAATTAAGAGGGCTTGGGACTATTTTCTGATGAAGAAGCCAACAGCATGGCATAACCCATGTCCATATTATTAATTGCCTTTCTTCTTCAAAGAGGTTGCCTCCATGAATGCTGCTGATTGAGACTCTTTGCCAGCTTGTGATAAGTCCCAAGTAGTGCTTAGGAGTTGGCTGAGACAGCTAATTGAAACAGGGGAAAATTATACCATGGACTTTTCTAATTATTGCCTGATGGAGGAGTTTATTGTTCACTGATGCTGTTTTGTTTAATGGTGTATCTATAGGGAACAGTCTTATTTCTTCAGTAAACAATCAATACAAATTGATGTTTGATATTCAATGTAGGGAAACAGCAGAGATTTTAAGGATTAAATGGCTACAGAAAATAATCAAATGGAGATTGTAATATTTTTTTATTAACTATAAAGAAAATTTGAAAGTAATATGCATTGGTCTGGTCAATGGAGAGCAATAGGAACATTTTCTGTCAGGAAAGGGGTTGCAATCTTTTGGAAATAAGAGAGGAAGAAAGGAGTACACATGAGTATGCTGGTGAAATTATAGAAATTCTCAGGTCATTTCTTGCTCTTCTCCTGATCAGCTGCTCTGCATGTATCTTGGACCTCACCATTAATTCCTTCCCGTGTGTAGCCATCTAAACCTGTTTAAGCAAACCCGGTACCTCTCATATATCACCCACATCCAAACAGTGTCCCTGGTCTGGCTGGCATTTCTCTGGCATACTCAGCTTCCATTTTATTTTGGGCACTGTAACTGGAAAGCCACAAGAGAATCAGTATGAATTCTTAGGCCCACAGGAGTATCATGCAGACACCACAGGGAACCCAGATCATGTGCTGTGCAATTTAGACACAGATGGTGCTCACTAGAGAAGGACTGCATGTCCCAAGCAGTGTGGGCAGAAGTCATTTGGCATCGTTTGTGGCTTTGACCTCTGCTGTTGCCTGTAGAAGGTGCTTTAAGCAATGTGGACACAGTCTTAGTTGGCCAAAGGATAACTGAAGCTGATTGGATGCAGGACTGTAAAAAGTAAACAGTCTTAGGATATATAAGGTGAAACGTTTTTAAGAGAGAAGGAAACGCGAATGCCATTTTATAAGGCCTTAGTGACATCTCATCAGGACTACTGATCAAATTCTGCTCACTTATATGCAATAAAGCTGAGATCAAGTTGAAGCAATTGCAAAGAAAAGTTTCCTGGATGATCAAGGAGCTAGAGATTACAGCAGGGTTTTATTAGTCTTGCGAAAAGTAAGCTGGAAGAGGATGTGATTGCTTTAATCACATCAGGAAGGGGGACAAAAGGAATTGAGAATTGCTTAAACTCAAGGGCATTGTTGACTAAAATGAGCACAGATGAGTAAACATGAATAAATAAATTTAGGCTAAAATGTAAGGAAATATTGCAACCTTTAAGAGAGAGAGCTTGTGAAAATATTGCGTGTGAGTGTTATGATTTAACCCCAGCCAGCAGCCAAGCCCCACTCAGCCGCTGTCTCTCTCCCCTACCAGTGAAGCTGGAGAGAGAATCAGAAGAGTAAAAGCAAGAAAACTCGTGGGTTGAGATAAAGACAGTTTAACAGGGAGAGCAAAAGCCGTGCATGTAAGCAAAACAAAACAAGAATTTAATTTGCTTCTTCCCATGGGCAGGCAGGCGTTCAGCCATCCCCAGGAGAGCATGGCCCCATCGTGTAGCAGTTACCTGGGGAGACAAACGCCATCACTCCAAATGTCCCCTCATTCCTCCTTCTTCCCTGCGTTCTGTATACTGAGCATGATGCCGTATGGGCTGGAATATCCCTTCGGTCACTTTGGTTCACCTGTCCCGGCTGTGTCTCCTCCCAGCCTCCCATGCACTCCCAGCTCCATGGCCTTCGTGGCAGTACGAAAAGCAGAAAAGGCCTTGGCTGTTTGTGAGCTCTGCTCAGCAACAGCAAAAACATCTCTATATTGTCAACCCTGTGTTCAGCACAAACCCAAAACACAGCCCCATACCAGCCACTGTGAAGAAAATTAATTCTACCTCAGCCAAAACCAGCACAGTGGGCTGTGGACACAAGACACCTAAATTTTGAGATGGAGCTTGATGAATGTAGGAAAGGAATTATATGACTGAAGGTCCAGAGATCAGTGCATGACTGTTTATTTAATGTATCCCAAATACTGTAGAAATATTGTTCAAAGACAGCATTCCAGTATTATATTTGCTTATTCGCTCTTTTGACATGTAAGAATGTAAATAATTTTCTTTTTTGAAATTATTTATTATATTTACATTGAAAAAAATACCTATGTGATTTCCATGTCCAGCTGTATCAAGTAGAGGATAAACTACAGACACCTGTACCTTAACTGTGGAATTGGATGCATACACTCAGAAATGCCTCACTAACGTACGTATGCATTGTACAATTTCATAGAAATACTGTGTCACACAATTCGAACTTTGCAAATTATACAAACTTATTTTGCCCAAATTTGAACTTTGAAAATGTAGCCCTTGATATGTGGGTTGTTTGAATGGAGTATCTGCTGCTTGAAGTTTTTTAAGGTTATTCTTTTGTTTTGCTTCATTTCTGATCTGCAGTGAGGCTTGTTCTGGCAATGACAGGAGGGACAAATTGTTCATAGATCTTGTGTGCCATTCCTTGATACAGTATATTTTCGGTACTGTAGTTCTCATGTGCGGTGTTAGAAGGAGTTGAATGAAGAGACAGAACATCAATATCTTGGTAAATAATAGACTTATTTTTCTTGCTGATAGTCCAATCTTTCTGGAGCTCCCTCCCAGAGTCCCAGGCCCTAATCAGACTGGCCTCCACAATCCAGTAATGGACCCATGTTGTGACTAGCAATATTTTTAAGTGGAGAGAGGAAATTTTGAGGAAATTTGAGAAATCAAAGTGGAGGATCTGGTGCTGGTTATATTGCATTGAAATTCATGGCAAAATACTTTTAATATTTTCTAGTACTATAATAGCATATACTTTTACAATTTTCCTTTAAAAACAAGAATTATCTATTAGTACATACTTTTACAATTTTCCTATAAGAAACAAAAGTTACCTTTACAGCTGCGAGATAAACTCATTCAATGGTGAATTCAATTCAGTTTTCAAATAGACAATAGGAGACGCCACAGACATTCACAATACTGGTTTTATATCAGTTTTATATGTACAGAAATAATACACACGCAAAATGTCTGTTTAAATGTGTTCTGAAATTCAATGTTGTAGGAAAAAGTGTTGAAAATTACTGTCATTGAAAGGAATTAGATAGAAATGCACCCATGATTCCCTTTTCATACCTGAGGTATAAAGAACATTCTTTTTCCCTAGTTAGGCAGGTAGTGTTTAACAACACCAATAGTTCCCCTTTGTCCTTATGGCCCTCCATGTAGTCAGTGCCTGCTATTATATTTATCCTAAATAGCAGCCTCCCTTGTGATAGTTGTATTCAGACATTTATTATTCACAGCTTATCAGAGTGGGAGTTAAAGACAGATTGCTGTAGTTTTACGTTTTTCCTGGAGGTTAAGCGAAAAATACTTCCTAGTGTAATCAACACAGAGTCCCACTACAGGAGGTGCCATCACCTTGTAGAGCGTGGGTCCTGTAACCAGACAGCCCTTGGTGCTTCATTGCAGCTTGGGAAGTTCTCTGTCCGCTGGAGAGGTAGGGAACAGCATATGCATACCCATACACTGGTTATCATTTTGGATATCATGTCCCATGGTGACTGTACAATTTTGTTGCCCCAGAAAAGGAGAAATAAATAAAGCTATGGGCAGAGGCTGTCCTTGACTGAACACTGCTAGCTTCCATTGACTTTTGTGGATGGGCACTGCTTTGGCCCTAGGGAACCATCTTTATGAACTTTATAACAAATTACTAACGTGTCTTCAGCAGAACTGTGTTACTCCTGCAGCAGAGAGCTAATGAAACTTTCTGTGTGAGTAGAGTTGGAAAGTTTCTGTTTGTAAATAAACAAATAATCAATATTTCCAAAAACTATTTTCCCAATGTTATTTTACTGTCTTAATTTTTGAACTAACTAGACAGTCTGGTTTAAAATTCATATAAAGTTATTTTTTAATGAAAAAAATTACAAAGAGTCAAAATTAAGACTCAATATGTTTAAATACAAAATATTAATATTTTTCTTATCAGATTAATCACATAAATTTGTTAAAATACCATTTTGTTACAGCTTTGCTCACTGGAGAAACATAGTTTAACAGCTCCTAAGTACTGCTCAGCTTCTCAGAGATATTAAGGTGTCCAAATGGGCTCTGAAATGTTGGGAATATGTGCCTTTGTTTAAACATGTAAAGAACTGAACAGACAATTTTGCATGTGTTTACCTCCATCTGCTTTAATCTTGCTGCATCTGAAATGAGACTGCTTATGTGTGTAAAGTAAAGCCTGTACCTAGATTATATTCTTGCCTGGATCAGGATCAGAACCTAGAATTTTTACATGAAGTCAAATGCTTTCAGTCTTCAATCTCGTTCCTACCTAAGATATGTTTTTTCCTTTGATTTCAGGAGGAGTAGAATCAAATGCCAATATTTGACACTACTTTGAATTATTTTCAAGGCAGTGTAGAAATGTAGGAAGTGTAGAAACTTTTTACGAAAAGAATTAATTCAATTCTATAACTGGAACAAACACAGTGGGTTTTTGTGTGGATTTTGAGTGAATAGAGAAGTCAACAACTATCTCGATTTGGCAATGAAAAGAGAATCCCTTGAACTTGTCTATAGAACTTGCTCTCATGCACAGTCTTTGCTGCGAGTTGGAGGATGCTCTGAATGGGAAGATAATGAAGGTGCCGGCTAGGCTGGATGGAAATGAATAATTAAAGAAGCTTGTAAATTATGTTGCCATCAATTGCTGGAGGATATGATTCTGCTGCAAAAGAACTGGCTCTCATATGTCTGAGGCATTTTTCAGAAGATATTAAGAATGAATATTGGATATATAATTAGGTTTTCTTGAAGGTGTATTAGTAGAGTAGAGGTAGAACGTGCAATAATTTCTATTATCACACATTACCTATACTTTGATTGAGCAGTTGTATCACTGCTTGTATTTCTGCATCTCAAGTCGATATTTTTCTAGAATAAATGTATTTTAGAAAATGGAAGATTATAGTATCTCTCTACATGCAGCATGCTTTTTTTTTCTCTTTTTTTTCCTCTATATTTTATTCCCTTTACGTATTTTCTTTTGCCTTCTAATTTAATGGGAACCATACACAGAAGTCAGGCAGATAGATGTACTGAAACCTTGTTAGCATTTAATCTCTTTTTAGATAAATGCAAATATTGCTGTCAGTAGTATTGGAGCCCTGTCCAGCAGTCATCTGAGGAACTTGCTCATCCATTTTTCACAATGTGTCCAGTATTATCACTTGCTGAGGATTGTGATCCAGAATATTCATTCCTGATGAAAACAATGGAATTAAGCCACAGGACTTCAGAAAATTGCTTTCATATTCAAGCAGTGCTACACATATACAGACACCTTGTTGATGATTTTCCTGCCCTGAAGAAAATATATTGCTGCTGCCACAAACCTGTCTTTTGGCACTTTGTCACTTACAAGTGATGATAAAATTGCAACGAAGAGACTTCTTTTTAATCTCATAGGTCATCGTTTGTTCTCTGGACAGTCCTCCCTTTGTCCTCTCATTTAGTTTAGATAAGGTGGAAAAATTCTTTTAGTTGCCTCTAAACTTATCTTAAAAATACAAAATCCAAAAAGTCAGCCTCAATGTACCCTCAGATTTTTAACATGACAACTTATTTCTTCACGTTTCTCATTTAGATCAAAGGTCTGTGTGCATCTTAAATATGTATTTCTTGGGCAGCTGTATTGCAGGCAGGCCTTTTTGAGTTATAGATTCGCATCAAATGATAAACCTTTAGAGAGACATTTAATCCCTTTAATTTTGTGAAACCTCCAGAATCATGTGATAATTGTATTACTGAAATTATATTATATCCATTTGTTACTACTAAACATTTAAACATATATTTTTTTAAATTCAGTTATCTGGTCCAGCAATTCAAAGTTGCAGAAATCTGGTGATGGATAGAAAGACAGAAAAATTCTGAATAAATCTGTGTATACATTGAATATTTTGAAGGCTTTCACACAATTAGTACGAACAACAATTATCTGGCTACATTTTTTTCTATATTTTCTATACTTTCTGGGAGATTTTTTTCTCATCTTTGTCAGCTTCTTCTTCAGCTTTATACCACAATGAAACCCCAAACCTGTCTGTTACATAAAAGGGCTACTGCCATGGGATTTTGATGCAGCATATGCAGTATTTTGTCTCCTGTCTACATTCTCTTCCAGTTTGAATCTCCTCCAGTTGGAGATATGGAAAGAGTAGAAAGAAGCTTAATATTTCCTGAGAAAAGCAGCAGAAGAAGGTACCCCTAGAGTGTGCCAAGCAGAGGCTGTGGAGGTATCACACCTTTCCTAGGGTGAAGGAGGAGTCAGGTCCTGCACTCCTGTTGCACGCAACGGGTTGAAGAATGTGTCCAAAGGAAATACAGAAATGCAAAGTTTTCTGATATAAGTACGACCTCCAGAAGCCTAGGACTTTTGAAGTTCCTCCTATGAGAAAGCCAAGCATAAAGAAATACAGAATAAAAATAACCATTAAAGGCCAAACCTTCTGTAAGTGTCCAGGGGAAACAAGACTCATCACTCCAGATGAAGGGATTCCTGTGATCAAACCAATCACTGCTGCAGATAATGAAAAGCTTACTCATGTACATGGATTTAAGGCCTACGAATAGAAGTATCTTGGGCCTCTTGCCTGTGTCATCTTCCCTCATCTCCTAAAATTACTGAATATTCACCAATCTAAACTGGCAAAAGCAGAAATAGAAACAATGAGCATTCTTTGTGTAATTCTTTGTGTAATTCTTCACAATGTGGGCATAACTTGAAGATAATGAACCATCATTTTCTAGTTAAATTATACTGCTTGACAACCTGCACAATAAATAAAGGTGCAAGTTTAAATAGCTAAGGTCAGAAAATTATTTTTTTCACTTGATAAATTGCCCTTTTGGATTTACTAATTATTCTTTTTCATTCTTATATTTGCCTTCTTAATTTTATTTTTTACTAGATGTTTGAACTTCGTATACAAAATGCCATTCCTCCAAAAAAAGTGTAAATGTTGTTCAAAGTATTTTCTCAGTGTAATTTTGTATTGCAAATAATTATATAAGGGATGGGACATTACTCTTAAGGTTTCTCTCGAACTCTTCTATTACAAAAGTCACCTCTTCCTGATCTTATTCTGATAACATAAGATTTTGCATGGGTATCATGAAAATGTATATGTTTCCATGTCAAAAAATAAATTACATTAAATAAGGCAAGAACAAGGCAATTTCCTCAATGGCAGACTATAATGTAGAAGCAGAAAACATGGAAAAAACCAAACAAAAACAAAATTATGAAAAGCACGAGCAGTTTTAAGTCTGTGATGGAATTTTCTCAAAATTTTAGGAGGTTTTTGAAGTGTTAGTGCATTTCACAGCAACCACTGGTAGTTTCTGAACTGATATTTTAAGGCTGTGTTTATACCAGGAGCTCAGTTCTGTACTTAGATACAAGCTGAGTAATTTTGTAATAATGAGGGTTTTTGTAATAAAATTAGCCAGGCTCTTGCTGTGCTTATGCAGGGCTGCCTATTTGCCCCTGGCACTCAGCAGCATGGCTTCATGGCTGTGCTCTGGTCTTCAGTCCCCGCTACCCTGTCTCACACAGACATGCTGTGCTAAAAAGGGACAATGCACAGCAGCTGTCCTCATTTAATTGCTGCCTTACAATTGAACATTGAATTAACCTGTAGCTCAGTTAAAAAATTTTCGGGTGAGACTCATTGCAGCCAAATGCAGGAGGAGCTGTGCTGAACCAGCATAGGTGGCTGGAGCTGAGGCTTCATCTTGCCCTGCACCAGGTACAAGACACATCTGTCTCCTGGTGATATAGCTGGGATAAATGTGAGCATACTGTGAGAGTGGTAAAGGGTATAGCAGACACAGGAATGTTAACGTAACTGTGCAAAAAATTTCCCCAGGTTTATCAAACACTTTTTAAAATTAACATGTAGTTCAGGATTTAGCAATCATTTTGCCAGCTCTGGCATTTTGCCTGTATATAGTTGTTAATGTTTTCTTCAGTTTTATTTATTTCTGCAGCAATCCTCTAGTATTTAATCATCTCTCTCTATTTTTTTTGTTTAGTGAAGCAAAGCTTCTCTATTACAATCCTGAATCTCCACACTCGGGATCCTTGTGGTAACCCTGGCAACCCCGTTGGCAGGGTGGGCTACAGCTCCAGCACCTCTGACTGGGCAAAGCAGAGTCCTTTCCCCCAGCCCTGCAGGCTAGCTAAGCTGGAGTGTCACCACAGGTGACATGTTACCCTCTTTTTTGGTATTGGGGGCAATAAGGTGACATGGTTTTGTTCTTCATTGAGACACGTGGCAGGACCGAGCCTAAATGTGCTTTGTCACCTTTTCAGATTTTGTCATTATTACTCATACTGGAAACCATAGGGCAAGATTTTCTAAATTATTTTTTAATTCTCTAATTGAGCAAACAGTTCTGTGTTTGCTATAGACAAAAATTTTTACAAAAGGAAGGAATTTTCAATCCTGCTCTATAGAGTTCACAAGCACTCACTGTTAGCATAATCCATAACCTATTAACATAATCTATATTACATTCTCTGGTATCATCTATTAAATTATACATCCATAGGACACGTGAAATTAGTATGCATCATCCAAATCTGAACTGGTTTTTTTTAGATATTTCCAAAGAATCCTTCTTCCCATTTCCTACATGTATACTTGAAAAACTTTAGGAAAGAAATTTTGAACTGATAGGCTTAAAATATGGGCTGTTCCCCTTTTGAGAGTTGTTGACAGTTGCTGTGGCTTCCCTTCAGAAGGAGCAGGCTGCAGGGTTAAAATTTGTTCAAAGTGAACTACTGTAAATTTTTAAATCATGAATTCTCACTGCAGTCCTCTGATTTAGACAATCCTGCTAACTGTACCGTATCTTCTCTCCAATAGCTTTCTATTTTACAGGTTGCTTCAGTTTTGTTGCTTTTCAGGGTCTTAACTTTAGTGTGTTCGTGTTTTTGAAAGGCAATATAATAGTCTTTTTTATTTAGATCTGGTATTTCTTGGAAGAATTTCTTCTAGAAGTTTCCAAAACAACTGAGCATTCAGAAGAATAAATGTTGCTTATAAAATATCTTAAACTTTTGAAACAGATGACTTTATGTATGTTAGTGTCTTGGTTTACTCTTCATTAAAATCCCAAGGGATGAAAGTTTGCTTTTAGTTTTAGTCTTCAAAATTCAGAATTTGAAATACATTGATTTATCGATATTAGTTTAACCAAGCCAGGTATTGGGGCTTTCTGCAACAACTGAATTGAAATTGATTTATGACAAAAGATTAATGTGTAATTTCTTCTTGATCCATTGTTGTGTGTGGGAAAGGCTGAAGTGATAGACTTTTCTTGTTCAAATTTCTTTGGTGTACAAGCCTAGGACAAAACTGGAATGAGCAAGGGCCAAGAAGGATTAGACTCAAGGTTATAGTTTGAATTAGGGTTGAGAGTGGGACTGAGGCTTGGCTTGATAGTTTTACACCTTAATCCTCTGAGACTTTGTCCATGTTGGTTTCAGAGCTTTGTGAGTGCTGCTGGTGTAGCAGTATCTGTAGGCTTGTGGATAGGGTTATAAGTTTGTTAGATTTGCCTAATGTTTGGATTCTACTTATCTTCTACAGTGAGAATGAGGGCTGGGGGACACAGGGTCCTACACTTGATGTGCCTGTTCAGGGTGGGGTTTTGCCATAATGCTAAAGATAGGGTTGGTTACAGGTTAGTAATGGAAAATCATTGGAGCTAGAGTTAGTTTGGGCATGTGGAGTATGCAAATCATAGATTCACAGAGTTATAGAATCATTGAATGGTTTGGGTTGGAAGGGACCTTAAAGATCATCTAGTTCCAACGCCCCTGCCATGGGCAGGGATGCCACCCACTAGACCAGGTTGCTCGGAGCCCCATCCAACCTGTCCTTGAACACTTCCAGGGATGAGGCTCTCACAGCTTCTCAGGGCAACCTCTTCCAGTGCCTCACCACCCTCTGAGTAAGGAATTTCTTCCTAGTATCTAATCTAAATCTGGTTTAAAACTGTTCCCTTTTGTCCTGTCACTACCTGCCCATGTAAGTCTGACAATCTTCCTTATTCTTGTAGATTTTTTACGATTTATCATGGATTCATTCTGTACCAAGGGTCAGCAGGCTGCAATTCAAGCTGCCTGCACTCCAGGCCCACTTGGAGACTATGCCAGCAATGGCTTTGAAGGGGCCCTTCCAGGAAGGTGTGCAAAGGAGCCTCAGACATGAATCCTTTTTCAAGTTTATGATTAGGCACAATGCTGAAATGACAGTGGATGGCTCTTGGCCGTGTTGGGCCACATGAAGGACAATCTGACTGAGACAGGGTATGGATTCTATCTTTCCACAAAAGAGGACTTTGGTTTAGTGTTAAGTGTTAGATAAGTGGCTTGACACTGTTATTGATATTGATACTGCACACAGAACTAGTTGAAGACTTACAGGAAAATTGTGAAATGGTTTTTATTCTGTTCTGTTCTGCAATAGGTGGCAGAGGCCAAGTGGAGTTAGATCACAGGCAGGCAGAGGACCAGCACGTGTTCATTTTATTGCTCAGTACCTGAAGGTCCTCGTGGATCATAAACACTCTTTTCCAGCTATGAAAATGACTGATGGAAAACTGCAAGCTGGGACGGCTTCACTGACTAGGCTCTGGATTTGGCAGGATAGAGAAATAAACCAAGCACTTCAGGCACTGCTCTCTCTAATATGTTTTTGCCAGCCTTTGTCCTACTGTTAACAATAATCCGTAATAGTTGTTTAGACACCTTTGCCCTGGCCAAAATCAAACATAGCTGGATTTCCATTTCACATCAATTGTCAGCCTGTTTTTCAGGTGTTAAATTTCATACCATAGTAAGAAGGAAAAGGTCTGTTCCTGGTGTCTATGGCACTAATCAGACTTCATCTTCAGAGCTAATAGAAGCAAAGGATGAAAAAAGTACTTCTTGCTCTGGCCCAGTCCTATTTCTGTGTCCTTGTTCTTCCAAGATCATGTAGCAAAAGTAATAATTTATCATCTACATTTTGTAAATCTAATCAGAACCCTTACTAGCGCTAACTATTATCAAGACACAGTTAATGGGAACAGAAATTGTTCCCAAACTGCAATTGATTTGAGCATCAAGCTGTATAAATTAGCATGTTTCTGTGACCATGACCCCAAATCAGTCCTAACCCTGAACTTAAAAAACAGTCTGGGACTCCTCCTGTATAAACTGTTTGTTTTCCTGCAAGTGTCAGCTTTTCTCCTAGTTCTGTGGATCTTGAAGGAGCAATTCAGCTTCTTCTTTTGTAGTCACACCCCCAAACCCAAGATTAATTGTAGCAATTTTACCTTTACTGTTAAAGTACAATGCAGATCAAAGCAGTCTCTGCAACTTTAATAAACTCTCAGGCACTAACTGTCATGCTTTAGTCATACTGCTTTTAAAATTCAGGTGGGTTTTTTTCTGTGTTTTATTCACTTCTAGGCCCTAGTTCTCAAATACTGCAAAATGAGAAACTCTAATAGGGCTTTTCTTCACATTATTAAGGAACACACATATGTGATCTTAGGTGACGTTACATATAGTAGGGCAATAGCTTGCCTAGAGACAACAGTAGGATTACAGATAAATGTAGTCAGGGAATGTCTAAACTGTATGTCTTACAGTTAGAAAATCCTAGAAACAAAACACTGGCAGGGGAAATAATAAATTAATAAATACAAAAACTATTAACATTCTAGTACTATGAAATTCATAATCATGGCACCCAGTAGTATTTGTATTGCAGTGTCATGTTTATAATGAAGAGAGGGATCTTTGCGAACCATTGAGCTGACAATTAGTGGATGTGTGACTGCAGTGGGATGTGCGTGGCTGCAGTCAGCTCTGCATTCCTTAGTGGTCTGACCAAAAAGACAAAGAGCAGAGTACCAAATATAGCAGAAGGCAGAACAGGCAATCTTTCATTAGATATCTTTTTTAAAAAATCACATTATTGAGAGTAATATAGAAAAATTTGGTCTAGACCATTTTGTGCTTCATTGCTCCATGTGTTTGATTTCCTTGCCAGGCTTTATGGCATGAGCTTTGTTCCAGGGTAAGCAGTTTAAGCCTGACTCAATGTGCAGTTTTCCTACTGTTTCTTTGCCTTGGATGTCTAGCTTTTCAGAAACCTTCAACTCTCACTGTTTCAGTAGGAGCATAGGAAAGTTCAGCTGACAGTACTACATCTGTAAAATTGTAGTATTACACAGATTCAGTTTCCCTGACAAAGATGACAATCATTCCATCTTCAGTCATTGGAGTATCAGGATACTTTAGTTTTGAGAGAGAAACTCCCTTCAATATCCTATTTACAGGTAATTTGTCTTCTTAATAGTCTCTTGAAAAATTGGTGACAAAATTTGGTTACAGATTGTAATGCAGAGCATAATACACAATCTGTAGCTTGCAAGTTTTCACAAACACCAAAGTGGGGAGATCCATTATACTGGTACGTCACACGGTCTCTCCAAACAGCAGTGCAAAACGCACTATACCAGATATATCTGTTCTCTGGTTGTAAAAACCTGCAGCACAGTCAGCCGTGGAAAAAAATGGCAGAACTCTTAGATCCTGTGCGTATCAATGCGTAGGGAGTTCGTCATGAGGTGATACTTTTAGAACACAAACTGTGATATACAGTCATTGCTTTGAAATGTTAGAGAATAAGTTGGGAGGAAAAATATAAATATCCACTGTCTTGAGGTGCCAGAAGGCATGAAAAATCACCACCCGATAAATCTTGTTGGGTTAAAAAATGAGTTCCTGGCACCTCTAGGACTGAATACACAGGATTACCTGATTTATGGGAGTTATGAAGTTACATGGTGCCACTTGAGAAGCCCAAGGCAGGGAGCTGTTCAGGTGGAAGGATAAATAGTGGTTATACTTGATTTTCAGCACTAAGATAGAAAGGAAGAAAAAGTTCCATCAAGCCTCAATCACTCTTTGGTATCTTGTTCTGGAAATATCTTTCTACCAGATACAACAGCATTTGGGCAGCTTCCAGAATCACATCAGAGTGGTCCTTCCCTGAAAAGGAGAAATAGCCAAAAAACAAATGCTTAGTGGAGATGTGGATTTTCAAGCAGGCAACTAGGGGAAGTTTTTTCTTCTGCAAGAATGGGATGTTTAGATCCTCATATAAGAGCAAACAGATTCTCCAAATGCACAGTTGAGCAGCTGAACAAGAGAAGAATTAGTTTTTAGATTTTGAATGTGGGTACATGGGATTGATAAAGAACTATTTCAGATTTGACCAAATCTTGCTTGTCTTATACTTGAAATTAGTTCTAGTATCTAATTAATGGAATAGTATGGAAATGATAGTCAGTGCAAGCAACTTGATTATCAAAATGACAGTGTCCAAAAGGTAAGCACTTTTTTTATTTCCTGTTTGGTCATTTGGTACTGTTTGCCCACTTTCTTCACATTATTAAGAGACCATTAGCATGAAGTAGCAAGTAGATCTGTTGCAGATGATCTAGGTGTAGGTGCTCATGCCTTGAGGCAGGGAATGGAGTTGAGGATCTCTGAAAGTATTGTTTTCAGTGGTTCAGTTGGTTCTGCTGAATCTGTCAGTCTCTTTCCAAAGCAGACATGCCTGGTGTATCACTAAGTGAGAGGTAAACTATGTAAGGATTAAGGTTTATTTACCAGAAAGAAACAACATGATAGTCTGCTTGAATTTAGGAACCTGGGTTGTAGGAGATGCTGAGTGCTTTAACTCCAATGGGAATGCTGGAAATTACTCAGTAAGGAAAAACACAATCAGTTCTGTTTAGATTCCTAGCTTTAGGTAGCAGGACTTGTTCTTTTCCTTTTTCCATTTTCCTACCTCCCAGAAATGAAATACTTTGAGAGCCTTTGACTGGAAATGTGAATCATTTATGCAAAGCTATTGACAATAGCTCTATTTCAAGTTCTTTCTCATTAGTAAAAACTTAAAGTTTCAATTCCTCTAAAACTCCAGTTCTTTGTCAGACATAAATTGCAGGTGCCATAATTTCCCTCAAAACATTTTCTCTTTCCTTCATTCCTTTACTTCTATATTTTTCTTCCTCCCATCAGCAGATTTCTTTGCTTTCTTTCCTACTTTTCTTCCTTTTCAATAAAAATATTTCAGTTACTTCGGAGAATAGTAATAGAAATAAAGAAATTGTTACCCCAAATATAAAAAGCTAGTTATGGGGCTTTTTCACTGTAATCCTTCTGTAAAAACTTGAAATATAAAAGTCTACTACGTGTGAGCATGGGCCAGTTATTTCGAACTAAGCTTCCCGGATAACAGAAATTTTAAGTTTGCAAGATAATTTTTTTAGGCCACCAACAGCATTTTCTATCAAATTCTGCGTTACTGGAATATGCTGAGTGGGTGCACAAGTCCTGCGTGCTGGGCAAATAACACACACCCACACCAGCCTTCCTCCTCCCAGCTGGGTGACTGGCCTTGCGCTGTGTGGTGCTGTTGCCACTAAGGACTTCCCCTACAGTAGTCCCCTCCCATGGTGGAGCATCAGCTTGCCAGCAAATGTAAGAATAAATACAAATGTAAGAATAAATACAAATGTAAGAATAAATTCTCAGTTCTTGAGAAATGAGGGCTTCCACTGCTGTTACTTGTGCTATACGTAGATTAATGAAGTGTGCTCTAGTTTGCAAAGAGCTGGACAGGCTGAGACTGATCAGAAGCCATAGGGCAGATGCAGAAGTATGTTTTATTTCACTTTCCTTTCTAAACTCTGAAACTGAGTCCACATTTAGGAGAAAACCTTGTTTCAACTCTCCATTGGCAGAATAACTCATGGTTTTTTTAATCTGTTAGATATCCACGTAAGAGATCACAGTTAATACATGAGTTCAACCAGGAAAAATCTGGGCTGTGAATATAAAATTCTACTCCTTGCTAAAGAACTATTTGGGGCCAGAATGATTCTCTGGCAGAACTCCCATTCTTCCAGGCTGCATTTAAAGAATGTGAATATGAAGAAATCACAGAAAAAAAGAAAATTGAAGTGAATATTGTAGTTGCAAAATGCAAAGTATATTTTATTGTTCATCCTTTCACAGTGTTTTCACATACAATTTTGTTCTAAAAAATTCTGACTTATCCTGCCTGTAGTATACACTTAGGTACATTTACTGGTTAGCTGTTATGTATTTTTTTAAACCAAGCCAGAGAAATAATTTTTCCTATTAAGTAGAATTAAATTTCCCTTTCAAAAGGAATTAATTTGCTTTACTTCTCAAAAACACACTGCAGGAACCAGGCCTCAGTCAAAACAGAGCTTCATGAAAAATGAAAAACCTCTTTTATTCCTGTAATTTTATGATCAAATTTAGTACTAAACTTTATTAAGCAATGTTTTGCTTTTATAACTTAATACAGTAACAATTTAGAAGTGTGCTCTACTTCCAGAAGTGGTTAAGAAATCTACTCGTGCATCTAATAAGTAATTCTGGCAGGTAAGAGCCAAAGTGCTGCTCTTTCTATGTGCACCTATGTATAATTGTGCAGTGGACCTTCACAGGAACAACACGGCATTATTGAAGATTTGTCTTGAAAGATTTATCTTATTCTGTTAAAACAAGTCATTAGATTTATCTCTTTCAGTATCATAGGTCTTCATTGAGTCAAATAAACCATATTTTGTTTACCGCCCTGGAAAGATATAAATGCTAAATACTCTTTAACTTTATTTTATGGGAGTGAATATTATATTCCTCTTTCCAGTGACCTTTTATTGCCTTGTGAATAAAAAAATAATTTACCAGACAGAAATAACAGCCAGAGGAAGGTGGGATTTATGAGTATGCCAACTCCACTAAAACCAAAGGATAAACATAGTAGTCTCAGAATAAAAATGGTGAATTATCTAGTGCTCTGGTCTCAGAACTTTAAAATAACTTTTCTCAGAAAATTAGAGGTTTACTTATGTTATCATGGCAGAAGCAAAAGAGTGCAGGCTCTGGGGTTTTTCTCCTTTTTTTTTTTTTCTTTTACTTTTATCCTTTTGAATCTAAGAAAAAAAATAGATATTCTATTTGTAAGGAATTAGAATATGAAAGAATTTTCTTTCCAGTCTATAATACATCATTATATATATGAGCTGCATAACATTTCTAAATTCTGGACACAGCAGACTTTTATACTATCCCAGCAGTGTTGAGTATCTTGTTATTGTAAATAACTGTATAAAGTCTAGAACTTTTCAAAATTAGGCAAAAATCAAGTTTCCATGCTGGAATCTGTTTGCTCTATAGGATCTCTCTTTTTGAAACACAGTCTGCTTTAAGAAGTAAAATGGAAACTTTGTTTTTCCAGAGATCAGCTATCACAACTTTGTTTTACCCTACACAGAAATATTAATAAGGTGGCAGCATGCTAAATTCCTTGCTGAAATCCAGACAGACTAGTTCTTCTATACTTTAAAAATCAGTTAATCTTCACAAAATATATTGTTAGTCTAGTTTAGTAATCTCACTTTGTGTTTTAACTCACTACCCATTTATAGTTTAAATCTGATTTTTCTTTCATTTGAAATTCTCACTGAAGTCTTGCACACAGACAGGTCAGACTCACAGATATAAAGCTCATTTTGTAATGTCAACTCTTCCCTCTTTTCTTAAATGAAAGAAGCTCGCAAATATTAGTTTCATTATTTTTGAAGTCATACAACGCTGCATCTGCATTAACAAATTAGTAGAAACACTTGGTATTAACTTCTGAGATTGGAAACAACTTTTTTTCCCGGCTTAGTTACATTTTGCACTTTGCTTCTCTTTCCTGTTGGTATTTAGTAGCTTCCAATTCTCTATCCCCTGCAATCCTTTGGAGAGGAAGAAGAGAGGGAGAAGGAAGAAAGGTGGGGGCAGCAAGGCGTCTCTTTGTGAGGTGCAACACATCCCCCTGTCACAGGGGGCTTCAGGTTACAGATGGGATGTGAGGGGAAAGAGTGAAAGGAGGGGGAGAAAGGAACCCATGCAAATTTGAGGAGAATAAATAGTTTCTGTGGACTCAGGAGAATAACAGACAGTAGAGTAGGGTCTGGCTACACTAGATCAGGGCAGGAAGTAGTGGTCAAGTCCTTTGTTAAATGGGGTTCAGGATGAACTGCTCTATAAGGATGAGATGGCTGCTTTCTCCCAGGGAGTGAATGGTTGAAAGGGAAGCATATAGCAAAGCACTCTTTGCACCTTGCATATTCCCTGTCAAATTTCACTCTCCAGGTTCCTGTCTGTCTCCTGTGGAAGCCTTTGGGACGGAATATAGGGATATTGCATGCCAATATGGTGAGTCAGGTGAGGACTTTTACCCTTTTTTCTAAGGTTTTTAGTTTATATTGATTTCATTCTTATTTAAATTTTGTTCCTTATTTCATATTTCAGATAGTTTTTCATATTACCATCAAAGTAATGCTTACTGATAAAATGTCACGCTTGCATGTATTTCCTAAGCAGCATGTTCCTCTGTAAAAAAAAATTAACTCATTCTTAGTTATCTCAAGTCTGGAGAGAGTCCTCATCCATAACTGATTGAGGAAATCAGCAAGCAAGGTTGCTGGAGTGGGTGATCCTCATTCCCTCATAATTTCGATGGAGCTTGTAGGGACTCCCACTGCTGTCTCCTTGGTGGAAGCCTGAAGTGAAAGAGCAGCTTTGCATATTACCTTTCCCCAAACCAGGCACATGCACCTCTGTGCACTGCACAGAATTTGCTAGCTTTTCAGCTGCACAAAATAACAAAGTCAAAACCTGAAGTGAATTATGATTTGTCTTTTTGTTCATAAAATGAAATGAGTATTCTACTGCCCTAAGATTTCGTAGATTTCTATGCTAAATTAATTTTTTAAAATTGTGAAGAAAATGTCCATTTTGCACCTGTAATAGAATTTTCTCGCATCAGCAGCAGCTCTGTCTGTTCCATGTAGGTGACAGGCTGACAAATGGAAAGATTATTTCTGTTCCTTCTTTCATTTGAGAGTCATAAATCTGAAAAATGCGGAATAGATTTTTTTCATGCATCTTATAAGATTTTATAGGGAGATCCAATATGGCAGAGAGGACACAGTTCCAGAATATAAATTAAGATTTGTACTGGTACCACAAGCAGTCACTCAACATGATTTGACAGTATCTTTGTCAAATCGACATATAATGCTCTGTTGAACTAGTGAAGTAAGTGGATATGTCTGATAAAATAAACATTGTGTTGTCCATGCCATTGACATGAATGCTTATTTAATAAGATCATTTTGATTCAAAGTCAATTTTCATATTTCTGCTATTGCAAATCCCACAGAAGCAGCTGTGTCAGTCATGTGTATGACCTCATATTCCTTAGAGATGCAGATCTGCTCAGCTTTGTCTTGACGTTTGTGCTACTGTATCGATAGCAAATACTGTGATAATTTATATTCACCCTGCATAGGCAGACATGAAGCTTTATTCTTTCTTGATGGTGCTACAAAGATCAAGCAAAGTGGATGTTGAGTTATTGGTCAGCTCAGGAGCTCTTTGTCACAAGGAATTTCGCTCTGTACTTCTCTGGAGCCAGCTGATTTGGGGGCAGTAATTACACCATGGACCTACTCTTCCACAGGATTTTTTGTCTTGTTTTTCGATGGTGCAGTTCCAATAGCAAATTTTCTTCAGACACAGAGCTACTATATTTTAAGAAAAATATATATCCTTCAGATCCTATAGATTCACATATCTGTGGCAATTCAAATGCAGTGGATTAAGTTGTATTTGTGCTTGTGAACAGCTAGAGCCACGGAAAATGTCACCTTTGGCCACAATCATACAGTCTTCAGGAGACTTTGGTGTCAATAGAAACTGATCTCTTACATCACTGACACAATTAGATTGCAAAATCCTTACTAAACCTAAAATGACATACTTCATATATAATTTTATTTATCTGTGCTGTTGACAGCCTAAACCAATTTTTTAATGATAAACCTTTGCATTCGTTCTATTCTTTTCTTCTTTTCTTCTTTTTATTCCTGTACATATATAAAAGCACAGGTGCCCTTTAGTAAATTGATATATTCAGATTATATAATCAGAGGGCATTTTAATATCACCCTTTAGTGCATGAAAGGACATATTACAATAAGAATTTATGGTTGTCTAATTACCCCAAGAAAGTTCTTTTGTTCATGGTGTAAAAATGAAAGCCTGGTGATGGCAGGTGCTGTTCTTTAACTGTGTGCTGACTTCTCCATCACTATAAACCCTTCTTATTTCTGGTAGTGTAAGAGATACTAGTTGCTGCCTGAGCATGGGTGAGTCAAATATTTTTTGTATGGAATTTTTTTAATGGACAATTAAATTTTTTTTTTTAGTAGATGCAACAAGACTTATATGTCTTTCTCACAGTTACTGCTTCTACAGAGCCAGGCATGTCCCTTTCTACCTCAAATATCCTGAAACCTTTACCTTTCCTTCTTTTTATCTTCACAGGCAACAAAAATTGCCTTTTATGAGAGATCTATATAAAGACTGACCCCTCACATCCAAAGCTTTGAGCAGGATTCAGGGTTTGTGCTGGAGTTTTGCACACAGAGTGAGGCATAATGTGTTTGAAAATATAAAACTATAAAATAACTGTTTTAACTTGAATGTAGAATGTCTGTTTCAGTATGGCTCCCTGGTCGTTTTTAATATATGAAAGAGCAGACTAAAGCAGAGAAGGCAAGCCTGGGTGAGTGGGCTGGTGTCTTCAAATGTGATGAGTGGGAGGTACAAAACTCCCCATGTGCCTCCCCTCTACCTCCTACTCCCTACGTTCAACATCCATCTGCAGATGGAGTAAAACAGAGAAGAAGCAAAGAGGTCGCTCTGTTCCTCCTCCATAGTGTGGCCGCCTTCGTAGGATGATTCAGGAAATTATCCTTTTTCATGCATTCCACCCTCTGGCAGGCATCTTTCCTATGGAGGATGTCAGCAGCATTCCTACCTCCAGGAGGAAGAAGATAAAAATTGTAAATAACATTTTAGAGTTAACTATTTTTGGCTGTGTTGCATAGGCTGAAAGTCCTCTTTCTCCTTCAGAAATTTGTTTTGTGTGATCTGACTGAGGCAAGTCAGGGCAAGAAGATAAAAGACACAAAATCACAGACCAGTGATTTTGGGCCATGGATGTTCATGGTTCTTATCTTTGCACATTCTCAATTCTGGATACTTCATTGTCTGTGGGGTTTTTTAAGTAACTGTATCTCAGCTGGCTGGTACCTCTGGTTTTAAAATAAGCTTCCCACTCACAGGTTCCAGTTGTTCCTGCATGTTCTCTCCTGTTAAGCCTAGCCTGCCAGGTAGCACTGCTGCACTGATGTCTGGGCTTATACCATGCCACCCTCTGTTCCTGGTAAAAAACCTAGGCACACAAACCAGTAAATGCAGATTTGTTTGAGCCTGATGTAAACTGTAGACTGTGCTTAATTTTGTAGTCTACCCATTGCCTCTGAATTGCTTCTTGGGCTCTCAGGGTCTTAGTTGAGAAGGAAAAATATGGTAAACAATAATAGCCAAGAATGTCTTAGAAAGCTTTCACTCATTCATAACAATTTTTAACAGAGCACTTCACTATATTTCTGTTTACAAAACTGTAAACAGCACTAAGGAGTTCTCGTCCTCCACCAAAGTGAATGTGAAGAGAGCAGCTCCTGTCACTTGGTGCTTCCTCTTGAGGCTGCAGCTTTGGTAGATAATGCTAAACAACTTAGTACAAGCTCAAATGTCAGGGACAAAGACTACTACATTAAAAAAACACACCTCCAGAAACAGGAATTCTGAAAAACATCTTGTGGTTTGGAGCAGATGATCTGATGCTCAGTGCTGTAGCAAGAAACCACTAATGAAGATAAACAGGTTGATCTCAAGTAAGGATGGGAAAAGAGAATGGCAAATTCAAAACAAAACAAAACAAGGATTTTTTTTTTTAAATGCTCCGTATGTAAACTGCTAAACTCATTGACATGCAATATTACTTTTTACAAGGGTATGTGGTGATAGGACAAGGGATAGTGACTTTAAAGAGGGTAGGTTAGGATGAGATATTGGGAAGATATTCTTTACTTGTGGGGATGATGAGAAGCTGTAATAGGTTGACCAGAGAAGCTGTGGATGTGTGGAAGTGTTCAAGGCCAATTTGGATAGGGGCCTGAAATGAAAACCTGGTCTAGTGGAAGGTGTGCCTGCCCAGGACAGGAGTGTTGGAACTAGATGGTCTTTAAGGTCCCTTCCAACCCCAACTTTTCTGTGATTCTATGATTATGGAGTCCAAAAGCTTATGCTAATGAGACAAATTCTTGTAAGTACCTTTCATGGAGGTGTCTGTATTTGTCATAAAGCTGGGGGCTGATAGAGGAGTTCAGAAAATATCACTCACTTCTTTTCTTTTCTAAACTTTCCTTGAATCATCCACTGCACACCTCTGTCAAAGACAGGACATTTATCTAGATGGACCTTGGGACCAACCTAGTACAGCTAGTCATATGTTGTTGTTCCTATTACTGATATATTTACCATCCAGATATATGATCAGATCTCTAGTTCTGATGTTCACAGTCCAAGAAGGAAACTGAAAATTTGGATACTGTAAGAATATTTTTTTAGTATTAGGAAACAAGTCAAATACTAAGAGACCCTCTTTATTCCTCTTAACAAGGGCAGGGCTAAGGGACAGTTTGCTTACAGTTCAAAAGTATCTAACTGAGAAAGGCCAAACTCTTCAACAGAAAGAAGTCATGCATGATGGTAAGATTCATCTGGCTAAATATAGGTGTCTGTACCTGAGCTGGTCCATCTAGAAGCTCTGTGTGTCAATACAGATCTAAGCAATACTCTCAGTAGATTGTAAAGCACAATTCATCTCAGTCTAAAGGAGATGTCTAAAACAGGTTAGATGAATCACTCCCTTAAAGTTTCTATTTGTTCTACTGTCTGTGAAAGGCACCTAGTGTGACTGGCACAGTTGCAGACTACTACTGAATTTGCTCAAAGTTGGTTAAGTTTTACTCTTAATGTCTGTGAACTGATTGGTAGAGATTAGGAAGAGTAGTAGAGTATAGTACTGCTCAGTGTGATTAGCAATTGGAATACATTATGAAGGACTGAGATGGTTCTTCTTTCAAAGACTTTTCAAAAAATAAGGCTATACTGTATTTACTAGAAAATACACCCTAGAAACCTGGCTTTTGGCCTTGTGCCAGAGGACTCCTCTATCCTGTGTTGTACAGAAGATCAGACTATCAAATCATAATGATTCCTCCCAGTCTTAAAAATCTGTGCTTTCAATCACTGCTAATAAAGAGTGGCATGTTTTCAATTCCTTTCTAAGTGGGTCTTGATCAATACAGATATGCCATTTACCTACAGGGTTTTCCCCACAATTGTTTGCTACTGCTGCTGCTGTGTTCATGTCAAAGGATGTAATGTTACAAACCAGCTGATGAATCTCAGGCATTCTGATGTTTTCCCATCAGCACCCAGGGGCAGATTTAGCAGTGGCTCAGAGAGTGGTAGACTTCCCCCTCAGCACTCTGCTCCATGCTGTGCAGCCAGAAGTGAAGCTGCAGTGTACCACAGCCTTGTCTACCAATATCATAGCAACATCCAGCCCCATGTAGCCAAGTTTATTCTTGTATCGTTTAGTTTGCAGTGAAAATGGCTGAATTTAAAGCTGGCAGTTGAAGGAGGGTCTTTCCCTACTCAGTCTTTCCTGTCACTGACAGGTTTATCTGTAGTACAGGATGCCTTTATATCCATCAATGTCAGGCAGAAGGAAAAGATAATGGTGTGAGCATGGCTATGGCATGAGTGTGTTCTATGCTGCCCTTGTTTTCATTAAGTACAATGGCAAGCAAACACATTAATTAATCTTAGTGTTCACAAATACAGTTTTATTTTGTTTTGCTGACATTTAGGATGACTAACTAAGACTTGCACACAGTAGCTGTGTTCTTGGGGTAGCTGGTGTGAAATCATGTTGTGAGTCAATACAACATCAAAACCACTTTTGACTGGCCTGAATACTTTACCAACTAAAAAGTTCTCTACTAAATTTGTCAAATCTGACATGAATTATAGTTCCTGATACTGTCTCTTCATTATTATTGCTGTTATAAGAAATTCTGCATGTTTAGTGTTTAATAAAGGATTGATCAAGTATGGCATGGGAGAAAGGGATGTTGAAGAATATTATAACACCAGAACAAGCTGTTTCTCGTGGACTGAACAGTGATCAGTATCACTGGTAATAATCACTGTTGCCTCATCTGATTTGTTTTCATCTCACAAATGAGCACAGCTGGAAAAGCTATACCTGAAAGGCTTCAATTCGTGGTTCCTAAAACTGAATCTTCAGTTGCAGGTGCTCAGACATCTCTAAGGTACTATCAGCAAGCCCAGTCATAAATCACAGAGACTTGCTGTTTACCACTATGACTGATCTCCAAAAACAGGATCAATGCAGCTCATTCCTGAAACCTGAAAACAAGTGTATATATAAGAGAAAGTGTTGAGAAAGACAATTTTAAAAAGAAGGTCAAACTTTAATTCACCTTGGTTCCCAGAAACATTCCTTTAAGCCTCCTGATGAGAACAACTTCACAGCCTGTGTGGATTGCATTACGCCTACTCTTAAACTGAGTCCTTTAAAGATAGTTACTGACTCATTTTTAGTCTAAAAATCTTTACTGTGGTGACATCCCTTCTTATCCAATAAGGTAAATGCAGATGAATTAAATGTAGTTTTCAATGGTATTTTTGCTGCTAGGAGGCTCATACCAGGTTTTGCCCAAATTTGGGGCAATGGAGGGGGATTTTTTGCACTGTTCCAGGAGAGGCTTGGAGAAAAGGGAGCACTTTGAGGCAGAGAGGCATGGAGCAGTCTAAATTTGCTAGCACAGGGAACTGCCTTGTTGTGGGGAGAAGGCAAAATCAAAGCTTCTGCCAATGTAATTCCTTTCTCTTTGCACAAAGTAAAGTCATTACTCTGCAAAGAAAGATCGCTCTCCCTCTCACAATCTGGTCTTTAACTCCAGCATCCAGTACAGAGGCACAGGAGGAATTTTCACAGCCTTTGGCTTCTCTTTGCTGTGTGCCAGCTGAACCACAATTTGTTCCTTCCTGAATACATCCTGCAACTGAAGAAGCAGACTGTGCAATCATTATACTCATATCAGGTGAGTTTAAACATCCTGCCAGCCCACTATCCTGTTTCTGAGAGTGGACAGCAGCAGGGAAGAAGTAAGATAAAGGCAAGCTACAGTGACACTTTTGTGATGTCTTGGCCTTGATTCCAGGGTTTTGTGCTTCACACATTTGCTCTGCTAGAGCCAAATTCTGCCCAACATTTTCTTCAGAAAACTTTTGCAAACAATACTGTATGTTACTCTCCCTGCAGTTGATCCTCAAGGCAGTGATTCCACCGTAAATCCAAACTATGTACTGTTCATCTGTTGCATTACATTCTCCACCAGTTGCAACAGAATAAGGCTTGCTCCTGGCAGGTTGCCTCTTTTTCCCTGGCACGACTTGAAGCAGGAATCTCAATAAATGGGTAGGCAAACCCTTCTCTCTGACAGGACTCACCAACAGCATATTTATAGATCTGCTGACTTTCCTGGAGCTGGACTACATTTTCAGTGGACTCTGTGTTATGTTTAAAAGCTGAGGTAGAACAAAAGTTTTTGCACCTGTGACAGTTTTAGAGTAGAGCTGTGCTGAGTAGATGGGCAAAGGAAACATTCACACTATATTCTGGTGCCAACTTGAGCATTCACCAGTCTTCTGTAGCCAAGAGAAAGAGAAGGCATGTACCTCAGCGCTACAATTATCCCAGAGAGATCAGCAGCCTTGTCTAGTTGCTAAATTTGGAATATATGAAGAACCTTCCCATTACTCCAACATTTTCATGTTACAAATTTAGTTTTAAAAATAAAACTAAGTGACTAGATTTCTGACAATCTGTGGTGGCCCAGCATCTTGCCCTGCAGCAGTTTCAAGTCTGACAATAACAACAGAACTTTTAGGAATAAAAGCTGTGACTGATTTTCTAGTGAACTTAATTTATTGTAATTAGCTTTACTTAATTATACATACAGCTGTTCTTCACCCTCAACATAGCCCAGGGGACTGTTTAAAGTGCTTAAGTCTAAATGTCATGTTTTAGCACAGTACAGAGCACAGTATTGCTCTTCTCAGGATCTGGTGGGAAGGGCATCCAGCAGCCCATCTTTCTTTCACTTTCTCCATACACTCTCAGCACATTCTCCTCCCCCACTCCTTTTTTTTCTTGCAAGGAAAAGATGTCTGCTCCTCTGCTGTGCCTGACCTGCACTTGCTCAGTGCACCGAAGGGTTTTGGAGCTCACCACCTTTGAGCCTCTGTGGAGCACATACTTGCTGTCTTCAGTAAGTCTCACGTGGTCTTACCAGGGGAGGAATATGCCTCAAAGACGATCTTAACCTTGAATTTTCTGCTGCCTTTACACCACTGGGATATAGAGATGTTCTTTTCCTTATCACAGGTAAACAGTGGAAATATTTATGACCTTGAATCCTGTGTTACAAATCTCATGAGAAGACCTTCTTAAAAGTGAAGCTTCATAAGGACTTTTTCCACCCTGTTCACAAAGCATTCCTGTGCCCCTAAAGGTGTTCAATAAATTCTTTTTCTAAATCACCTCAGCACAAAAGGCAGCACAATTTCAGCAAATCAAGCATTTACTCACGTAAACAATCAGCTGGACTCTTCCACTAGGTTTGTATTGTTTATTGAAAGTAGTAATGACAATAGTTGAGATAAATAGGAATTTTAATCTGCTTTTCTATCAGATGAGACTATGCAAGGTCACCTTCACTGCAGTTTGGATTCTTGCATGTGCACATTCGCAACACAGATAACTAGAGCTGTCCGATTTTGCTTGTATTGTCATTCCACTTAAAATAATTTATTTTCATTCTTTTCCCCTTATTAATCCAACAGAGTTTTATATCCTTATTTTTATCAGCTCCTTCCTGTTTTGTCAAACTTTGGCAAGCAAGATGTAGAAGGTGCTGGAGCATCTTGGGGATAATTACTCTTCAACTAATTTGAAGCAGTAATGATGATATTCTAGATTTTTATGGAGCAAATGTTTTATGTTTTATTAATTGCACTTGTTCTTTCCTTTGGTATTTTTCCTCATGTCTAATAGCCTTCCAGGTTTACTGTCTGAACTACTCCTATGCTGTACATCTTGTACCCCAAAAGACAGGCTTTATGATAGCACTCTAAAGTCCAGATGCTGCCCTTTGGAGAAGGAAAGTATTTATGAAGAAAACTTTAGTCAGAAGCATGATCAATTCTTGTGATGGGGAACGTCTGGCAGATTGTGTCCTTTCACAGACTCAATGTATAGAATCTGTTTGTCTAACACAATCATGGCTTGTACAACAATTCTATCCAGGTATCTCAGAAAGTCTAACAGGTATAATCAACAAAAATCCCTATACCTTTTCTCCATACCCATCTGCCTCTCCCTTCTCCCTTTCCTTAACCTCCTCCTCACTGCCAAGAAAACTGGATAATATTGTTTTGTGTTGGAAACATCACATCAAATGTTTGAGGCAGAGAGGGTGAGCTGGTGGTGAGCCGAGTGGTTCCTGGCAGCTGTCTTGGGGTAGTGTAAGGGTGGGATTGGGGCAGAGCTGGTATCTCCCTGGGAAGGAAGGTGTCTCAAAATTCTGCACATCCTTATGGGATTTTGCAGATAAAGACTGGGCAGCGTACAAGAGGGAACACCTAAGTTTGATTATAAATTATTAGAGACTTGTAAAAATTATTGAACATCTATGTTCTGAATATAAGAGCACTTGAATCTGCCTTTCCAAGCCTTCAATCCAATATTCAAAGGGGAACTTGATGCTGTATCCTACTTTATATATAAATCATCCCTGTTCTTCAAGCATTGCAAGGCCCAGAATATGTCAGCAACTTTGCTTATGACATCACTCCTATAGCTTAGGGAAACACCACGTAAGAGATGGGAATGAAACTCAGAGCTGTAGGTTGCATGTGATCTTTCAAGATGTTTCTGGTAGTGCACAAACTAGGGGGGTTTTTGTGACTATTTTGTCTTTTCAATACTACTGGTTGGTGAGGTTGGGGACCTCAAGCTATAGCTTCTTAGGCAAACTAAGGCATATTTAAAGTGAAGGTCAAATTGTGCTCTCCTAATGAAGTGTTGGTTGTTTCTTGTATACCTTGCAGAAAAAAACCATAGCTCTGCACAACAGATGGAGGGCCAGTTGCCCTGCTGTGCCCCCGTGAGTCTCTGTTTTGCAAACAAACAAAACACAGAGGCAGATACATTCCTGACCTTTAATCACAACACTTTCCTACTATTTAGAGAGGTTGAGGATGCAGGTGATACTATTTTAAGTGAGTTTGGTTGGTGTTTTGTCAAAGACAGGAGTCCAGGAGTCAAACAGGACCACCTTTAACTTCCAGAGGGTTTCTGGCTCAGAAATTTTTGGTGGGACTGTGTGCCTGTTGTGATGATGCGTGAATACTTACGGGCTTCTTACTTTAGAGATATCTTTGTACAATTCCTTCTTTAAAAACCTGTTTAAGATTGCTTCTATTTCTGACAATTAAATGTGGTTTTTTTCCCTGTCTCCCTTTGCTACCCATAGAAAACCAGAGGTTTTTGAAGCTTAAGGCGTGGCACGTGTCTCACAAGGTAGTGTTAAACATAGTGCTCCTCTTCTGTGGCTCTCAAAGCCCCCACTAAACTTCTCAGTGTTCTTGTCATCATTGTCGTATGTGAAACACAGAGAAGTCTTTAACTGCAGGGATTGCCGAGTGATTAACTGGCAATCTGAAAAAGGCACCCAGAAAGACCTTGACCACCTCCTGTAAGGGCGAAATCAAAAATTTGAAAGAAGAACAGTTAAAGTTTCATAGAAGTTAGAATCCTCTTCCTCCAAGTGTAATAATTCAAATGCTGTGAGACAAGTCCTGTCCCTGTTGCTTTAGCCAAATTTGTTCTGGACCCTTAGACATGCTTTTTCCTTGGTGTCCGCACCAACTCTCAGAAGAAGATCTTCTCCTTTCAATGTTCTTAAACATTCAAGTGCCCAGGACTGCGGCAACGGAAGCCCAGAGTCACAAAAAAAACAGAAGTAGGAGACAAATTTTTCACTGAAAGTAAGAGCAGCTCATTAGCAATGTATTAACTTACACTTGTAAATTTACTTCTGACATTTGACTGTCACCTCGTTCTCCTGGATACCACTTTTGTATTTATGCACCATATGACATCTTCTGGTACTTAAAGAGTAAGGCTCAAATTCACAAAGGGGCTGAGGGATGGGTGCTGATACAAGAGACGGTTGCTATTGCCTAAGACATCAGGATCCAACAGTGCAATTCCCAGAGCAAACTGGAGGTTAGGATTAAAGTCATGATGCCCAACATATCCAGCTGGTTGGTAGGGAGTTATGCAGAAATGCTGAGAGAACTGCTTTGGGATTTACAGTCCAGAAGCCCTCCCTGAACTAAGCTGTCCATTGGATATTTGCAGCTTTCTCAGTATTTTCTTGGGAAAGATGATGGTAGGGGAAGAAGAAGTGTGAGAGGTGGCCCAGACTTAATACCCATAATGACTCAGTGCACCTAAGCAGGTCGTGCAACACTAGAGCTAATCTTGGCATTTTTTATTTAATTTTTGGAATCATGTGTTCCATATATTTACTGAGGATTCCCAGTGCTTGCAAAACTGGGGAAAAAAAACCCCGAAACAACACAATCCTCAACCCCCCATAACCTCAACCAAAACAGTAAGGTATGCAGCAATATTCCTTGGTATATTTTCAAATTGGCTGTTATTCCAGACAGAAGTGTGTTATCCTGAAGTTGGAAAAAAACCCAGTTATATAATTTTGCTACATTATTTCAAGCTTAAATGCTTAAATCTATGTTGGCTTCCTGTAATATTAAAAAATGCAAATATGTTTTTAAATCACAAAATAGGCAGATACTGAAGGAAAACTCTAGACCCAATGCACGAGTATCTTTTCTTTTAGTGGACTTTACAAAACCTGTTGGACAAACACAACCCTAACTAAATAATGCTGATTCTACTTCTTCCCAAGAAGAAATAATTGAAAAGAATCAAATGATAAATGAAATGAATGGTGCCCCATCAAAGCAAATGGTGATAAATAGAAACACCTTAGTGTTGCCAGCACTCACACTAATGTGAACTGGTCAGTAGAATTTATAATTATTTTTTTTACCTTTTGCAGGCTGGTTCTTTGTGCTGAATCTGATGTTAAAGTGATAAATTGGAAAGAGGGAGGTTGTCTAATGAGCAAGTAGGCAGCAATATATCAAAAACCCCAAACAAATGTAGGCTTCTACCAATTTCTGGGGGTATTTTAGTGTTCCTTTTAGGAGGGAAAAGCATGCTCATTCTGAAGCTGCAGCACAAAAACATATAAATATTTTACATTATTTTCCGTATAGAAGCATGAAAGGCACACAAATACGCATGTCATCTTCCAATATGTGTAAAAGTCTGCAAGACTGGGAGGACAATCTCTGCTCATGATCAGTGGAAGAGTTTGCAGTTACTTGCCTATGAGTGTTTAAACATGCAATAATACGTCTCCATTTCTGAAAGTGAAGTCCTTCATGTTGTACTAGAAATATAAGTCAGTGGGGAAATGCTCATATAATTCCATGAATATTCAATCAAATGCATAATATTTTTACTTTTAAGGTTGGATGTAGTTCCTCTAAGGAATATATTTAATCACAGGCAAAGCACCTGTTTAAGAGTCTTCATCATTCCATTCAAAAAGAGTTAATGAATAAAGAGGAGAAATTATATTTTTGTACTAAAAAGATTGAGAAATGTTGAAAATTTAAACCATACAAATATCAGAAATCAAAATATTGTGAATTTTCATGAAGCAATAACATGGATGAAATTGTCATTTCTGTAGTTTTCAATATTTCATTTTGCTTCCAACTTCTATGTTTTAACTAACTTAAATGTCAGTATAGAAGTAATTTTGAACTGAAAATCCAACATGTTCTTTTCCTAGAATAGTAACATTGGAAGTTTTGTGCTGTTTATGTAAATATTCTTGTCTTTTAGTAGGTTAAAATACAGACCTTTTCCCATATTTTGCTTTAAACATTTTTCAGCAAGAAAGACCTTTATCAGTAAATTAACTACATATTCTGTAGCAAATTCCCCACGGGCAGGAAAACTAGCAGCATTTTCCCCTTTTTCTTCCTATTCATGGATGAATTTACTCAAAGTGTCTCTAATGTTGAATGATGTATCACATACAAGTCTGGGCATAATTTTCTCTGCCAGTTGTCTGCTGAAGACAACCTGATGAAGATGATGGTTTACCTCTGTGCTTTCAGCTCAGCATTTTGCTCCCTATCAGAAAGAGATAAAGCACGTTTGATATCTAGGGGTTTTTTCCCAAGGTCCATTAATATCTACATGAAAATCATTAAAAGCAGAAAAAAATAGTATTTATTAAATTCTGACTCCCTGTGCTAGTAATGCTGCTCTTAGGTAAAGCCTGTCTTTGCTCTTCAATTTTTTATTGGGTTTTGTTGCTTTTCTTGATGGTGTTCCAACATTTTCCTGATTTTTTCTGTGTTTGTTTGGCTATCGTGGGAGAACACCACTCTTTCTTCATTTTCAGTCTCATCCTAGAGGACACGTACGCCAGACAACCTTCCTCAAGCTAACTGCAAGGCTTCTCTTTGCCATCCCCTCAGCCTAGTGCGAGGGCACTTGGTGGTGTCTGAGAGCATTTCTGGCAGATAGTATGCAGCAGACAGCTGTGGAGGTAAACTTATGATGAAAACTTCAGAGAAATGGAAGATAACCTCCTGTGGCTGCAATGTACCTTCTTCTCGTGTCTCACAGACTAAAAATAGGCTTTTGTGTTTGTCTACAATTTGTATTTTTATTTTCTGTGGGTTTTCTATTAATAATGGACAATAAACTAATTAAAAGAAAAAAGCCTCTCTGTGTGCTTTGGCTCCCTTATAGCTGAGTTTGCAACTCTGGCTACATGCTGAGATGACGGGTAGAGCTGCAGGCCCTTATTGCCAAGGTCTGCATTATATTTTTTCCATCACTAGCAGTGAGCAGCTTTTCCTTCTTCTTTTAAAGCTTCTAGGCAATAATCTTGTTATTCCAAACTCGTTAAAAGGGAAAGACATCCAAATAGACACCAGCCTCAGTGAATCCTGCATTTAAAAAAATTCTGACTTCTTTTCAATTAAAAAAAAAAATCCCTTAAAAATTCCTTTAAAACTTTAGTTACTGCATCCAAATTTCACCTTTACCTCCAACCTCATATTTTGTGCTTCTCCTCAGTTACCACAGGTACTGGGAGCCTTGCAGGACCTCTGGGATTTTGAGAAATACTGCCATTTTATCCACAAAAGCCTGAGTCTCATACATTAAAAGTACCACTCTTTACCTGCCTTCAAAAATTGGTTAAAATGCCTCTGATTTATTCATGGTCATACAGGAAATCTTTGGAGAAGCAGAGACATAAACTTGGAGCATTTGGTGTAACATGGTCTTGTGAATGGCTGAGTGCAGCTTGTTGTCTGGCCAGATGACTTCAGATCTTAAAGATCAGGAACTCTTGTAAGGCTTTCTCCGGTTTTAGGAGGAGAGGGACCAAGAACATGGACTAATTCATATCTGGAAGGGGAATATCCTACACTTTGGATAGCACGAGGGACCAGCCCACCACAAAGCAAGGACTGGGGAACACCCCTGAAATGCAACCAGTAAGAAAGTAATAAGCTTTTTGAATTCTTAGGTACCATAAATTGGTTTTTGCCACTGGGATTCTGCAGCATTAGATACAGTGGGTCTGAAAACTAAATATTAGATGTTTTTCAGTTTCTGAGGGAAATACGACAACCGATAAGTGGTGCATGATTGTATATTAACCACTCTCCTCTATTTCAAATGTTTTCCTCATACTTGCAGTTTGCCCTATGTAAATCTAGCTTATTCACATGGTTCTCATTAGCATTTCATGTCTTCAAGAATCCACACATGAACTTATTTCCTTTTCTCCAGCTGTACCAGAGCAAAAGCTTGCATTCAATTAGTGCTGGTGTATTTGCCACTTAAAACTAAAGTGCTCTGTTTTGCTGAGTTGAGTCATCATTAAAGGGTATGCAACATCCATCTTATTACCAACTGTAGTCAGACCCTTTAATTAATGACTTGGGATTCTGCTTTGTCTTTTAAAAGGATAAAATCTAATTGCAGTTCAGATTAGGCTGTCTAATGAACACGACCACAAAGCAATTGATCAAAACTAATAGGGGGAATAGTTATGCCAACATTAAGTAAACCTCTTGTTTGTTTTGTATATGTAACCTAAGGAAGTATTGCAAACATTATTGATGCATTATTTGCTTCATTGGAATCTCAGTCAAATACTTTGCTGTGGTTCAAAGACAGAAGCTCTAAGTCCTATTTTTCTAGTTCTAGGAATATTGCTTTTTCATCTTCCATTTAGTATAATATAACAAAGATGCTGTTCTGAGAGTCTTTTGACATAGCGGATCTAATTTTAATTTACCACACATCGGGAGAGATGCTGGAGCTGAGCAAGGCAGCCCAATCTGCTCCCTGTATAACAACCAGAGCAACTCAAAAGAGGTGCGGAGTGGTAGTAGGAGGTGAGTCTCTTCTGAGAGTTACGGAGCACCCATTTGCTGACCTGATGCGTGCTCCAGAGAAGTGTGATGCTTACCAGGTGTTTGTATCAGCAATGCCACCAAAAGACTACCTTACAGTCCACTGACTGTTATCTGCTATTGTTATCTGTTGTTTCATGTGGGCACCAGTGATACAGCCAGGAGCAGCCTGAGGAGTATCAAGGATTGCGAAGCATTGGGAGGAGTGGTAAGGGACTCTGGAGTGCAGGTAGTTTTTCATCAGTCCTCCTGGTCAGGGAAGGGGTTTGAAAGAGCCAGTTGAATGTGAAAAATCAACAAGTGGTTACAGGACTGGTGCCACAGCCAAGGGTTTGACTACTTCAGACTGTTAGACTGTCATTGAGAAACCTGGTTGGCTGGGGGCTGATGGGGTCCATCTGTCAGAGAAGGGAAGAGCATCTTCAGCCATGGGCTTTAAACTGGGGAACCTCAATCCCTCCCACTCCTATGAGCGTGATGCCAGTGCCCGCAAGAGATGCCCAGAGCCTGCAGAGGGATCGCACATCAGCAGGAGAGCACCTGAAAAGCAGCACAAGTAATTCCAGCCACTCCAGACAGTAAGTCAGCTTCACTGGGGGGGGGACGGGGGAGGTGAGGGACGGGCAGGGCAACTTAAATGCCTCTATACAAATGCACACAGTATGGGGAAAAAACAAGAGGAGTTAGAGCCATGCACATGCCAGCACGTCCATAGTCTTACTGGCATGGTGCAGATGTGGTGTGAAGGCTCCTATATGTTGGAATGGATGGATACAGGGTCTTTAAGAAGGACAGGCAGGGAGACAAGGAGGGGGTGTCACCCTCTGTGTCAATGACCAGCTGGAATGCATGGAGCTCTGCCTGGGAATGGAGAGGAGAGGGCCAGGATTAAAGGGAGGGCAAAGACTGGTGACATTATAGTGGGAGTCTCCTACAGGCCACCTGACTAGGAAGACCAAGCAGATGAGACCGCACAGATGAGACACATTGGAGCAACCTTGCATTCAGAAGTCTTGGTCCTCATGGGGGTCTTCAATCACCCCACTATTAGGAAGAAATTCTTTACTGTGAGGGTGGTGAGACACTGGAACATGTTGTCTAGAAAGTGGCTACCCCATCCTTGGAAGTGTTCAAGGCCAGGTTGGATGGGAATTTGAGCAATGTGGTCTAGTGAAAGTTGTCCCCGCCCATGACAGGGTGTTGGAACTAGATGGTCCCTCCCAACCCAAATCATTCTATGGTTCTATGATTTTAACTTTTGTGCAGGAGTATTCTGGAGGTTTAATTCACATATAAAAATAAAACAAACCCAAATTTTCTCCCATAGAATATTTTGTTTTTCTTATTGAAAACAAGTCTTTTGTCCTAATTAGTCAGAGTTGGAGATCAAAAGATAATCTTTACATTTTTATCAGTATGTTCATGGTATACGTGCAGGCATGAATTAGGTCACAGTATGAAATTCATGCTCCAAATGCACAGCAAATTTTTCAAATTTACATAATGTAGCAATATATCTTCAAAGTACCTTCCTCTTGATCTTTAGTTAGAGATGATTTCTGTTACCTGAGCAAGGGTTTCAAGATAAAGCCCTGTACAAAGGTCATGAAAGATTAACTTGTATATTCAGATACAAGACACTTGTATTTACATACATTCAGATTTGCAAACAAAAGTCCAAGCTTCTTTTACGTGGGTTTTTTTTGTGACATGAGGTAAATTTCTTAAATATTAGTCAATTTTCTCAGGTTCATTATTTATGAGTATTTTTATGGGAAAGTCAGTTTAAGAATATCAGAAAATCTTTGAAATTAGGAAATTTTCGTGAAATGTTATGCTAGAGATGTGGCACATTTCTTAAGATTAAGGAAAACTTTAAAAAGAAACAAAATACAATATGAGAAAGTTTGCTAGACTAAACATAGATGGAATGAATTGGAATAATTTCCACAGAATCACAAAATTATGGGAAGGCACCTCTGGAGATGGACTAGTCCAACTTCCTGCTCAGAGCAGGGTCAGTTACAGCAGGTTGTTCAGGGCCATGTTCAGTCAGATTTTGGGTATCTCTAATGATGAAGATGACATACCAATCTGAGCAGCCTATGCTGGTGTTTGACCACCTGCAGAATAAGAATTAACTTTTTCTTATGTTTTAACAGAATTTCTTGTATTTCTGTTTGGGCCTATTGCCCCTTGTCCAGTCACTGAGGGCCACTAGGAGGACTGTAGCTCAGTCTTAACTTCTTTACTCCTTCTCTTCAGCTATTTAGACACTTGGATAATATCCTCCCAGACCCTTGTCTTCTCCAGGCTGCACGGCCCCAGCTCTCTCAGACCCTCCTCATGTGTCAGATGCTTCAACCTCTCCAACATCGCTGTGGCCCTTCTCTGGACTCTCTGTAGTGTGTCCATGTCTCTCTTGCCCTGGAGAGCCCAGGACTAGACACAGCTCTGCAGAGCTGTCTCACCAGGGCTGAGTAGAGAGGGAGGAGCATCTTCCTTCACCTGCTTGCATTGCTTTTCCTGAACCAGCCTTGGACTCTGTGAGCAAATTTTGCCTAACTTTCAATATCTGCAAACCAAATACTAGCATCTAACCTAGCTACCCAAAGATGTCTTTGTAATCAATGGAGAGAAATAGGATTATTTATTGGAAGTAGTATCCTTGAATTGTGTCTTTTTATTTATAGTAAAAGGAATTTAAATTAGAAGTATAACACCAAATAAAAGACACTCAACTAATAAATCACAACTTAGAATTTATGACGCTTAATCCAACAAGGGGGTTTGCTCTGCCTAAGCACTTGGCACCTATTTCCATCTAATCATACTTGGGATTTAAAATAAATTTTCTGAGGTCACAACTTACAAAGGATTACTTTTGCTTGGAAACGTGATCAGAGAAAAAGAAAGTACTCAGCTTTCATAGGAGAACCTACCCACCAGAGCATTCACTCAGAGGGTGGAAGAAGGACAGGTTCAAAGCTCTGGTCCCTACTCACTATAAAAGTATTTGAATGACTACCATATAACCTAGAGAGCAGAGTATTTTGCTATGTGTTAAAGTCAAATGACAGTAAAGAAAAAAGAAGGAAAATTCACAAGGTCAGTTAGAGACCCTGACTTTCTAGCTTTTGCATAGGCATGAACAGGAGGTTTGCTGGCATACAACACACTCATGTAGGGAATCGGATCCCTCAAACGTGACTGCCAGTGGCTGTCTGGTTGTGACAGGAATCTCTGCTGGAGGAGTCTTTGCAGCAGTGTCTTTGGCTGGGTTGAGCTTCCCAGAGCTGCTGCTCTGCTCAGTTCTAACCTGGTTGGCTCATGGTCCTACACGACCACCTCCAGCACATAATTAACTACATAAAAAACAACTCTTAAGCATCTTAACTACATATTATAAAATGGGTTATGTGAACATTTCTGTAACTGCAGTAGCAGTTTCAACTATTAACAAGTGTCTTATCTATGCATGCATGAGTTCTACAGCAGAAATAGCCTGGGCATCTCTAGGACATTCCAATCAGGATACTAATCAACACATTTAAGCATTCAAATCCTTGCTTGGTGAGAATCTCTATCACTGCCTGAAATTCCCATCTGGAGAGCTCCTGTCACTATCAGTCAAACAATTTGCTGTGGAGGGATAATGTTGAAAACCCATTTCAAACCAGTCCACTGTCTCAAAACAGCCCATTATCTCACTGAGGGGCCCAGATTTTCCAGTTTCCTCCCTGGGGCATACATTTCTGGAGCACAGTGACTCACCCCAGTAGGAGCAACTGGGCAGTTCCCGTTGTGCCTGATTCACAGCTTGCTTTCAGGGAAGTCTTCTGCAAAGTAGTGTATCTAGATTTGAGCATTACTGGACACTACAGAATTCAAAAGTAAGACAAATCCAGAGGAAGTAACCTTTATTAGTAATTTTGCTTTTAGAGAATTTTTTTTTTTAATTCTACAGCATTTTACAATCAGTTTTCTATCTTAATGTCTCCTTCACCCATTTATACGGAAATGTGTTGCTCTGAAATGCAGACATTTCTGCAGAAATGCCAGAAATAGATACACACCATGAAAACATCCACATAGCTTACATCTATAGTTCCAAGAACGAGAGAAATCAATATATTTCTCAAAAATATTCCTATGAGGGGAAAAGGCAGGATTTCCTCGTATTTTGTGTACAAACCAGTGTAGAAGTACTATTTTTAAAAATTATGTAAAAGCTGCAATGAAACTGAAAAGAAAGTCAGCAAACAAAATGTAGAAATCAATGTTTTAGTAGGAATTTCAAGGGTTTTTGCTTTCATAAATAACTATATCAAAATATGAAGCCAAACTGATTCATTGATGAGAGAGGAAAAATAACATTAAAAAATAAGACTCTCTGCTGTATTGAGGAGGAGATAAGAGGGATGACGAGGTGTGATACAGATTTTTTTCATACATATATATGAAATACATACTTCATTAAAATCACTGCAGAAAGCCAACCTATGCAAAGGGAGTTAGAAAATAACATATCTTCCTTTTATGCACAAAAATGCTAGTCTCCAAAATATAAGATCTCAAAATACAAGCAATGAATCAGCATAATGCGAATAGAATCACAGAATTGTTTAGGTTGGAAGAGACATTTAAAATCATCCACTCCACCTGTTAACCCAGCACTGCCAGGCCCACCACTAAACCGTGTCCCTCAGTGCCACATCTACACGTCTTTTAAATACCTCCAGGGATGGTAACTCAAACACTCCTCTGGGCAGTCTGTTCCACTGCTTGACAACCCTTTCTGCGAAAACATTTTTCATAATATCTAATCTGAACCTCCGCTGGTGCAATTTAAGGCCGTTGCCTCTCGTCCTGTCACTTGTTACCTGTGAGAAGAGACTGACTCTCACCCGGCTACAAGGTCCTTTCAGGACTGTAGTTGCTTGTAGTTGTAGAGAGCCGTAAGGTCTCCCTGAGACTCATTTTGCCCAGCACTCTCAACTCCCTCAGCTGCTCCTCACAAGACTTGTGCTCCAGACCCTTCACCAGCTCCATTGCCCTTCTCTGGACTTGCTCCAGCACCTCAACGTCCTTCTTGTAGCGAGGCGCCTAGAACTGGACACAGCACTCGAGCTGTGGCCTCACCAGGGTCCAATACAGGGCGATGATCACTTCCCTGGTCCTGATGGCCCCACTATTTCTCATACAGGCCAGGCTTGGCCTTCTTGGCCACGTGGGCAGAACTGACTCATGTTCAGCTGCTGTTGACCAGCACCTCCAGGTCGTTTTCTGCTGGGCATCTTTCCAGACACTTGCCCCAGCCTGTAGCTCTGCCTGGGGTTGTTGTGACCCAAGGGCAGGATCCAGCACTTGGTGTTGTTGAATTTCGTACAACTGGCCTTGGCCCATTGATCCAGCCTTTCCAGATCCCTCTGCAGAGCCCTTCTGACCTCCAGCAGATCAACACTCCTGCCCAGTCAATTATATGCAGGGCTGATTAGGCTGTCTTTCCACCAGGGACAATATTTTCACACTTTCGTGAGCGCCTTCAAAAACACCAGCTGGATCCATTCTGACACAAATATACTGTGCATTGAGTTTAAAACTTTTCCACTAAAACAACATGTCTTTGTGATTTCAGATGAAAATCAGGAGTATTACCTTTAATATTACCACATTTGAAAGTGAACTTGCTTTCAGACTCCTTTGAAGGAACGAGATCTGCTAGCATTCACAAATGGCCCAAGAGACAGGTAAAATGAATAATTTTGAACTCAGTAGGTGGTTTTATTTCAAATGTGTCATAATCCTAAAATATTAAGCTTCCAACAATTAAAAAAGATATTCCCATATTCCAATTAACATTCTAAATTTTACTTTCCGGAAAATTCTAGTTTTAAAACATTCTTGTATAGTCTGCAAATACATACAAGGAATTTACAAGGAATTTCACTTTTCAGTACAATGCATGGCATGATAGAGTTGCAGGAGTTCTTGGGACTGGGGGACTGAAGAAGTTAAAATCAGGATAGAATGCACCATTTAGGGGCTAGAATTTCCTAAGTCAGAGGACTGTTCAAGTTGAGGTGGAGTCTGCCTAACGGTATAGCTTTTCCTTCCCAAGTCCTAGCATCAAGAGTCATAATAAAAGCACTCTTATAACTTTGTAACAGAGATGGGTCTGGCACTCTGCTAGCTAGTGAGATGTCCCCAGGACACTAGAATAACATCAGTCTCTGACTAATAATTTGCTGCCGTGACATCTGTGCACCTGGGAATGCATTGCTAAGTTTCTGAAATTGTGAAGTACCTTCTTGTTTTGTATATGGATCAGTGTGCTCAACACAGCAACACAGCAACAATTCAGACTTTCAATGCTCCACGATTCACTGTTGCCTGCTATTTATTCCATCCCCATCTCATACTAATAATTGTTGTAGGTATTAAAAAAAATACATTGTTGTAACTTTCAGCAAATGATCAGAGTCAAACAAATCATTTTGCTGACAAAAAGTGATATTGCTTATATGAGGCTCTCAGATACTTGAAGGTGGAGTAAGAAGAATAAGATTAGGATCTAACAGAGATTTGATCGCTGTCATCTCAACAACAAGATGTTGACAGCTAGAATAAATAACTTCTCAGGAGCAACTTGTTAAACTGGGTTAAAAGAGGATCTGTAATGATGTGGCCTTCTTTAATACCTCCTGCCAATCAGATTATATTTTATTACTCAGCTGAACTGTACAGCATGATTCAGTTTGTGTGAAACTAGAGGGCGTCACAAGATACAGACACTCATATTTCCTGAAAGCAATTTGGCAGAAAATGTGGATAAAAACAACAGCATTCTGGTGTCAGAAGAAAAGACAAAAGGCTTCATGAGAGTTATTTAGGGCTAGCAGAGTGCTGGTCTAAGGCAAAGTGGCCACACTTTGCCATCAAAAAAATGTTCTCTGTGCTTTTGTGGCACACATCAGGAAAACCTCTGAAAGCAGTACATATATATCAGCTCATATTACCATTAAATGTCCTTGAGAGTAAGTCATAAGGCACCATCAGCCTCTTCAAGCAAGTAAAAGTCCTTCTTGAAATATTATGAGTGGAAAAACTTCAACTATGAAATTCAAATCTACCCAAACGGTAAACAAGAAACTAATAGTGTTGCTCAGAAAACAGTTGTAGAGCAGAACAGGCATGAAAATTTCACAGCAATACTAGTACTAGTGTCCTGAACAAATTACATTGTATCTTGTAGTTTAGAACATTACACCTACTTTTATAAACTGACGGAGCATATAGCTAAAAGGAACTACTAGTTTTTAAGCAATCTTTTGATATGCAGCACCCTCTGTTTGCAAAGATATACATTATAGTCAATGTACCTTAGTTTCCTTTACCGGTAGCTGGATGCAAAGATATCCTGCAACTGTTTTCTCTGGCCTTTGAATTGCTGTATCATTCCTCTGTGTTCTCTTTCAAACCAGCTTGTAAGTATGTGGATATCAGAACTAAATGAAGACTTTCATGGTTATCCTTACTGATATTAAGTTTAAAACCAAAATCAACATTCTCCTTTTAGTCAGTGTCACCTCTTTAAGAGAAGATATTTGGCCTTTCTGACTCAGCATCTGACTTGAGACCCCAAAAAAAGGCCCGCAGGTTAAAACCAGAGGAAAATGTACCTTCCCCTTCTGGAACAGACTGGTGCTCAGATACTTTCTGGGAAAGCAAAAGATTAACTTCTGGGCAGTGTGGTAGGCTCGAATCCAGTTTTTAATCTATTTTTAGAAATTGCTCTTCTGAGCTCTTCATAGTCTAATCTGAAATGGTGGTCCTCTGAAGCTGTGCCCCTCCCTTGCAAAAACCAGAGACTGGAAGGTGCAGAAGAGTGCTTGGATGAGACAGCCTGGGCAGCATGGCAAGTTACAGCCTTGCCAGGAAGTCTCATGTTCCCATGTCTCCTTCAACAGCTGGCTTTGTTTCACACACAAGGCTCTGTATATTTTTTCACTAATTAAAATATCTGTCAGTTCTGCTTCATTCCTATTTACCATTCCACAGGCATTTGTGTCAATGTCGGTGTTTTTAGCAATGGTTTTGTGTGTAATCATGGATGAAATCATTAAGTAGTAACTAAGCAATGATCCATGAGGAAGTTCTTATAGAAGCACAACCCAGTCACGACGGCTAATAACCTAGGCCCAAGCATTTTAGATCAATCCTAGAAACTATTTAAAATGTGCTCTACTACTAGGGTGCTGTTTTAATCTTTTAAAAATGAACATTTTAGGGTTTTGTTGCATTTTTGGCTCTATGGGCCCATCTGAAATATCTGCCTCCTGAAACATCACAAGAAAACTTAAAATCTCAGAATAAGTCAGTACAGCTTGATAAGGACACCATCAGTACTCTATGGAACTGATGGTAACTGAGTGGCTGAGGCAGATTAAAGAATACAGAACCTGACCTGATTTTTGCAACTACCAGAAAGACAAATCTTTACCAAATCTGGTGGTTAGCAAGTAACATGCTTTTGTCACGTAGTTCCTTTCAGTTACACTTCATGTCTTCCTTTCCCTCATTCTAACTCAGCATTTTATTTCATTCTGTCCGTCATCTTAACCCATTCATGTCAGATATCTTGTACTCTCAGGAGAGTGTCTGATCTGTTTGAAGCAAAATTAAAAAATGAATGAAAAACACTTTTTTGTGCTATCCTTGTTTTGCTGTGAGTTGAAGAAAAGAGGTGAAATGAGAGATAAGGAAAGAGCTGCTCCAGTGCCTTTTGTTTCAGATCATAAAGTAAGAAGATGGGTTAGGAAATGGTTGAAGGATTTAAACACTAAGAGGCAAGTACAGAAAGGATTTTCTCCTATAAACCTGCATGAAATGCCTTTGAAATCTTTTGGTTTGTTTTAGCTTGGAAAAAACACTTGATTTGTAGTTGAGCTTATTCCATATTAACAGGCATGCTGATATTAACTTGGGGAAGAAAGATTGAGAATCCTCCTCTGTCTCAAGCAAGTTATTAAGATTCACAGTAAACCTCTGCAGGAAAAGAAAACAACTGTGAACAGCAGAGCTGAGTTTGCCAAAGGACTCTGGGCTGTGCCAGTCCCCTGGGGGCATCATGCTCAGGGTGGATGTGCCTGTCTGTCACCAGTGAGCATCCTGAGGGACTCCCAGGGAGCAAATTTAGGACCGGGAGATGGAAAGAAAAAACCTGTTTATTTAAGGAGGCTATGCCAGTAAAGCAATCAGCCCTCAATCTCCAGCTCCAGGGTTCTCTACAGAGCTGCCTAAACCTATTTTCAGTGATGCCCCGCAGCTTTCCAATGCTCCCAGTCCACCAGGGCTCACACTGCAGCAGCTGCTCATAAACTTGTGAAACCAACAGGAAAGGACAAGTAACTTCCAAGGACTTAACACTGAATTTCTAAAGTTTTAGAGCTTGCTTTGATTTTCGCCACAAAAAGTTGAAGAGATACTCCTTTTCTGAGAACATTTTGGTCAAATGCTCCTGGCAGAACTGAAGGATAACACAGAGTTGTGATCAGTCTGCACAGAGTCAGAGTCATTTAAACTTTAGTGGCCTTACATATGTAATCTAGTCTTCATGACACTCTGGGTTTTGTAAAAAGTTTTCTTCTAATTTAGAGCTAAATTCTTTAATATTTTCTTGTAAATAGCCAATCTCCTTCTACCTTTTCTAGAGCTAAGATTTTATCCTTCACTGTATTCTCATTAAATTTCAATAGAGAATTAAATTAACAGGCATTTTTTGACAAAGCAAACATTTCTGCCTACTACTGAGACATTTGTGTACGTGAAACTCCATTTGTCATGGTTATCCTCTTGCATTAAAAAAAGCCTCCCTTCCTATGATCACAGATGTGTACTTTCTCTAGCGCTTATCCTGTAAGCTGGGACTATTTCCACACTCATTTTACAGAGAGTCAGCTGAGCAAACTTGGTCAAAGAGAAGGTATGCAGTGCAGGAGATGCATAAAATCCCTCTAGAGCCAGCTTGTCACTCAGGTTGTCCTTCCTTTCCATCATCACATAAATTTAAACTGGGACACACAGCTACTCCCTAACCTGTGTATCTGCATGCACTCTCTACCCATACCCAGGCAGTTGAGTAGGAAACTCATATGAGCAGGGAAGGAGGGAGTCACACTGTGCTCCATGAGCCTTTCCACTCTAGATGCCAGGGGGCTGCATATGCAGGCCACAAACTGGAGCACACTTGCACAGCTGTGGAGACTTAGCACGGCACCTTAGAGATGTCAGGTTGTTACTGTTAATTACTAATTTGGAAGTCACAGACGGGCTGCATTTGAAAGACGTATATTAAGTATCAAAGGTGCAACTTCTGTGGTTATCTAGTAGCCTAAAGGAGGGGAAGGGTAATCAGATTAATTTTCTTCATAGTTTTATGTGGAAAAGCCTTGGACTATTTATGAGAACCCTCAGAATTATTTTGACATTATATTGCTCTCATCCTGTTTGCAATTAGCAATTAAAATGTTTGATTAATACACGAAGTGAATGCTGATCCACATAGAAACAGGAGAAAAGGGTTGGAAGTGTCTCCTGTAATTATAAAGGTCTTCTTGCTGCTTTCTCAGTCATATCATGAAATTCTTTTCATAAAGTTATCTCATTTCATCTTAGAATGACTTAGAGGTTTTTTCTGTTCCCAGTCTTTCTGCAGGAAGGCAATTCAAGAACATAATTTTTCTTATGGCAGGAGGCCTCACTGGTGCCCAGCCTAAGTTTGTCCTCAGCTCAATATCCTTCATAGACTAATAATATGTTGTTGACTTAAGCAGCTCGTTTTCCTGATTCCTTCCTTCCATATTGCATCCATAGAGAGTGATCATCCCAGTCTGCATGTTGAGAGACTTTTCAAATCACATGTTTCAAGTCTCGGGCTTTTACTCCCTAGCTGTCTCCCCAGTAGCCTCTCCATACCTGCCATGCGTTCAGTCACTGCTCCTGCACAGAAATCACTGCCACCTGCCATAGCATTCCAGATAATGTCTTGCCAGGGCCTCTATAGACATTGATGACTCTCTGATTCTCTTGAATACATTTTATGCCATTCATTCCCTTTTTCCATGCATCCCTCACCGAGACGCTTCTGTGGAAGCTGTGATCATCTGCAGTACTCACATTTTCCCAAGCAATCCTACCATTTAAAAAATTTAACTTCTGGAAAAAATGAAAATGTCTGCTTGTAAGTCCATGATTTTGCCATTTCTGTCATTAATTTCATGACAGTTCTTAAGCTTTACTGTTCATCGTGACCCGCCCTGCCCTGATAATTCTTTTTAATTCCACGTCATCGGAAAATGTCATCAAAATACCCTTGTTTTTCATATCAGGGTCATTAAGAAAATATTAAGCAAGATCAGTGCTGCAGACGATCTTTAAGATCCCTCAAGTATCATACTTCTTCCTTCAAGATTAACTTTTGCCATTAGGTTCATTTGATCCCATTTGGTTCATTTGATCCCATTTGGTTCATTTCCTACATTCCTTAAAGTACTGTGGAAAGCAACATTGCTGTATGTAGCTGCTTCTGTGGTGCTTTAGTGAATATTAGGTTGCCTGCATGTCTTTTCACGGAAAAACAAATTGTCAGGGGAAGATACAGGGTTATTCTGATGGTGTCTTCTTCTAGGATATCAGAAAAAAAATTGGAATCTTATGCTGAATTTTATCCTGTCTTATTCCTACAGGACTGGACACAGCAGTGCCTCTGAATGGTGCCTTTTCAAAGCTGCATGAGAGCCCTTCCACCACTGCCCACCACCCTTCCAGCAGCTGCACCACCTATGTAACACCAACCACTGCTGCAGGGAGGGGGGACACAGAGCCCCTTAATTTCTCTTTCCTGGCCTGATGAATCCTCCTCTGTTTACCTCTGAGCCTATGACAACACCATTTTCATACTTGCTCTCAAGACCCCCAGACATCCTGTTCTGGGATGACCACGAACTATAGCATAGTTGCTGGGATTGCATTTTTTCTGTCCTCCTTTTAAAAATAGATACCGTACTTGCTGGTCTCCAGTCCTCTAATATAACCCTTGATTTTAATAGCTTCCAAAAAGCCTTTTTCTACAATTTATTTTTTTGAAATGCTAGAAAGGCATTATTATTATAATATCATTATATCATTATATCATTATAGAAAATTGAGGACTTGTATTCATCAATCTTTAGGCCATACCCAGTCTATCTTTAATCGTTCTCTCCACTCTGAATGCATAGCAGCTAATTCCTTCTAATTTTTTGTTACACGAATCCTTATTTTTTTATTTTCCACCTGTTTTCTTTGAGAGGTCTGACTCAGTGTGGAGGATGGTCAGAACTGTACGGTGTTGCTTTAAGTCACTGAAGAATTGATGACACTAGCTGGGGAAAGCATGAGCTGGGCTCCTGATTCCCTGGCTCAAGCAAGGCTTAAAAACAAAAGGGTGGCTGGAGTGAGGTGGATGTCTCACAGCTGATAAGAGGCACAGAAGAGCACCCACAGCTCTGTACTCCCCCTTCACCCTGAAAAACAAGCCTTGATGTAAAACTTGTCCATTAAGGAATAATTCCATGTGCAAAGACTGTGATGAAGGTCAGACAGCCTTCACTGCCGCCTGTAGCATGCCATTGTTCTATCCCATTGGGAAGCGACAAAAATGTATAGTATAAGAGGGTGGCTTCAGGGCAGAAAGGGTCACGGGGGGAAAACACCTCTGCCTGCTCAGGATCAGCTAGTGGACTGTGTCTCTTCTCCTCTCCTGAAAGGATGCCTTTGTTGGACCAGAGCTGGGAGTAATCATTTCATACATATGTGTGTGTGTATACACATATACAGCACTGATAGATGTCTGTTGCCATACTTTCTGTAGTGACATGTATTAACACTGTGTAATTGGTTCATTTATCACCAGCAATCCTGAACCTTCTTTCCTATTGCTTCAATGGACCATACTATTCATGAACCCAGGTCGTGCAAGCCCTTATTGAACACAACCAGACCTGAAGTGGCAAACTGCGTTATTTGTGAACCTGTACTTGTGAAAGCTCTTACTGAACTTCACTAGACATACCAGGCTGACATAACTATGATTAGAAGTTAAACCCAGTCACACCTAGCCCCTCTGATCTTTGAGGACCAGTTGCAACCAAAGGTGGTTTATTTTCTGCTAGATTTCTATACCTGTAACACAACACTCATTTTTTGGAGAGTCCTGTTCTATACATGTTTTGATATACATGTATGTATACATGTATACATGTCTATACATGTTTTGAACATTTCTGCCTTTGAGATACAGAGAAATCTAAATCCCCTCTTACATGCCAGTTCTGATGCTTTCAGTTATTCTGACATCTTTAGCCAGTTCCCTCAGTTAAAATAATCACTTTTGAAACTGAGAATCTTAAATACAGAAGTTTTTCATTATCAGTGCTTCTAAACTGGGGTGCTGAACTTGAGATATCCCACTAAATGATTTTGGTTTGGGAGGTGATGCTAATTAGCTGCAAACCCCATGGAAGAGAGGAAAAGCAAGGCTAATGCAGTCCTCTGACTCAGGTCTGCCACTGTCTACCCCCGAATTCCCCGTTTCCCTCACACAAGGAGAGGCACCAAAGTGGTAAAGTAAGAGACATTTTGCATTTATTAATGGTCTTCTTCTTAGCTTACCATGTAGGAACAAAGGCAAATAATGCTATGAATTTTTAAGGAAATGAGGCATTTAGAGGACAAGCAATTATCTTCAGAGAAGGGATTTGGTTTACCGTGATGTTGGACATATCTCAAATCTTCAGAGACAAAAGCCCTGACTGAACCAGCCTCACCACCATGCCTTGCATTGCAGATAAATGCATCCCTGAGAACAACAAGTTCAAGCTAATGTTAGACATGGATCACAAGCTGAGTGTCAAGCATGATCAAGCTCCAGTGAAAGTGATGTATGAGGTAAGAACAAATGAACAAAGATTGTCTAAACCAGACAATAAGACAATTAAGGATAACAGTCCTTAGCACAACTGTAGTGAGGATGAGAGAAATCTATGCAGGAATAAATAGGAAAAGAAATAACGGACTTGAATTGCTGCAAGAAAGTTTTAAAACATGTTAAAATATATCTTTCATATGTGTATACTAAAAAATGGATAAGAATTGATTGACAAGAAAGTCTGCAACACTTCCACTACTGGAGTTCCCTAAAAACAAATTAAATAGATTAAAATAGCTTTTCTCAGGAGAGTTGCAGTTATCATTGATTTTGCCTTGAGGATGATAAACAGACTATATGAGCCACAGGGTCATAGGTCTGGAAGGTTCCCTGGGGCTGGGAAGTCTAGGAAAGTTCTGGCCTTTCTTGGCTCATTCATCCTTTCTCTAGGTACAAACTCTTCATCATGGAAGTATATAAGTGAAATAAATTCAACTTTAGCAAATGTAACACTTGAGGTCTTGATATCTTCTGCTTTGATGAGAAAACACAGCTTGATGAAGGCCAAAACAAAGTTGCAGGAGCAACTCCTTTTTGTACATAGTGGCAGGTTACCATTTTGATATTGCTCCTTGCTTCCCCTCCCTCAGTATTATTCAGATAAAAGGCAAGTCTTTTTTTTTTTTTTTTCTGATAAATTCCCCATCAATGCCTCTATTCTTCCTGTGTCAATTCATTTTCTCGGTAATTTTAGCTGGCCTTTCTAAAATGGCCTTCATTACTATTAATCTAGGTCTTCTACAGGATCTAATTATATATGGCTATCATACACATGAGTTTGTATGAAAGCCTTTTATATTTAAACTCTATGACCCGGCTCTATAATTAGAGCCATCAGATGGTTTTTTATCTCTGTCTGCCATTAATTTTACCATTACCAGTTCACCAACCTGCAGCAGCCACTGTGGCTGTTCTCTTTCTGGGCTGCAGGCTACGGTGGGATGGGGATGGAGAGGTTCTGCCTGTGTCATCCTGCTCATCCCATCCAAAAAGGACAAGGAAATTGCAGCTTGGCCTCCCCACAGCAAAAAGAAGTGGACCAGAACAGGTACATTTTCTTCACAGGTCCATTTTCTTCACAGATCTCCCCACACTGAGGTATATTTGTGCCCTGTTCCCATTCAGAGCCTTCACACTTCAATGTTTTATGAAAACTTTTCAATTTCTACATTTGCGCTTAGGGAGTTGATGAGATAGATAGTGTTTTTGGGGTAGTAAAATGTTTTAATTTAAGGCCATTTTCTATGAAAGAGTGGAAAATTACTTTTTGTGGAAAGGGTTCATAATTTTCCTTTTTTTTTTTTTAGAGACAAACTTTTCACTATACTTTAAATTAGTTTTGCTTTTCAGCTGTCAACAAGATGAAAAAAATCAGTCGTGGATACCCTGGTAATCTGAGGAGAGCACAAACCATCATTGAGGACAGACAGGAATAAGAATGGAAAGAAACTTTAAAAATTTAAGCTTGTTGTAAGACATCAATTTAATACACAGAAAATGATGTTCAAGGTAGGGAAACATTAAAAGTCTTAGAGAATATGGATGCTAAAAGAGTAAGTAATCAATTGTTCAGCATGGGGAAGGATAAGATGACATTGGCTTAATTTGTAGCAAAGGAGACTTAGGTTTGACTTTAGGAAAACCTTGCTAATTCTAACAATAGAAAAGTAGTGTTAGAGGCTACTCAGAGAGATGGCAGAATTCCCAATGGAAAGTTTCAAGAACATATTTCCAGAATGGCTTCAGTATGTTTTGTTCTTCCTCATTATGGAAAGATAACCTGACCCAGCCTTGTATTGCTCTGAGCTTCCTTATCTGTATTGTTTCAAGGAGACGAAAGGGAACCTGAGAAAAACTTTCTCAAACTTTAGTTTCACGTAAAATTGAAATTTTTCTTGCATTTCTGATTAAAAGCCTTGGAGAGTTTTTATGAAAAACAGATCAGATTTGTTTTCCCCAAAGTGTTAATGGTAATTGTCTTTCAAAACCTCTAATTCTTTAATGTATTTCCAAGAGGAGAAACAAAACCCACCTCTTTATATTTCAGCATGAGAGACTTTTTACCTGGGCTGTAAGAGGGGGTGAACTTCTCTTTCTGGGTTTGGCTGCCATGTGAGCCTGGGAATGTACCACAGATTTTGACTGATCAGCGAGACAAAGTGCTTTTCTCTTAGTCCTAGGACTCATGCTGCAGGAAGAGAGTCTTTAGCAAATTGGATGTAGATAGCAACATCTCTTCCAACTTGGCATCACCTCAGTCAGTTCAGAAGAGACCATAAAGCCCATCACCATAAGAAAAAAGGCAATTAGCTGGCTACCTAAAATGAACAGAGAGCTGTTCCAGCCTTCACAGCTGGAGGCACACTCTACTGCTGTGTTGGAGATGGTGTTGGGTACCATAGAGGGAGAGGTGAGAAAATAATACCAAATTAGATCAATTCATGATTTCTTCTGCTCCCTGCAGAATAATTCCCAGGAACTGTAAGCAGCTGCCCCTGGATGAAGGTTTCCAGATGCTGTGTGTGTTGCATCTTGCCACTCGGCAAGTGTATTCTTCCTCCCAGTGCCTGCTGACAGGTCTGGCCCGGCAACCATCTGGCTTGCAAAGTAATGAGACCAAATAAAATGGAGCTTGAAGAATTAACATTCTTTCCTTAATCTATTAATAACTGAACAGTGTTGATTTTGGTGACAGCTAGATACTTTATTGTGAAGCAGACTGGTTAATTAGAAGCATCGTAGTGAAGGTTATATTGGATATGTGTATCCCCTCAGAAACACACATTTTTAATAAGAAGAGGTTGGTTTTGCTCACAGACTTAAATAGTCACAGAAAATGCCACGTGTGAAAAAGACAACAAAATAAAAAAAAAAAGAGACAATTTTCTCCAGCTCTCTGTTACTGCTTTTTTACTATTCAAAAGATCTATTTTTAATGTGGCTACCAGCTAAAAGCTATCAGTATACAAAAGGAGGCATTAGACACGTGCAAATCTCTGCAGCAGTACCAAGCCACCTCATTTTCAGGGTCCTCAGGGCCATCTTCCTAGCCTGAATAAGCACACAGACAGGCACCTTTCTTAATAAGAAAAAGCATTCCCATTTACCTAACTTAACTCTGGTCACGAGCACCTCATATGTTCTTTTATGTGCTCCCGCCGCTGGCAGACACAAAACCCAGCCGACCCACAGGCATTTCTTAATTGTATTTAAAGAAGGTTCATATGCTTTCAAAACAGTTCAGATTAAGTCTATAGGACCTCTGGATAGATTAGAAGAAATAGAGGTTTTGCTTGATTTAATTAAATTTATTTTAAGCTGATCTAAAGCCACAGTAGTACAATTTTGAATTTAGCCATCACCTTCTGGTAACTTGTTATTCTGGGAGTAGCTTGTTCACATGTCAAGGCTTTCAGATTGAGGAGCTGGCTTTTAAAAATACCTCTATTTTTCTGGCACAGTTTTTAACTGGTACAAGTCAATGCTTGTAAAACTGGTGGTTGTTATTTGAAATATCAGCCTTTAAGTAAGCGTCTTCTCATTACCACTTTCCAAGTGAGTAAGGTACTGAGAGTGAGGGCACAACTGAGTAGTTCCAGTGTTCCCTGTGGACCCCTGGCATTGCCACCTCTGATATTTTCATACCCTCTCCAGCCTTGAAGACACCCCACAGCAGTGTCAGCTGCCCAGGTATTACCTGTGTAAAATTACAGGATTTTTGCTCTTGACCCTTACACTTAGGCTACTGTAATAACCGGAAAGCCTTGTTAATAATCGCTGTTGTTCACCACAAGAGACACACAGGCACTCAGACCACTCCCTTCCTTTTGTCCTCCATCTCTCCACTGTAATGCCTCGTCCCCTCCAACTCCACCTCCATACAGGCTTTGCTCTGATTTCTGCTCCCGTTGATGCTCCTCATCATCTCAATCACTGCTTTCTCTCCACCTCTCACTTCTTCCCTCTTTTCCAAGCAGCTGTTTTTTCACCTTTGAGCTCTGGCACAGAATGGGTCTAGCAGTGCTAATCAGAGGGATACATCTGCATAGTCCCTATTGGGTGCTCTGATCAGGTTCAAGCATCTCTGGTGGCTCTGCACCAGGGGGGCCAGTGGGTCCCAAAGAGGCACCTGGGGCCAAGCCTGTCAAAGGCTGCTTCTTCCCAGTGGTCCCTTCACCCTTGTACTGGCATGGGCTGCATCACCCTGGGAGGGACCAGCTGGCCCCTGGCCACCTGCCAGGCACTGCTGCTGGCACTGGCATGCTGCAATAGTGTCCTCTTTCTCAGCGAGAACTCAGCACTGGCCCTCTTAAATGGCAGTCTGCATTTAAGTAGGGGAAGCTTAGATTTTGATTACTAAACTCCATCAGAGAACAACTTTGGGATTTTTGTGACATTTACCACACAAACATCTGTTTCTTTTCTCTGATGGCTGTTTGCATTGGTAAGTTCAGGTTTAGTATTCCTAAATACTGTTTGGTTTAGGAAAGTAACAAAGTTCTCTTCAGATTTGCAACTGTAGATCTGCTGACTTGTGCAAAACGGCTGTAGTTTTCCTTGGGCTTCTTCCACTCCCACAGGGCCAGTGACAGCTGAGTTTATGGCCTTATGGCACAGGGCTCCCTGCTGGTATTAGGAGTCTCTTTTCCTGAGGAACAGACAACAAAATGTATTTGTGATATAATCATAATATCAACAGGTAGGGAAAGGCAATGACAGCATCACCAGAATGACAGAAAAATGTGCATTTCTCTTTCCCATCCTCTGAGTACCCCCATTTCAGCCTCCAGCTCTCCTTAACTTCAGGAGAAAAATGTGGGGCCAGCACTACCAACTGGGTGCATCTGAAGTTAGGATCCTTTTAAAGTTTTTAGATATCTAAAAAAAGTACTGGCCTGATATCCAGGAAGGTTCAAACCTGCTTTATTTTACCTCTGCTGTCCTGGAAATTACATATCCTATATAAGTGTCCAAAACTGAATTTAGTGGTTTAATTTGTGTTTAAATATGTTGTCCCAGGAATATATTGCTTTGATAAAAAAAAAAAAAAATCTATTATTGCAGTGTCTAAATAGCAGCAACAGAATGAAAATACAGAGTACTTTATTCCAAGTGGAGGAGGTGTTCAAGGATGTACCAGGGGAGTACGCTATCTGGACGAAAAAAGCAGATTTCAAGAGAGCACGTGTGGAAGTGGACATCAGAGTTGTTTGGCAGAACAAAACAGGAGACAAAAGACTTGAAGTTTTGCAAATATGTTCTTACTGTTCAGGAGGCTTTACAGCTCTGTCAGTGACCTCTGAAGAAGGATACTTCTTGTCCATAGGTGGAATTTAATTTCTGTATTTGAAGACCACACTTTTGTTTTGAACCTGAGGAAATGGAACCAGAGAACCTAGCAAGTTCTGGTGAAGAGAAAAGTGGAGAAAAGCAACTAGTTTACAACTCTACCCAGGGTTTTTTTGTGTACTATGGTCTCCAGGAGACATAGAGTTGCCAGAAAAGGCCTGTGGGAGGGATCATCCACTTCCAACCGCTTCTTTTTTTTTTTCCTGAGAACTGTAATTAACATACTATAAAACTGTAATTTGTTTTGGATAGTTTTGCCTGGTCTTGTTTCTGGCTGTGATTTACTACTGATATCTTGGTAGATGATGTTCCTTCTGATGTAGAGTAGTGTTAAAACTAAGCGCAGCCCACCACAGGATCTCAGTGTAGTTCCAGAGCATTTACTCTCAGCTTTTCCACAACTGTACCGTTTGTGTAATTTTGTGTAAGTAATGCCTAATCCTGCAAGTGACACTCAAGGGAGTAATACCACTGACAACAAGCATCTAAGTTTAGCACCAGACTTGAAGGCTGGCACACAGTCAATAATGGAGCCCAAAACTGCTGCCCAGCACTTCTGCAACAACAGTCACAGCTGAAGACTATTGCACACCCACCAGACATTCTACAATAACATGCCTGGGAGGTGTTTCCGCAATAGTCTTGATAGTCAGTGAAAATGCAGAGTGGAAAAACCCCCTCCCCAGCTTCCAGATATAAAATATTTTGAGACTCCATTCAAGCTATTATAGCTTTGCTAAAACTGGCCTTGAAAATTTTAGACATGCTACACATAGGCATGAAAAAACATTGTGTCACATACTAAATCGAGTATTGTTGATGCATTCACAAATGGCCATGCAAAATTAGATAATTTAATGTAAAAAAAAAAAAGTTAGGGAACACTTTTAAAGAATTACATGCAGTACCATCTGTTGGCTTTTTTCTTCTTCCCTTGAATCTTTGCACGTCCATTGAAGGTTACTGTTACCATCCGAGTTGCATAAACTCAGCATGAGTAAACAGAAATGATTTATTTCGTGAATTTTCAAGTCCAGAACTTGTGAACTGCAGCATTTAGCCTTGTCACTGATTAAACTGTTTTATAAAGAATTTCATTAATCTTACTTCATTGTATAAGTTATTAATTTTAGAGGATTTTTTTTGCTGTGTGTTTTCATAGTTCAATAAAAAATGATCAAGTTAAAGTGGAGACGGATATGGAGCAGAAGGTCTGTGCCTTTAGGGACTGACACCAGTTATTAGACACATATCTTTAAGAATCTGAAATTCCTCCTGGCAGGTGTATCATAAACAAGAAGCTGTAACTTATGGTCTGATGGTGCTGAGCTACTTGGCCATTATAATTAAACTTACATTAAAAGAACCCTCCTGCTGTTTCCCTCTCCTTCTGGAAAGGCTAGCAGTTTTCTTCAGACAATTATGACAGTATTTCTAACACCTCTGCATTAGTTTTCAGGATATAAAAAGCCACATGCTCCTTTACATGGCCAGACTGCAAATCTAGCAGAGAGGAAAGGAAGCACAGGAACAGGGAGCAGCATTCCCCATCAGAGATGGAGATTGCTGGGAACAGCAAGGCAACAGCAAGAGTGATCTCTTCTTCCAGTTCTATTTTTGAGATAAAGTGAAACAGTACACAGCTCTCTAGCTAAAAGAAAAAAGAAAATCCAAACAAGAAAACTATGTCAATAAGAAGCCAGTGCTTCCCTGGGTTGGCCGAAGACCCACATTGCTGTACATTTAACTCATGACATGGAGGATGGCAAAGACAAAGGTGAAGCGTCCCAGGTAGTGTGACCACTTTGGTCTCTTCCACCAGACAATCCCAGTGTTCAGTTTCAGGCTCTCTCCCAGGGTGGTTTCCGCCCTGGAGTTCAGTCTTCCACACACCTGCTGACTCTGTTCAGGATCTGGTTCATACCTCATCAGTAAATTGCTCCCTTTCCCATTCAGTTCCGTTTTCGTTCCTTCACCTCTTCCCTTCATCTCAGTTTTCTGCTACCTGCAGGCTCGTAGTAAACTCTCACATACCAGAGTTTGCATATTATGAAATTGTAAGGGCATTTAAAAACTAAATTTGAATCAACATCAACTGAGCCTATGCCAAGTGAGTTTTCAAATTTTAATTTGGGCAAAAGTTTGACACACATGAGCAGAGCTTTTTGGCTCCCTCATGCTGCCGCTTGGGGCACTAGAAGTTTTCAGGCCCTGAAATGCATTAACTTGTGTGAGAGCGCCAGCTTTTCCGCAAACAGTTTTTTGGCTGAGTTCTCCAAAAACAAATTTATTCTCGAAATAGAAATTCATAGACACAGCACTTGCAGCTTCGCAAAGTTATAAGCAACCAAAAGACAGGCTAAAATGGGAATCAATACCAAATCTTATCTACAGCCAGTGCTGGGATCTTATTTGCAATATGAACACACATCTGAATAGTATCTATATAGCATCCTGTCCACCTACTGCTTCAAGAGGTATTCAGACTATGTCATAAAATGCCAGCAATTCCAATTCTTCTCCAGCCAAGCTGTCCAACTGTAGATTTCCAAAGTGCACAGAAATATTTATAACTAGCATTCATATTGCTAATTGAAATATTAGTAGGAGATACCAGCTGCTTCATGTATCAAAATACTGACATTCATTACTATTGGTTGGCAGAGACTTCAGGGATTTAAAAAATTTTTGTACAAATTTGAGTGTTAATGAAAGCGTGCTAGTGGAGTTGAGTGAGACCCAAACATGAACTCTAACCCTTTGCTCTACCCCTGCCTTTGTAAGAACTTTAACTGCAGAGCCACAGCCTGGGCTGGGTTCCCTGGAAAGCAAACACCTAGCGTCAGAATTTGACTTTTTCCAAATTCTTTTTCTTAGCTGTGCAGGAAGAGCACACCAGATATTTGAAAAGGTTTATGCTATCCGTATGGCTTGGTGTGCAGTTATATTAGCAAGAAGAATGAGAGAAATGGAAAAAGAAAGTCTTGGGCAGCCTTGAAATATTTTGCTTTAAGGAAGCTTAACTCAGTCTCTTCAGGGCAAAGATGTGTTTTATCCCACGCATTGCCAGTTCGTAATCGCATGCCATTTTCTTAATTGCATATTCAAATGATTAAGAAGCACTGCTGCTAGCATTATGATCATAAGTGAAATTAATATAGGCTCTCACTGATTTTTGAATGATTTGGAGAATTATTATACGTGTAACATTACATGTATATTAAATAAGAAAATAATGACCATTTAGACATTTTACACAATCTAGGAACAGCAGGTGCAATTTCATTATTCTCTTCATGCAGCCTGATAACTCTTACAATCCTCCTTCTTGAAAAGGCTGACTATATAATTGTTATCAATCTTATGGTAGCAATCTTGCCTAACTAGGAGGAGGCATTACAATTTAGAGGTCCCTGTCCTAGGCATTGTACAAACAAAAAGAAAAAGTGGATCCATGACAAACAGAAATTACAATCTTAGTCTAAGACTAAAGTCAGTAGGTGGCAAGGTAGAGAAAAAGTATTGGTTTTGTTATAGTGTATATTAGAAGCTGAATTGCCCATTGCCATGACATACCATGCTACAATCTCAAGATTGATTTTACCTGAGCAGTTTGTTAACTTTTCATTGTATCAATCCAGACTTTTATGCTATGTACTCATCATAGTGGTGCCCAAGAGAATTGGAGGCTCACGACAGCTTTAGTAGCCAGCCTTTGGATAAATACATGGAGGAGCACTACACAATGAAAAAGCAGAGATTTCATTCTCAACATCCTATTAGTGTACTCTTAAATGGTGATAGACTCTCACTCAAGTGTGACATTAGAGGGACTGTAAGACGCTCCTGGCTCAGAATCCCTTGGAAAGAGGTAGAGGATTACTGGGTAATCCTCCTTTACTGGTTACCTAAGAAAAATCCAGTAGATTATATAAAATAACCTAGTTATTTTGTGTATTTGACTGAACAATCTATTGTGCTGTATTAGGACAAGGCACACACTGGACACAGCACCTCTGATCCTGACTTTGCTCCTGTTTTGCTGTATTAGATCTTTGTGCTTTGTTTTTGGCATTACTCCCAATAAAATAACACAAGTGGGAAAGCAAAGAGGTCCCAAAGCTCCAGAAACACTGGAGCGAACTCTGCTGGTGGTGGGACTCCCCTCCTGGGCTCTTTTCCAGGGATCCGTGTAGGTGGGCTCTGTTGCACACCAGCTGAGTGCTAGAGCTGACTGGAATGTTTCAGCCACACAATTTTGTCTGAAAACTCGCATTTGTCAAAAAAAGCACTCAGAGGGAAAGCACGGTTTCACTGAAAAAGATCTTTCAGGTTTTAGATAGAATTTTGAATGGGAAAGGAAGCTTTTCTCCCCAGAACTGATCATCCAAGGCATAGAAACCATGGTTCCCTTCCCTGCTCTACCTGAAGTACACAGAGTATTTCAGCCTTCATTTCCCACTCTCTTGTTTAGCACCCTCAATGTTAGTAATTGATTATTTCAGACTGGGTCATTTTACCATTCTTCAGTGTTTGGAGTGTTTCTTATTTTGTCCTGCAATGAAAGGGTGTCTTTTTTGCAGCCAGAATATTTCAGTAAGTCTTCTGCCGAGCCTTACTGAAACTGTCGAAACTGTGCCATCAGATTTTATCTTCACAGCACATAGGAAGGCCTTAGGAAAAAATAGCGAGTTTTTAAGGTGGAGAGGGCACAGAATCTTGCTAGTTATGTCTGTCCAAAGCCACTGAGGATGTCTGTAATTGAAGCAGTACTTCCTATTTTCTCTAGCTATGAGGCCATTGTAAACCACAAAATTTACACAGAGATGTACAAAGATCTCCAGCAACTCGAGATCCATTTATTTCAAGTGAACTTAAGAACTAATAGCCCCGGCACAAGCACTTGAGCTGGACAACTCATTGCTGAGTGTAAATGACTTGAAATCAAGAGCTACTTTATCTCCACTTGCAGACTTCTGCAAGTAGTTCCTGAAATTATGAAGGCAATATGATTGTTCTTTCTGAGAACACAGAGGCTTTGGTTGTCTTGTTACTTTATTCCTTCTCATCTTTTCCAGTTGCCCTTAAGTTAATTAAAGTTAATTAAAAATCTGATTTGAAGATCAGAGAGAAAATTCACTAATCTTCTAATTGCTGTTGAAACATCTGCATAGGCTTTTCCACTTTCACTTAAGTTGGTTTCATTTTTAATAAAACCTTGTCTAAAGAGTGAGGTTAGCAGACACTTTGTTAGCAAAACAGCAGCTTAACAGCTGGGGAAGGAGGGTCATCAGCTGCCTGTTGCTATAGAGTCTGTCTCTGGGTGTTTTGCTATTCAAGTATCATGCCTTCATATTATGCCTTTTAGGAATATTTCTAAGACAAGCTTGCATCATATTGGATTAAATCAAATCATGACTGTTTTTTCTGACTATATGTAACCCCATATTATTAATTAACTTTAAGGTATGAGGTCTGACAGTTTCTGAAATGGGAGAGAGCAAGTTTCTTAAGGCTAGAGGCTGAGAATTTCAATCTGCAAAGACATTCATGTTGGTGTAGTGTTGTGCTTTTGTACTTTTTTTTCATTTTGCAATATCAAATACTGCATCCGAGTTTTATAATCCAATTCATGTTACTGGACCAAATAACTCTATAGACATAGGATGTTGCTTAAGTTTAAATGCAACATACAGATGAGATGAACGTACAAAATGGCAACAAAACACAGATCACAGAACAAGAAAATAACAGATACGGAAAAATAAGACTAGGAACTGTCTTGACATATGATCTGTTCACCTCCTTCCCCCTTGCTGCAGAATCAGCTCTGCCTTTGCTGTTTGCAGCAACTGGGCTCAGAGCTCTGCAGCTCCAGAGATGCTCTGGCTGCATCCCCTGCATCCTGCTGTCTTATTGGGTCATTGTCATTATGGAAGTTAACCTCCTGTCTCACCTGGGATTCTTCTGCCAAAAGTTAAACTCATTGCTCTTTTCTTCTTCAGATGATAATTTACCACTGTGTGATACTTCACTTGCTGCAGGAAAAAGCTGTCAAAAAGCAAAGATTTCAGGCTCATAACTTATCAGTCCAGACACATGGTACCCTCCCTATTGCTCTAAAGAGGGATTACATATTCTGCCACAGGTCAGCCAAGGATGATACTTTTACTGGGTTTGCAATGGCTCTTGTAGCAGTGTCACCGTTGGTAGATGGTGCCAGTGCTGTGTTTTGCAATCATGGGTAGCTGTTTTCAAACACATCACGCCAGCATTGATAATGCATCACCAATTAGTCTGAACAGAAGCTCACATTCCCAGCTGCACTGATTCAGTACTGTACCACTGTGCATTTCAGAGCCATGGTTTTTGCTGTTGCCTTTATTTTGTTCTTTTTCATCCAGGCATTCTCCATAGACCAGTTGTTGCAGTTAAATTTTTGCTCAGATTCTGGCAATTCCAACCACTAGCAAAAAATCCTTTAAAAACAATCCACAGGGCTTGTACATCTTGTGAGAATATGTGGGTCTTGAAAGACCAAAGGAAATCTTTACCTTAGGAAAAGATAAGATTCATTTCAAGAGAATTAGCATTATAATAAATTTTGAACATGTTTTAAAATATCACACTCACTGAACTCTTAATCACATTTGAACATGTAATGATGATGCCAATATTTTGTAAGTTATTATAAAAATAAATTTCTTCAGAGATCTACAGAGTAACCATTGACAACCAAAGTTTCATCCTGTTGAGTTCATTGCATCAGTTTGGGAAGAAAATTTTTCCAGGCAATCATGTCTCAAATGCACTCGCTAATTAATCTATTAATATTAAAGGCAAACAGTTGCAAATCCTGCAGGATAATTTTACCCCTTGTGCATTCTCTCTAGAGTAGATCCATTATTCTGATGCAATTAAGATCTCTGAATTTTTGCAATGATTTATTAATAGTAATTTGTAATGCAGCAATCGGTTGGAGCCCCAATGAAATGTACATATAGTAAAGATATTGCTAGGTTTCAGAAATTTTATTCCAAGATTAATGAGAGAGAAAGGTTGTGGCAAACAGAGCCAGGATGTTGTAATCATGTGTTATTAGTTGCACCTTTAAAAATACAGTATGTTTAAGGTACAAATGATTTGTGGGAGGAGCAGCATCAAAGTTTGTATGTGTGACACTTCATACACCAGAATACAGCCAGCAGTCTTTTAAACATGCTTCTGTCAAAGACAGGAACTCCCACGTGTTCCTCTTACATTCCAGGTTTGAAAGTAATTTATAAATGTTTAGACAATGTAGAACAGGCAAGAAATTCATGGAGTCATCCTTCAATAGATACACAGAGATAGGAGTTTCCATCTGGTACAGCCCAGTGGTTCCCACTGCAGTGAACTGATAGTGCATATGGTTTCTTTTGGCAAACAGTTCACTTTTTAGAACTTTTCCTTCCAAGCATGTGGGGGGAAAAAAAAACAGGACAAAAAAAATTAGGAAGATCTCCCTGCTTCACCTGTATATTTATTATACCACTGACTCCATGAGAGTCCTGTGTATTAATTCCAGAGCAAGAAGCTATTGTTAATGTATCTTTCCTGCTGGTCTTTGCTAAGTTGAACGACTGATGAATCTGCATCAGGAATACTCTTCTTGTAACCACATATTCACAGGCAGAATTAGAATTACGTATTTTGTGGTTGAATTTGGAAGAAGTAAATTCCATGTGACTAGCTGAGAATAGTGATAAGAAATTTCTCACTTCCGTGCTGATGGTACTTGAGACAGCCAATATCTGGTTTTTTGTTACAGTTCCCCTCTCAGAGTGTGATGTTACTCATTTTCATCACTGGCCTTCTTTGCCATCCCAGTACTCTGCAGGGTATACGCATGGATCAGTGCTTTATAAACTACCAGAGCTCGAACATGATTTAAAAGAATGTTGAAAACTTAGTTTAAATAAAGTAAGTTAAATAATATTATTTAAAATAACTTAAAAGCCTAAAAATTGATTTACCTAGAGTTAAAATGACAGATTAAGGAGCCATACCCAGAAACATTACTCACAAAAATTTTATTAATCTTTACTTCTTTTCTATACACTTTGCTCCATTGATAGTTGCTATGATTACCTATAAATGCCATTTATTTCATTACTATATCAAAGTATACAAACCAAATGAACATCAACCTAGAATGAACTTTTTAGATGTTTTAAATTTTGTTTGAAATCTACATTCCCCCTGTATTTCTAAGCAGTTATATGCAATGGAATTAAAGACAAGATAGATTTTTCTTGTGATGATATTCTGAACCAAAGCTTTAGAGAACACTATGTGTTACAGGAGATGTGAAAAAGATGTGATAGTTGGCAACACTGGTTTTGTTTCATTACCATCACATCCGAATGAAGGGAAGCTGCTCCCAGCACTGCTAACATTTACTCCTCTGGAAATTGCCCAGACCACCATCCTTCTCCAGGCTGCAAAGAAGGGAGAAGGTATCTGGAAGCAGTGATGAAAGCTGGCTGTTAAAAAGCGTGCTCTGAGCAGAAATTTGTTTTGAGTCAGGTGGCAAAATATCTGTCTGCGAGCGAGACAGGCTTGTGAGGCGTCTGTGGGCAGAGCTCACTCAGGTGCTGGCAGGTTGCAGATTCTCCACCAGCTGGTCTGAAGGCTCTCCCGAGCCCGTGGAGGAGACAAGCTCCTCCTCTCCAACCAGCAGCTTTCAGTTTTACAGCGAGTGAATAACAAGAGTGCACCTACTGCTTTTCAGCACAGAATAGCAGAAACCTCTTCTTCAGCTGGCTCAGACAGAGCAAGTGTCTCCAAGACTCTCACACTTCTCCGCAGTGTATGGCTCAGATCTTCCCGCTAATCTGGTTTTACAACACTGTGGTGTAATGTCACTGTTGTCTGGCAGTTTGTCTGGCCCTCTAAGCTGCTCAGGATGCTGTTGTACAAGACAACCATAATACATTTCCACCTGTGGTCTGGCTTGAAAATGCAAACACCTTTACTACACCCCTCAACGCACAATGTGATATACAGAAGAGGTATTCCCTAGCAATGAAGTTCAAGGAAAAATCTTATTTGGAGTTTAGAACAGGAAAACACAGAAAACGAAAAACCATACACAGGCTGTGAAATAAGTGTTCGTTGTAAAATTAAATATAATTGAACTTGTTAAACTTCTGTATGTTTCTAGCCATCTCACCAGAGGAATGCAATTTTGGAGAGGTAGCTGGAGGCTGTACCACTGGGGATTTACTCCTGTAGTAGTGATGACTGGACCATGTATGGGTCTGTTTCAGGGACTACACACTGATTTAGCAGAGCTTTAGGTTCCCCAGGGAGTAATCAGTGGTGAGGGTGCGTATGAATGCGATTATGGGGACCTCAACATACCATATGTTCTACAGGCTCAAAATATGGGAAAATGATTTCCTAATTGGTAACACGTAACTGAAACAGCTGCTGTTTTAGAAGGAGCAAATCCATCACCTAAGACTCCCAAGAGGAGTTAAATCATCACTTGATACATCAAAGTGTTGGATTAACTTTTCCCTATGAGGCAGAGTTTAACTGCTGCTGTATTTGATCCAGATACTTGATGGTCTTTGTAAATTGAACGAAGTCCCTGCATGCCAAAATTAAATGGTGATTCGATCTAAAGAAAATAGGGATTTTCCAACTATCTCGAAGGAGGCTTTGTGAAAGGTAGAAATCTTTCAAGAGGAAATACACTTGAAATATCTTGAAAGATAGCTGTTTGGATATGTGGAACTATTTGTCCAGGTTAAAAGAAAGTTGTCTTGAAATAAGAGTACAAAACTGCCACTGTCAATTGAGGAAACCGCTACTATTTCTAAAACATCAAAATACCTACAGAAGATTACCTCTGCCTTAGTTTTGCTTAGGGTATGCAAGACACAGGCTAGTCAAAAACCCAGCAATCTCTTCAAAGTATCCCTCAGATACTATTTCTGTCTTCCACAGCATTCAGCCTTCTGCAGTGGACAGTGGACGTCTTCAGACTCTGTGAAACCCAGATAAGCAAGTAACAAAGAACCAGTTTTCAGAACACCTTTTTTCCCATTCACTTTCTAGGAAACCTTGATCACTTTCCAAATTGAAGACCAGTCCAAAGCAATCGATACACCTTAATAAGAAATTAAAATACCTAAAGCTGGAATTAAGAGCAGCTTATAATACATCACAACAGCTTTATTGCTTAAGACAGCAACTAACTCAAGATTTCTTTTGCACGCTCAGTCAAGAGGACCTAATTTTGGAGCTCTGGATTCTTTAATATTCCTAAAAAAATCTTTTTTGCCAGAGAAGCTTTCCATTCAAGTGACCTTTTCAGTTCCAGGCCCCATTCCAAAAAAAAGAAAACAACCCACACATTAAACAAAACCTAGGCCAAATTCTGGTTGAAGATGCTCCTCATTTTATTAGGAACTTTGCTATAGGTTCATACAAAAGCTGTTTCTATATGATGATGGAAAATTATTTAAAAGCAGCAGAATACAACGTCAGTGGGTAACTTTAAAGAAGGGAACTCTAGGCATCAAGAGATGAAAGCTATTCTTCTCTTAGGACAATTATCTTATTTCCTCAGTTTTGGATGGCTAGATGCCAAGAAAGCCTGCAACAGTCACAAGAAGGAGAGAACTAGATGGTGATGAACAACTCTCTCAGCTGCCACCACTCTGGATTTAAGAAAGCTTTAGAGAATCTAGGGGGTATTAGACATACCATAAAGGAGAGAAACTGGAAGAAGAAGGGAAATCAGAGTTGAGGGACTCTGAGATTTGCTGTAATAGACAAAAATATGTATTATATAACAGACAAAAATATGTATTATATAATATACCTATAGATATCAAAAGCAAATTTCATGGGCCAGAATTGATGCACTGGAAGGAAAGGAAAAGGAATTGAGATTTTGTTGTACAGTGAGTGAGAGGGAAAGAGGGAACAGGGAGCCCATACAGCCCAGAGTATTGATTGATCAAGTGCTAGGGAGATTAATTGGAAGAACAGAAAGCCACAAAGGCAAAATCTTTCTGGAATTAAAGAAGAAAGCTAATTTTTGGTCCAGAAAAAAGAAAAAGGTTCAAGGGGATGCAAATAGAAGCTCTGAGACTGGTTCATGCATAGGTTTCTGGAAGCAAGAGAGGAAAAACCTACGCATGAGAATGAAGAGAGCAAAACAGAGATGAAAAGGAGATCTCAGAGCAAATTAATTTTAAGGATTTCAAGAAGCTCAGAGACAAAGTGGAAAAGGGATACAAAATGATGACTGGAAAAAGCTTGCTTTGTATTTATGTGGAGCAGTGGTGCTAAAAGCTGAACTGACAGGCAGGAGGTGAGGAACTGAACAGAAGGAAGTGATTTTATGGTTTACAGGAACAAGTAGCCAGAGGGGAAAATAAGTCTTAATTGATGCAAGGTCTTCTAGTTTATTCAAAAAAGAAAATACAATATTTTTCCTGTTAATTACTAGGGACAATTCTTGAAATGCAACAGCTTGTTTTAAAGAGCATATGGTAGGGGGTGCTAGGCAAATGCAGCAGACAATGTGTTACCAAAAGAAGAAAATCTCTTTTACATAAGGAGACATATGTAATCCAAATTTATCCACACCGTACCATCAAAAAGGGTATTTTAAATCATGCCGTCTATAACACTAATATTCAGACTGCAATTACACACTAAGGTATGTGCAATCAGTACTTTCAGACATTATTGTAAAGGGCAGCTTGAATCTTAGATGTATAGAAAAAATGTAATGGAATGGTAGCTAGGAGTTTGTATGACAAGTGATGTGCTAACCCAGCCTGATCACGTGCTGAGGCCGATAAATGGTCCTGTCATCTGGAAGCTTCTCGAAACTCTGCAACCACAGGATTTACCTCTTTTACGTAAATATAATTTTTCTGCCTTCCTCAAGCACTCTTTGAATATGTACTCGTAACCTAAATTTATATTTCAGCAATGTTCTCCTTATGGCATTAGGTGTCTATACGTCTGCAATGACATGGTTCTCTTACTGTCTCATTGCCATCTTTTGTCAGCTGCCTTCCAGTTTTATATTCTCTGGCAAAGCGTAAAGAAGTTTCTGATCTACCTTCTCTTATATCCACTCAAATATTTTTGTAGATGAGCCACACAGGAGAAAAATGGCAGCACGCTGCACTTCATCATAAAATTACCTCTATTTAAAATAAAATTTTGCGTTCCTATGATAAAGTCACAAACAAACCGTGTCACAGAATGGATCTTACTAAAAACAGAAACTAATTATGAACGTCCATCTTTGCAGCATCAGTGCGCAGGATATGGGGGACAGTGCCTGGCAGCAGGAATTATGTGGAAGGACAGGGTCCCACAGTGGGATCTGCTCTGGGAACAGACATTTGGACTGCCGGCTGTGTGGGTTGGGTAAGGCATGGGGTCCATACGAGCCCTGGGTTGGTTGGGACAGTTGAAGGGTGCCAGGGGGTCTGAGGGATAGGGTGAGTGGGCTGGCACAGCCTGCAGCTCAAGGGGCTCTGTGCTGGCAACAGGTGCTGGCAATACCACCTCTGAGGAAAAGGGGCTTCCGTGGCAGCCTCTGTGTTCAAGTGACCATCTGGATTCATTCTATGTGTGGCCTCCTCAACTCCTTGTGCAGGTTTCCAAGGTGGAGTTGGGATGAAGAGCACAGTCTCAACTTCACGCTTTGGTTCTGCTGGGGAACCAAAAACCCACGAGCAGCTCTCTGCAGCCAGCTGGGAAACCAGCCCACAGGTTGCATGGCAAAGACAGTGCCATGCACTTAAACCTGAAGTGGATTTAGATGAGCATTTTAGGTGCTGTAGGATGAGAATGGATGACTAGTATTTCCTTGTTTAAGATAAGACCAAAACAGAGCCCAAAGTAACTTCAAAATGATGGTAAATCCTATGTAACCTAAAGAAAATATGCCGTTCCCAGTTTTGAAAGTCTCCTTCAGTCATAGCAGACACTGTGATGCCTCACCAAGAGAGCGAGCATTGATGTTGCCAACTTGGCCATCATGTCCTCCTGACTGCACTGTTTCTGCCAAAGGAGCTAGTAATACATGCAGCTGCTTGTAAAGAACAGATTAAAAAAATGCAAAGCTTTCGTGAAGGTGAAACACATGTACTAAGATAGCAGTTCAATATTTATCCACTCTTGACTTAGCTGAGTGGTTCCAACAGCTCTTTATTTCATACAAAGGCTAATTTGTATAGCAATATCTACTGACAGAGTAAGACCAACTCTGGAGATGCCATAACCACAAACAAAAAAATCATTCACTTCCTGACACATCTTCTTCCTGCAGGATCTTGCGGTAAAAAGTGCTTTTCCTTTGTGAGTGGCAGTTTCCATACCAACCTTGCTCTCTTAAGCACACTTATAAAGAGCTGAGATGAAAAGACTGGAGTTGAACCTGACAGCTACTGCACTCCGTGCTCGCTACAACTGCAGGTTTGCAGCCCCCGCCGGTGGAGGTGCTCACCAGAGAGCACTACATCAGGAGCATCACGCCTCCATTAAACCCAGTGCCAGGTTAGGTATCTACATTAGTCACAGACAGAACTAGATACGGAGGAATGGAAATCACTACTGAACGAGGGGACACCTTATAATAGTCAATAGGAAGTGCTAAAAAGGGAAGAGTGTTTCTTCCAGACTTAGACATCTGTTCCTTCTCTGGCCCCAGACTCGAAAAACATATGTGAGATTCACAGACCAACACTTTGTCACTTAAATCATTCCTTTGGGTACAGACGACCAGCTCCCTTTGTTTCTTTAAAAAACATAGTCAGTGGCAACATAATTTTATCAGCTAGTCTGGTGTTCAGATCTGAGTCTTTTCCAGCATGAGGCAGATCAAGCTCATTTCCCAGCAGACAGATCTGCGTGGCACACTGGGATGAGCCTCCTGCCTGGTACACGTTCCCTACTGTGCAAAAATAGTGGGAACAATTTTAGGGTCAGAAGGAGTGACAGTAGGAGAAAGCATGATGTTGTAAATCTGAAGATATTATTCAGCTAAGACAGAGGGCCTTACTTTAAGCCTTGCCCAAACACATGAGCAAACCATGCATTAAACAGTACTAAACCGCTGTCATACAATCACACAGCATAAAAGAAATTATACGGTCATCAAGAACTAAACCCCAGCTATCTTCATGAAAGGCAAATGCTATCAACATCTAGTACCTCTACATCCCTGTTTCTGAGCAGAAGACCTCTCACTGAAGCATCTTCTATTTTGGTTGCTATTCCCTCTCTCACCTCTGACCGTGCTTCACATCAAAGCCACCTTCGCAGTTTTCACTTTGCAGCCCATTTGTAGCCCCTCTCCAGGTAGAGCTCTAAGCTTTCTCTGTCCTTCAACCTTACCTTTTGTTCATTTTTAGGTGCCAAGCTCCTTTCCATATCTGCACCTTGCTCTCAGTGATAGTTACTTTGAATTTTAGCTTTGGCATCAAGACTCTGGAAAGATGTTTTCTCACTGTCTTGCTGCTAATTAAAGCTAGCTTGATGAAGGCAAGTCCACAGTCCCAGGAGATTCCTGACCCTTCCATTTGGCACACAGTTATTTTCCAGGTGATTAGTTATGGTATTTTTAAGTGGTTTTCAAAAATGATGTTTACTAGATACAGTGCATTAAATTCTCCCATCAAAGTAATTATTTTTATATTTTTAAGAGGAAGTAATTATTAATCATGCTAGTTAAATTATTCATTGTAATTTTGAATTTGTCTGCCACTTTGAAAATAAACAGCTTGTTGTGCTATTACATATGTTTTAGAACTGCATTACTTAACACACAGCTGTAAGCCTGAGTAAAAATCACAGAAACAGAAATCTGTAGGCAGATGTTGCACTTCAACATCCATTCTCACGCTCAGCTCGGAAAATCTTGTGTGCAGATTTCACTTTGCTCGAGATGATCCAGCTCCTAACCATTGGCTTGGCATCAGCAATTACATCAGGGCAGCAAGGCAGAGTACATGAGTCCTTTGAACTGACTCCGTGGATCATTGATCCCAAAAGTCACTGAAGGCAACAAGTGGTTGGACACTATTACAGGAATAGGTTTATTGATTCAATTCCTTAAATAAAACATTATGAAGAAAAGACTATCACAAAAGATCTGCAGATTATGCAGCAGGTTTGTGGTGTGCATCTCACTCCTGATATAAAATATGCATGGTACAAATGCCCTGGGAGTCTGCTTCTTGTCATTGGGATTGTGTCACATGAGCGTGGCAAGCCAAGCAAAGGAAGGATGTGTGTGAATAGCATGTTTACACAGATAGGTGACTGAGCATTAGTGCTGAGTTCAATCACTTTATGCCTGCTAGAAATCAAACCTTTCATCTATATCTGACGTTCAGTACAGGCTAAATCTTTCCACATACTTAGACTGATTTTGTTTTTCCAGCCATCTCAGCTCTCACTGACTATCCAGGCTCTCCCATGCCACTTCAGGGCAAAATTACACAGGTCAGTCATGATTTAAAGCCGATTTTGCTCTGGAAAGAAAACTCGTACAATTAGGGACAGCCACAAGGCGACTTTAGAACTTGTCATCTCCACTCAGCTGAGCTGGGCTCACAGTCTGTGTGATGTTGGAGCCTGATTGTTTGGCTTGGGAGGGTCTGGAGACACGTGGGTGACGTGGTTACCTGTCCAGCTCTTTGGATGGAGCACAGAGGGTCTGCCGAAATTGCTTCACAGCTGCAACACCTGGCCTGTTGTCTCTCTCAGCATTCCAAAGGCCAGGGTAAGTGCTGAGGCTTAGTGTTGGCGTGCTTTTCCCCACAGTCTGCCTACCCCAGGCAGAGTGCAACGCCTCTGTGGGGCTGCACCGCTCCCCGAGGTAGCCAGGAGCTCCCCACGCCACCAGTGCGGCTCACATCCCAGTTGTGTCAGGAATCACACGTTGACACAGGTTGTGGAGATGATTCCCTCAACTTGGTGGCCCCACTTGCAAAAATATTTTTGGGAATGATACTGACTGATAAAAATATGCACTATAGTCTATGCCAAGGCAGTGGTGAATTTGCTATAGCAACATAGTATGTCTGATGGGTATGTTATTCTGAAGCCTCAGCTGTGGGCCAGGACTCCTTCACACTAGATACTGTACAAGCCCAGACTGAAAACTGTCACTGCGAATTTGCTTTTTAAAGTAAGTGGTTTGATGAATGATGATAGCCTCAGTTGTCAAAAGTACTGGTTTCAGAGTACAAATCCTGCTATTTTTATCTTCTGTTGTTTGCTCTAAACGTCCAAGTAAACTTCCAAGTTTCAGAGCAACATGCTTTCTCACAAAATCCTTTGAGTAATTTCTGACTTTCCTTTTAACTCTGACCTAGAGGTACCCTAACAAAGTCCTGACAAAAAAGAACTTCAGGACATTGTAGAAACCCTTAGTCATTGCAGAATATTGATATTTGCAAAGATGTTTCACATGGAATAAAACACATTCACATTTACAAAATAGTTGTTATTTCCAGCCTATTCATACATGACACTGTGCTTTCTGTCCTACAATGGAAGAGCCAAAACATAACTTCATGTAAGATCATGTAGGCTCGCCATGACAGAAAAAGTGCAATGAGAAACAAGCGGGTGCAAAGCAACCCCATGGGGGCTGCAGCTGCCTCCTGCTGTGACAAAACATCTCCAGAGACACCAAAGGAAACTATTTCATACTCCTGGAGTATGAAAATCTAAAAGCATCACACTGGCACAAAAACCAAGTCATTCCAACGGAAAGGATGGTTTTCCTATGATATGGTTAAAACACGATGTGCACTCTGTTTATTAATGCTCTAAATAGTTTTCTTATTTAGGTTACTTGTTTCAGATTAAATCCTGTTTCCAGTTGGCAGTGTAAGCAAACAGCTGTAAGATGAGGTCTGCTTCCTGGTCCTGGGATGTAGGAAGGACTCCAGACTCACAGTGTGCAGCTTCTAGCTAATGCAGAGTCGATGCAGTTCCATTTTGCATAATTTTAAAATACCAAATTAATCCTGATTATGTAACTTTAACTTTTATGCTTACTTAATGAACCTGAACATGATACGTGCATCTTAGACACCCATTTACACATGGGCTGAATTTTGTCTTTAAAAGGCCTAGTAATGTGAAACAGATTGGTACAGCAAATTTTATCCAATTTGATAAATACGCCTCTCTGTGTCCATCCTAAAATGATTTCAGATAGAACATAAGTGGTTATATGAATAAATATACCCAATTCCAATGGAATTTGTTTCCTTACATTCACATGTTTTGTTTAGCATTTTTATGAAACCGTATGAAAAATGAATGAATGCTCAAACTAGTTTACATCACTCCTTAGTGATTAATTACAGCATAAACACTGTGATTCTTCTATGCTGAAATAGAAAAAAAATACCTCAGAGACATGTTTAATCATTTGGATCTAATAGTGCTGTGTTTATTCGTTCCTTTTTGGTCCATTAGAGACTAAATTAGATTTGATTCACTTACTTTGATTGGCTTAATTGTACCAGTTACAGATGAAGTACAAATAAAACTGTAATAAATCCAGCAGATGCTTAACCTGCTCAACCAAGATCTTTAACAGTCAATTCCAATAGCAATTTACACTCAGCAGTTTAAACAGACCCTTAGGAAGTTGATCTAATTTTTCTGAAAACAAGACACTTTATTTCTGTGTTGCTGAAACAAGACTGGTGTACCATATTTTCAAGTCTGGATTATTTTACAAATATTTTTTGTGATCTCACTCTTCTCTGTGCTGGGCATTCCCCCCCGCCAAGAGGATTTTAGGAGCTGGTGTAAAACTAAATCCCATGGCTTCTGCCCAAGGTAAAAACACTAAAGGTCACTAGCAGAGAAAACAACAATTTCAGAATAAAATTATAAAATAATGGTTTTTAATGTCTTTGATTTAAAAATCTGAAAATACTTACATCTAATGCATAATGCACTAAACCACAAGGTTCATCAGATCACAATTTAAATTGCTATGACCTTTAAATATGCTATTTAATATGTGCATGAGAAATTCTAATACTAAATACCATATCTTAGTCAAATTGGTCTTTCACGTGGCATTGCAAAACCATCTGTATCTATAGAACTAAAAAGGACAATACACGTTATTGAACCAGTCCATGCTGGAGTTTGTTACGCCCCAACAAGCCCCACCAAGAAATAAAGTAGCTTATTAACATAGAAAAATGTCAGTTATTTTAATTATAACAGGAGGTGAAAGGAATCTTCTCTGAGTGTGAAATTACTGTGAAGCCATCCATTGATCCCTCTATTTAATCAGTCTCTTGAGAACACCAGGATGATGGAAGAGTATCTGATTAGTGTGGAAGCGTCAGCCTGGGATTAGCTTTAGGCAGCCGGCTTTCGTATCGAGGGCTTTCCCCTCTCCACTCACAAACTTGGACCACTGGCTGGATTTACCACTTGCCCCACTGAAGCAGGGCTCCTCTCCCTGTACAATGCCAATGGAAAAAAACAGAGGCTGGCTAAACCTTTTGGTTAGGCTTCCTGGCCAGACTCAGCAAATGACACACCAGGTCCCAGTGAAGAGAACAAAACCAAACCTCCCAAATCAGTTACTCCAAAGCCATCCAAGGAGGCCAAGCACACCACTGTCCTCGGAGGAAACCCACTGAGGCGGGTCAAGGAGAGATCCTTCCCTGCCCAGCCAGCTCCAGCAAACCATGGGCTGACTGCATGCAGGGGTGTGGGACTTATTTTGGCCTGTGCGGGGGAAGAACTGCAAAACTTACGGGACATTTTAAAGGGATTTAGTGTGAAATGTCCTATGGGACATTTAGGGAAAGAACCAAAGTTGGGAAAGGTGTCCAGGTGGCTCAGGATTCTGGGTGAAGCAGGGAAGAAGCCCACAGATACCAGGTGCTTCCATCAGTTCTCTGCAAGAAAATCACGTCTTGACCATGCAGGCAGAGCCTGCTGCTCATGCAGGTGCCTATTAGTGTGAGGAAGTTGGATTTCTCCTTCCTCTGTTGTAAAATCTTTTACTTCTCCAACCAGCAGCAGAGGATGATACTCAGCAAACCACTGAATACACACCCATACTGAAAACAAACAATTTGCAAACAAGATATAACCTGGAACAGGTTCTGAGTACTTTGAATATTGAACAAATCTGTCAAAATCAAATTCTGTTCATAGATAATTTGTGAATAGCAGAAAAAGCTAAAACAGCAAAATAAATGTTTGATCTGCATAGTTTATGCTGTTCTGTCAACATCTGAATTATCAACCAGAACACCTACTCAGATTCTTCAATGTCAGATCCAAATTTACTGCCCCCAAGACAAGTCTGAGCTGTTCAGAGGAGGCTGAGATGAGCTGATCAGTGCTAGGCATGTATATACCTTCTATTGTCACTACAATGGGCATCTCTAGGAAAAATCTCTTCCCGATAATTTAGCTTTCTGTTTTAAACCAAACTAAATGATGCAACATCTGATTTTTCTTCTTTGTGTGTGTGTGCATGTGTGCCTTACATTACACTTGATTATTGTGAAGTGAGGATTTTCAAAGCATTTGAATTATTCACCACCCACATTATTTTGTATTTTATTCAGTTTACCATGAAAATTGCCTGTGAATTAAACCACTTTCTCTAATAATGTTCACTTCGTATTATTGATTTTTAAAAAGTGTTTGCAAACAAAATCTATAGTTGGAACATAAAACTTTTCAATAGAGCCCTGAATCTGTTAGTATTGAACTAGACATCATACTCTCAGACTTCATCCTTGCTGCAAACCCTATCACTTTAAAAAGAAGGAGCCCTTTATTAAAACTGTATTCCTACACCAGCAGAGCAATACGGGAAGCTGTGATCGGATCTGACAGTTGGTTTACTCTTAACATTTGATCACAAAATTTCTGTGCCATCTGCTGGAAGCCACACAGGCAAATGTGTCATCACATCTAATAATGAAAAGAAGAAACAGACAGAACGTGCTGTAGAAGCAGACTGCTTTAATTAACCCCCGAACAATGCTTTGCAGAATTTGCAGAGGGAAAGTCCTGTGTGGACAGGTTGCAAAGGAGAATGTCACAACAACAGCAAAAGAGGGTTTTACCTTGAATATACCACAGATTTATGAAGAAAATCTTCTAAGTGAAGAACTAGGGGATTGTGGGTCTTGCAGACCTTTGAATTTAGTGAAGGCAGGCAATGCTGGCAGCAACTGGCTGCTTTGCCCTGTGACAAGAGCAGTGCCCAGCTGTGCTCGCAGACTGTCTGCCCAGGGCCACTGACTGCACTGACCACATGAGATAAGGGTGCAGGTGATTTGAGAAGTTTCATAGCTATGCTGAGGAGATAAAAAAGATGCGTCTGGTTTTTACTCTGAATGGGGATCTCCAGCCACAAAGAAATGAATGGAAATAGGTGCACAGCAGCATCCCCCAGTGCCAGTCAAGGTTAGGTCTGGTATGGGGGAAGTATGGGGGGAATGAAATCCCGGGGTGATTCAAGCACGTGAAGCTGCTCTGAAGGATTGGCCTGTGCTGATGGGTAGAATACAGGGGCACTTTGGAGAACAGGTTGCTCCTGCACAGGTCATGACGCTCCTACATGGTTTATGTCTTAGAAAAGAAACGGTGCTATGCTGTTTTATCCTGACTGCATGCCATGCTTCCTGGTTATTCCGGGCTGAGGACAGGACCAAGGTGATGGCTTGCCATGCTGGTTCGAAGAGATGCAAATCTCTCATTATCGAGGGCAGCCTGAGCACCGGGACACGGTTACAGTGTGAGTTGTGCCAAACACCACCAGACAACCGGGCAGGAGGGAAATACCACAGTGGCAAGGTGAGTGTTCATGCAGGTACAGTGGGGCCCACTTGGACAGTGTTTGGATGCCTGGAGAAAACAAGTCGTACAGGATCGTTCTTATCTGCAAGCCAGCACTCTGTTTCAATACATACTTGAGGTCCCAGACTGTACCTGAGCCTTCCCAGGTGCTTCCTCATTTACATCTAGTCTCAAGTTCCACTGCACCAATGTTTGGAGGAAAGAATGTCGTGATACTACTATTACTTTATGCTTTCCAAGCACTTTATTCTTCTGTACCTTTGGCGGGCTAGTCATCCTCCCAGGTATGATCTAAAGAGGAGACACCCAATGGTCTCTCACAGAGACTCCAGACAGTGGGCTGTCAGGATTTGACCTCTGACAGGAAATAAAGTTTGCTTGGGATTTTATTTGCAGTCCAGATCCATCTGCAACAGCATAGCCAGGGTTGGCTTTGGGGACTTTGTGAAAGCACCATGAGTTGTCCTCTCAATGCCAGCTCAGCACAGCACTGCCAGTGACATCCAGGTTTGGCAGCTGGAGCTCACAGTGTGCTGGGACCTTCCTCTCCCAGCAGCAGGATGGACATGGCTCAGACTGCCCCTGACCAGGGGCAGGCAGACTCGGCTGGAGCTCAGCTCATGCCTCAGCCCAGGACTCATTGCTATCCAGCCCATTTAGCAATTCAGCACCTAAAGTGAAAAAGGAGGGTCTGTAGTGCGGCACGGAACTTTGTGGAGAAAGGCAGCTGACATCTCTCAGAGCCGTGGCAGGGCAAGCTCATTTCCCACTCTGTCCAGCCTGTGCCACTGAGAATGACACTGCAACACTCATAGCTTATGAAAAAATTAGCACATTCATAGCATTCCTGTGTGACCAAGTGTGCCAGCACTGTACCTGTGTGCAAAATTGGAGTAATTTGCTATCCTTGAATGCCACCTATAGGTTAATGTTTTCTGAAATAATCCTGATAAAAACCATGGAAGACAGAGGTCAACGTGTAGTTTTGGATCAAAGTGACAAATTTTTGTGTGCTTACTTTGATTTTTGTAAGGTCACTACTTGTCTGCAGGACAGTTGCATCCATTGCCTGATCACAGTTCCTCTCTATATGATGTTACAGATCTTCTCACTCATGGTCTTAATGGCTCATTTATGAAATTATCATTCAAAGGCAAATCTTTTGTAGGAACACAACCCTATGGATTTATTCCTTATTGCACAAAACCCTTTAGTTACTGCACAATACTGACACAAAACATCCTTTGGAAAGATGTCACAGGGCACTTTGCAACAGGCAAGTTTCAGATCATTAACAGGGAAGTCAGTAATTTACAGCAGCTGTGAGTCTGGCCCTGCTTTCTGGTAAGATATTTTTGAGCAGCATGCATTTGACCCTTCACTTTACACTGTGTCCTTTCTATTTATTTATATTTTCTTCATTAGAGCAGAAACTTACCATTTGTTAACTCTGTAAAAACAGGAGGTTCCTTTGGGAACCGGTTTATTTGGGAAGCTTTTGATAAAATAAATGAAACCATCTAGAGATGGTCAATTCATTTCAAAGAGGATTTACCCTGCAAGCTGCCGGGCATGACCTGCACAGTGCTCACGGCCTTCCCCTACGTACCACCTTCTGAGGAGGCACCCAGTACACTGCAGGACCTCCTTGCCTTACCCCAGCTCTGGCTCAGTGATTCAGCTACAACAACTTAAGAACATATTTCGTCCCGCTCCTAATATATGCCAGCACATATTTGGTAGCATATTTGGACAATGCTGCTGTTTTAGCATTATGAGACAGCCTAATGCAACTTCTATTACAATAACCTCCCTGAAATGCTTGTGAAAAGAGCAATACAGATTTGGTTGGGTTTTCATTTTCTTTCTTTTTTTTTTTTTTTAGAGCTTCTAAAAGACGTGGATGGATAAGGTATTACTACAAATATTTTCTTGCCCTTCACACCTGCATATATGGAATGTATGGGAGTATAATTTAATAAAGAATGTTTCTTTTATTCACCTATAACATCTTCAAGACACTTACAATGAGATCAGTGAGGAAGTGTTTGATGTGAGCCATTGCATCTCTAGCTTTATATCAACTTAAATCAGCAATGCAATAATGGAAGCATAATGCAGATTAAGAAATTCTGTTGATGCAGGAGGTCCTGAGATCTAAGATGTCTTCTAAAAATGTTTCCAGAAGTACATGATAATTGATTACAACACTAAACTTCACCGATATGTGTAATAGCAGCAAAAACCACCTTTCTCATATAAATGTCAGGTTTTTATTTTCAAAAATTTAAAGTGCAATGAATTACTGCAGTCCTTCCTCAAATCCTTAGATTATTTCTTAGAGAACACCTGAAAATGAATATGCAAACAGCCTGAGATACCTTTGTTGTACAGTGTAATGAACTGTTAAATACACGAGCGAAGGTGCATAATTCTGTCTTCTCAACCTTTGTTGCTAAAGTAAATACTCAATGGCTCATTGTGAACACATCCTTACCACATAAGCTGATAGGTTTCTAAAGCCCCTGTTGTCTTCAGATTTTCCTTGAAAGACTTGGAAAGGTCTTTAATATTTGCACTTTTTGGATATCAGTGATGTAATAAAGTAACAAAGGCAGATGTAATCAGCTGAAATGAGAAAGAGTAAGTTCTCTTTAGACAGAGTGATATTACTTGTATTATTAACATTGCTTTTTTATTTCTGAGCTTAAGCTATTTGCCTATCAGTTCCAAACATCTTTTAACTGTCCTATTATATATACCAAATGCCTTTGTTTGAATAGGCGTTTGGGCTATTGAATTGCTGCAGTCTTTCATTTTTTATCACACACACTAAAGGTACTGTACAAGCATCTGTCCACATTAGCAGGCTCAGCTGCACATTTCCTCTCACGGAGTCAAGAGAAGGCAGTATTTTCCTGATGACATTCCTAGAGCCATCTAATTGTTTTTCCTCTGTTAAGAGTCTCTCCCAGGAGGTATAAACAATTTGCAGAGAGGAAAAAAAAACACTCAAGGCACCTTCCAAGATGACAAAGCAAAAAAGTTAGGAGACACATGACTTTTCCTTCTCTTTTACTTATTTCAGTATTTGCAGTGTTCCTTAGTAAGGCCTCAGAAGCAATGAGTCAGGAAGTAAAACTCTTAAAATAATCTAGAAATATTCAGAAGAAATGTATGTTTTGCAAAATCCTAGGCTGTGCCATCTCCAGCAATTTCTCTAATGGCTGTTCTACCAGAGAAGAGAGCAATACTTTCCATCAGCCTCCTCCTTGAAAGTATTGCTCCCCAAAATTCCCATGCTCAGCAACAGAGAGTTTGGGCAGGCCTGACCTCTCCAGTTCCTGATGGTGTATTTCTCACCTGATGGGCTTTTTGAAGTGACAACCCATTTATTTAGGGACGACTTCACTGAGGGGACCAGTGTAAGGCTGGTGATCAGCCACGGTGGTTCCTGCTGTCTCCAGATATCATCTCCTTCACAACAGAGCCTTCCCAGAAGGTGACAAAGAGAACAAAGCAGTGTCACAGAGGGGCTTCCCTGCAAGGGCTGCCTGTTGCCTGGCCACATAACCCATTTTCAAATACATACGTATAGAGAAGCTTCTCCTGAGCCAGGAACAAGCTTGGCTTTGTCACCTCTGCGAGATCACGGATGCAATTAGGACTGTGCCAGTGCGTGACCTGGTAAACTGGATATTGAGATAAGGTAACACTCTCTCATCCATTTCTGTCAGCGAAGGCAGGTTTTGGCATGGCTAATGACAAAATTCTTCCCTTTGAACAAAACAGTGCATTTTTATGATTCTGGTGCTGGCTGTGATTCAGCTTTTCTGTATGTCAGTTGCCAGCAGCTTCCTCAGATGAATCAGTTTTTGCTCCCTAAACTGAGGCGGACAGATGTTAGAAAAATATCTGTGCCGTACTTAATTCCAAATACTATAAAGAGAACTTTCTTGGATTTACATTCTGTCTAGAGGACTGGTTGAGGCTGTACAAAACAAAAATTACCTTGGAAACAAAAGGATCAGAAGGCATGCCCTTGTTCCAGCTTGGACAGAAGTGTTTGGCATACTCACATAAACTGTATTTCATATGTTCTTCAGTATCTGTGGGATTTCAATATTTTTTTTTTCTACATGATTCTGAAAATGTTAAGATTCCAAATGCTCTTTGCACAGAAAACTCTAGCATTGTCTTTTGGCCAGAAGGTGATCACAGAGCTTTTTGACTCACTTCTAGGACAAATAATAAACAAAGCTTATTCAGCATTGAGCATCTGTCTGTGTTGACAGATTTTGCAAGAATCCCAGCAAGAGTGGAATCCTACCAATATAAGACTGCCAAGCTAATGGAGTACATTGCAGAGGCCAGCATCTGCAAGTCCTCTTCCTATTACTGTCGGATATGGAAAGCCTTGGTGCAAGGTACTACATTTGGAAAAGTATCTTGGGTTCTCCACATAAACATACTGCTGTGGAACAGATCACTGGACCAAAGAAGGAAATATGCACTGCTATTATTTTGATTAACCTTCCAGGGTTCATGAGAAAGCATAAATAACTCTATAGGACAAACCTGAAAGAATTGACAGCAGTATTAAATTGCACTCTGCCTCAGGGGTTGTTCTTCCTTATCATTAGCCTGAAACGGAAATATTCTGGGAATGATTACCTGATGCCCTAGATTTACTTTTAATGACAAAGACACCTTAAGCCCAAGAAAACCAATAGCATTTTCAGGAAAAGGAAAAACATATACAGAAATATTTGCTGTATATCAAATACATGCCCATTCATAACAATAAGCTAGAATGCATGGATTGCACTTTATCTGTCCTTAAAAAGAGTTCAGTGACTACTCAGGAAGCAATTATTCTTAAAATATCTTAAAGGACCAAAGGGCAAACAGATGGGTGATTTCAAGCAGGGTAGACAAGAAGCTCCTGTGGTACAGCTGGTGTTTGCAGTGCAACCACCTCCAGCTGAACTGCTCACTCCAGCTCCCTGCAGGGTCAGTGGAGAGGAAGGCGTGACACCCAAAACATGCTTGTGGCATGACTCACCCAACCTTTTACATTCAAAACTGGAGCATCAAAATTCAAGCATTGAAACAAGCTGCCATGGGGAAGTGACTGAGACACCATCCCTGGAGGTATTTAAAAGATGTGGCACTTAAGGACATGGTTTAGTAGTGAACTTGTCAGTGTTATGTTTATAGTTGGACAAGATGATCTTAGAAGTTTTTTCCATCCTAAATGATTCTCGGATTCTAATCCGAATTTCTCTTGCTGCAACATGGGAAGGTTTCCTTTCACTGCTCACCTCTGTGAGGAGTCTAACTGCCCTCTCTCTAATCCCTGGCAGGTAGTTGAGGACAGCAATCACATCCCACTTCCATCTCTCTCCTCCAGCTGATTAAGCCCAGGTTTTAAACACCTATACGAGGCTGGGGTGCAGCTCCCACTCCACTCCTTGGCCAGCACTGCCTGCATCTCCCCGGAGCAAGGTGAGAAGCTCAGACTCAGGTAGGGATGGGTAGCAGGTTTAACAGCATCACTCATCAACCACCCATCCGTAATTAAAGCTTAACACATGCCTTACCCTGTCTGATGAGCAGGGCAGGCTCTCCTCCCACACAGACTGCTCTGAGGACATGTAAGGGCAGTGAGCACTGTGCTTAGGTACAGCCGACTTAGCATCCCCTTTCAGACATTAGGCAGGTATCGCTGATAGTCTCGAAATTACCTTGCCACTGAACTGATATTTTGAAAATATCCAAAAGTTCATCTGTTGGGAGAAGTTTCAAAGAGAAAAAGGCAAATGAGGCATAATGGCAAAACACTGTTTCTAGTGGGACTTGAGTCAAAGCTCTGCTGTCATTGCCAGCAGAATGACTACATGCACAAGGTAGGTAGTTTCAAAAATAAAATTATTTCACCAGAACAGATAAGTGTTGTTTTAAAAATGGCAGATACCATTTTAGCATTCATATGAGAAATGTTATAAATAGGTAGTTTTGAATATAAAGCATCCAAGCTACAAGAGAAGACAGACCCTGCTTTATGCTGCTGCTGCTGGGATTATCGGTGCTGCGGCTTTGCCCAGAAGGAATCAGCTTTATCAAGGTTCTCTGACATCAAAGAAGAACAGAAATCTTGTTGAAGATGATATAAGAATTGTCCATGGGACCTGCCTTCTCAAGGTCTCTTTAAATCATGATGGATGATTCTCCTTTTTTTGTGTATCTATTACATCATGTTTTCCATGAAGGGCTGTAGGTGGTCATCGGAGAAGACATGGAGGAGGAGAGACCCACAAACAGGAACAGACTGGGATGTTGTTCTGCACCTGGACCAGCATTGTTTCCTTGGATGGGACAGAGAGATCCAGGCTTTTCTCAGCAAATCAGAAGAGTATAGGTAGAGCTGTTTCTATACCTTTGTGCTTTCTCTCTGTCTAAAAAGTTTTCTATTTGATGTGTTCCTTTTTTGGCATTACAGATTCCTCCCTTCCCTGTAAGGAATTTTATCTCAAAGCCTTGGTCCATTTGGGGCATGTCACAGGAGTTCGTTACCATGCTAAAGAATCCATTGACTGACCTGTACATGAAACCATCCTATATATTTAGCAAAAATATATGAAAATTTATACGATATAAAAACAATCACAGGAAAGTTGGCATATGCTGGGCATGTCATGAGGGATTTCATTTTACCAAGCAATTTTAATTTTTTTTTCATTTGGGTACTGCAAGAAAGATGAGTGCCAGGGATAAAATTAAATGAAAGAAGGCAGTAGCTTAGCACCCTGGGACATGGCAGACAAGAGGTGTTGCACATGGGAAAACACATGATGAGAGATTCATGGTGTGCTGGAGCTTTGCAAAGCTTACCTGGCACAGCCAAGAAAATTCAAATGAGAAGGAATGGGCAACAAGGAGTCAGTGGCATGAATCATAAGGGTGTAATGACTCAGGAACCAAGTTCATATTAACCAACTGGATAGACTGAATGGGAACAAAGCAAATCTCAGGGAGGCCAGATTCAATGACAGCACAATGTGAGTTCATGATTTGTAATTTTAATAATGCAAAATTCAGTAAATAAAATGTTAAAATAAGCAACTTTAATAATTCATTGCAACATTTACTATTTTAGGACTGTTATTTTATAGCATATTTGATTCAATTGTTCAGTGTCATTGTATGTCCTTTCCTTGTAACCATGTCACAACTTAGACATTACAGTGTTTCATAATGGTCAGCTAATTGTAAGGTGTTTCTGGGTTTTTCAATAAATCAGAATCCTGTCTGTCACAATAGAATATCAGCTTTGAACTACACTCTTGCTCACCGAGGTTTTATATCACCTCATGTAGCGTATATTTCTAATCCTTGTCCTAAAGCAGTAAGTTTATGTAGGTTCGAATATCATTTAGGACTTCAATAGTTTGTGTCTTCAAAGCACTGTGTAAATATTAACCAATGTACACATATGGTAAATTCACCCAACAATCCTTGTGTTAACTGCAGGAGTAAGAGCCAGAGGCTGCATCAAAATTTAGAGGTTATGTTGTGATTATCTTTGCTATATCTGTAAAAGCACTTGTAGGTGCTTTTGGTAGACCTGACATTTTTGCATACAGAATATATATAACATACACCAAAATCTATCTTTTTTTAAACAGTTGTCTGTGTTTGATGCTGCACAATGGCTGATGCAGACATAAGAACAGGTAAAGTGTTAATGGTGGGCAAACTGCAGGGCTGACTGCAGGCTTATTAGCTTAGCACTCATCACAAGCAAAATTGTGGGACAGACTGAGCACGACATAAATATTATTGTTAAAGACTGGTTTAAGTACAATGCGAGATGCAAATATAAAGAACACTGACAACACAATTTAATGAAAACAATAGCATCCCATTTAAATGTAAATTTAAATGTTAGCATTTAACACTGAAATACTGCTAGCATTTTTGACAAGTTTAGTTAATAAAAAGTGACAGCTGACATAATACACTCAGATTTCCGAAGGTTGTTTCCCTTGATACAGTATGACATCCTGATTAAAAACATTTAACTGAACCACTGAAGCACAAACTAAAGAAGATTTAAAACTGTCTATTTGGTGGATCTCAGACAGAAATCATAGGTGGGGTCTCTTTTCAGGCTCAAATGTGTTAATTCTCTTTACTGAGGAGCAGAAGCCATCAGATTACAGCTACAACCCAGCAAGACCAAGGCTTAGGAGAGGACTAGTTAACTCAGTTTCTCACTAGCACAGAAAGCATCTTCATGAAGGCCCCTACATTTTCACTAACATATTCACATCTGCTCTCTTGCTTTTCTTATTACGGCATTTTTCCCATCTGACCTATTCAGGTTTCACAGTGTTTGGAGCAAAGTCTTCACTCCTGAGCTGGAACAATATCTTCTTGTAGCCAGTACCAGGCTTTCTGTCAAGTTCAGTTGACTTTGGATAAGGTCCTCAGTGAGATATTCAAACAAACAAAATTCCACCAATTACTTGTACCTAAACAGTGGTGAAAGCCAACTCCCTGATGCCCTTGAGTACCTCTACAAAGAAAAACACTAGTCACAGAGATTTTGGTGAAAACAAACCCTCATATATTACTCCTGCCCGGGGGTAGTTTCCAGCCATAAAAGACAACAGTAGAACAGGTACATACACCTTGCACTGCACAGCAAAATAGTCTGCAAACTCTGTGTGAAAACAAAAGATTTTGATATTGCTATCTGTATAAAATTGCAGAACCAGGCCTCATGCACACCTAAGTAAACTGATCTCCAGAGCCTTGACGATGGGTTAATAGCCTCATAGCAAGTGCACAAACTGAGGTGACAGATGTAATGGACACAGAGAATTAAAATGTAATTAACATTACATCCGTGATATATGTTTACATTAACTGCCAATCTGATTGTTCCACTATATAACCAGTGAGAAAAGTTGAGGGAGCCTGAGCACAAACAGAGATATTTTTATATGGTCACCAGTAGGCATGAAAAGTAAATCAGAAAAGCAATGGTGATCACGCAATGTTCTCTGAGCCTGTGGCACGGAAGCAAGAGGCTTGCAATTTATCATGCAGTTAAGAAGGCAGCAGGAACCCTGCAATTCCTATTGTGAAGCTGCAGAATTGTCCTGTAGTCAGCAATTTAGTCTCGACCATTTTATTAAAATATCCTTTAGTGCTTTGCAACACAACTTCTGTTTGAGACAATAAGCTTGAATTTAAAGTGAGAAGAGTCTCCAGGCTGCCGTGGAGAGCTCTGCAAGCTCAAGAGGACAGATTGCTATTAGGACTCCAGCAGCTCCTCGCTGTGGGTAACCACATTATAATATGCTTTCTTCTCCTGTAGAGGCTGATGAATATATGTATAGATAACAGGTCCAAGATGCATGTTTCTACCATTTTTAAAGTCTGACTTCTTACCATGGCAATAACTTGTTTTCTGTTTAACACTGGCAAGTAAAAAAATTGCTAGAACATGGGCATCTTTCCCAGTCTCTTTAAACATGCTGCCTTTATAGGAGGCATGAGGCTTTAGCTGCTCCCACTACAAACAGCATAAGGAGCTCACTCTGTCCTTTGTTGTATCAAGCTTGTTATGGCTTTCATTTGACAAGACTGCATATATGCAAACCTCAGAAAATGCAAATTGGTTTATCTTGATCTGACATTTGTAACACGCCTCTGTCTTGTTGGTTTGGAGTGCAGGGATGAAGGATCACACAAATGGATACTCCAGTTCAAAACTCATGTAAATGTCATAGGATATTTATTTGAAACAGTCCTAGGGAAACTATGAGGTCCCTATTCAGCTGTTACCAACTCTTCGAAAATATCTTAGGGTTTCAATGAAGATAAATAGAATGAATACTTTGTAGTCTACAGCTGTAACTTCTTATGGCATAAAATACCACTTCAGTGAACAACCAAATTAACATCAAGAGATGGGTCTCAGAAGAGGTCCTCCAGCCCTTTGTCATTCTCAGTTATAATGGGTCTTTACAGTAGTTTTGAGATCCAGTCCAATAATGCAGCACAACATAAGAACACAAGACTGCTGTTACTGAGGCAGACCATGGGTTTGTTGATCACTGCATCCTGTTCCTGTCTGTGGTCAGCAGTGGATGAATACTAATGCTAGGGAAGCAGGCACTTCTATTTTCCCCAAGTTCAGTCCCTGACTCTAAAAAAAGTTGTAGCTCAGAGACTTTCTGAACAAGAGCTGTTGCCTTTTCATTTAATGGATACTGATGGGTTCTTTTCAATTAATTTTATCTACTTGTGTTTTTAAGGCCATTCAAATTCTTAGTATTCCCAGCATCCAGACTCAAGGGGCCACACAGATTACTTGCGTAGTATGCAAAAACCATTGCCTTTGTTTGTTTTGAACTTTCTGCCTGATGTTAAAATTAGATGTCCCTTAGATCTTTTAACTGGATGCATCAGAGCCTCCATTCATTCCTCATTAACCTTTTCTGAGCTGCTCCTTATTTGATAGATCTCACATGCCCTGAAACTGTCATATCTTGAAGCATTTAGATCTTCGTTGAAATAAACTTAGCTTGCAAACAGAAAACATCGTAAGCTTTAGCCTTATAAGAGGATAGGAGGAAATCATCACTATCTTCAGACATCAAAACAAAATGCACATTGCCCATAAAACACCTCAGCAGTTTTTCTGTCTCACTCCAAGACAAAACTTTCATTCCAAAAGATCATATCCTAAGTGATGCAACACCAGTCTTCATCCAAATTGTGGTCTGCAGCCATATGCAAACACGCCAGTCATCAGAGGGTATCATCCCATCTTACTGTCCCATACACAAAGTCCAGAGTACAAATGGTCTCCACAGATCCATACGTATTATAATAATAAGGAATTGCACAACATGCTTTTCATGTTGACACAATGGTTTAGAGGTGTCTCTGAGTCTGTGCTTGCATAAATCGGTTGTGTTTGCTGGGATGGTGGAATAACTACCACATTTCACACAGCAGCAAGTAGTATGGGAACTTCCAAAAGAAAAAAGTCTTAAATCACACAAATCTTCAAGTCATACTGACTCAGAACTATCTTCCATTTCCATAATTTACAGGAAATGGACAATGAGGAAGTTTCTAAGCCTGCTCATTTATTTTGAGCCTATTTCAAAATTATTGCTGTCTTTTCAAGCCTGTCTCCTTTGAGAAACACAGAACTGTGATGTACAATAACCAAGTATAACTTGAGAACAAATCAGTACAGCAATGAGTGCCATAGCTCAGGAGTTTCTCTCCAAACTACCTGCAATGCCTTCAACCACCAATCTTTGCTTCTTCCCTGACCACAGCAACATCAGAGATGAATTTTCTGTTCAGCTCCCAATAGCCAGGAGGTGGAGTCGTGAGGCTTCAGCAGGACCCAGCCTAGCTCGTAACCCACAGGCCTCTCCAGATGATCAGTCTATTAGAGATCTATCCTCTGAAAATAAAAAATGTAAAAACATAAAGTTTTAATGGATCATAGAGATGACAAAGCCCCTGAGACATCACATGCCTCTGAATTTGCTGCACAGACATATTTTGTGTGATTAGCAGAAGCCAGTACTTCTTGGGGGAAAACATTGTCGGGTAAATGGTTCAGAGAAAGGAAAACAATTTGAAATTGTCTGCAGCCAGCCTTGCTCAGACAATATGGATGTGAATTTCAATTCTCTGTAAACAAGCAGCCTATCTCTGAGTGTGTCAGCAGTTTTAATGTCATGTCATCCAATCAACACAGGTTATGTTCTGAGAATCAGAAAAAATTACCTTTGCATTCATGGGAGAGAAGACTTTTTGTCCCATTTTACTAATTCCTTCTACTAAATTGTACCTCAGTGTCTTGCTGATGGTAAAGACCATCATTCACTTTCTGGCACTGCCGAATCCCTCTTTCAACAACATAACGAGTTCACACATGCTTCCAGACTGCTGTACAGAAAGAAGTAGCAAATCGCTCTACAGAGGGTGACATTTCTTCTTCTGTGATGCAGTCTGAGTGTACCACTGCTGAACACACTTTTTAAGGTGGACTGTCTACTTGAAATCACAATTTGCTTGAAAATACTGAGCTAGTTCTTCAGCTGTTGAAGTCTGTCAGAGATCCATTTAATTCAGTGGAGACATGCTAATTTGAACTAAAGAGCTGACCCTCTGTGCCTACCCATATTAAATTATTATTCTATTAGACAGATCACAGATAATTATAATCCTGCATATTTCTGTTTATTGACACCGTGTCTCCGTAAACACTCTGTTAAAGGAATTCAGCTAGTCATCTGCCATTCATTTCAATTACAGAAACGTAAACACAGACTACCAAACGAAAACCAAAAAAACATCAACCCAGAAATAAAAGACCATAAAACCACAGCAACTTTCAGAGAAACTATAGGCTGGTCTAATATTTGATCTGCTTTCAACTCATTATAAAAGTGTTGCCTGCCAAGATGGAGAGATTTGAATGACTCCTTAACAGGCAATTCATGATCCTTGTCACGCAGTATCAATCTGCACACATAAGCCCATTCTCATTCAGCTCTGGACCAGGACTGATCCTAGCACTCTTCAGACCATAAGGTTCACTCTTATTTTAATTTTTCAAGAACAGATATCTTCTGCCTGACAGTACATCACTGCCTTTGAGCGGTGGAGAGCCACACACTCGTCCCCTGCCACCCACTGACCTTGGCACAGAGCCTTGCCCGTGTGGCACAGAGGGCCCATCACGTCACAGAGATGCTGCCCCGCTGCTGTGATGGTGATGATGCCTTACTGCTGCCTTGTGCTACATTCTGCTCTGTGATGGAGAATAACAGAGGTAAAGTTACCTTGTGCCTTCATGTTCTCATGAAAATCAGAAAGGAAAGGAGCTTTGTAGTCCATCTGATCCTTCCTTTCTGCTTGCCTTTTTCCCCCCTGTATGTTCATTTCACTGGTAAAAGACTGTGAACCTGGTTCAACAGATAAACCCAAACCCTCTCCAAGCTGTAGTTAATTCTTGTCTGTCTTAGCAAAGCAGGCTTTCATTTCATCCTAAATCACTAAATAGACAGTTTTTAAGTACACTGCACATCTCATCATGTTTGGTGGGAGAGGTACTGCAAACACCTTGTATGCCATTTATGCAAACAAATTTAACCACACCAAATTTTACTCAAAAGACAGATCATCCCCTCTCTGGTACCTCAGTTAGTTGACAAATCACTGTATTGCCACACATCTCGGATGAAATAACTATCTGCAACAGCGCAGGCCAGGGCCAGCTGTGGAGGGGCAGCTGAACTCAAGTCTGCAGTGGGCTCTTGGGGCTGGGAAGAGCAGCCCTGTGCTGGGCTGCCTGTGAACAGCACACCCAGCAGATTGAGGGATGTGTTTATCCCCCTCTTTCTGGAACTTTTGAGGCCAAATCTGGTGTGCTGTGTCTAGATTTGGGTTCCTCGGTACAGTAAAATCATTACAAATGGGAGATTCCACAGGAGGGACATCAAGAAGATTACAGGGTGGGAGCACAAATCAGGAGTATAAATACGTAAAGAGAGTGAAGAATTGGATTTGTTCAGTTTGAAGATGATCAGGCTAAGGGAGGATCTTACTGTCTTCTTCAACCAGCTCATGGGAGAATATGGAGAACATGGAGCCTGACTCTTCCCAGTGATAAACTGTGAAATGGATGCAACTTGCAGCAAGAGAAATTTGACATGTAGAAAAGTATCCTAACAGAGAAACTAAACAAATTCTGAGCAGCCCAGCAAGCTTCTGGAATTTCCATCCTTGAAGATGCTCAAAATGCAACTGGGCAGCCAAGGAATTTGGTCAAGGTTTGAAATTAATCCTGCTCTGAGCCAGGAACTGGAGCAAGTGACCTGCAGGGTCCCCTCCAGCCTAAACCACTCTGTGATGTTGTAGTGGAAGAGACAGACGTTTGGGGGGGATGTAAGGTGGTGCAAGTCCTTTGGAGGCCAGTGGATTCACAAGGTCTAGATCTGCCCCACACATCCCACGTGAGCAACCACCCTGAGGCAGCTTAGGCACCGTATCTCCTGGTGAACCTGGAGACAACAGGAACACCTATATTGTCTGAGCAATTACCCACTGCCAATAACAAGGCACTTGGCCTTGTGTAGGATCATGCCATCATCTTTCCCAGCTGAAAACTAGGCACACACAGAGTGAGACAGGTTAACTCTATTTGAAGGCTACAGGTTTCATAGCCATGGAGGCCATCAGACAATAAAGGAAAACACCTACAAATAGCACAAACTAACATCCAGTACTGGGGAAACCCATCATTTTGTCTGCCAGCTTATCTGGAATGGAAATCAGCTGTCAGGGATCACAGTTAAGTGGGGAATGTGAAAACATGATTTTAAATGTTTGGTAAGTACTTTTCAAGGCAATATTAACATTAATAATTCCTGCTGGTATTTGGACCTCCGTTGTCACCCACTCACTTTGGCATCATATCATACATAAAAACTTTTGCCATTTGAGCTAGTTAATAACATTCTCAAATACTGCCACTAGCACTTAACTTTCAATTTGTCATCATTTAGCATTCCCAAGTCACTTGTTTGTACAATTTTTTAAACTTCTTCTTCCACATATTCAGAATAATTTACAGGCTATGAAGGCCCAAATTCTGCTAGACAGCCCTCTTCGTGAATCTGAACTGTTGTACCATCTCTGGGTGCTAGGATCTGGGAGCTCTTTGTCATTTAAAAGTAGGAGCCACCCACCACCCTTTGCATGTATGGAAACTGCTGCTGAAACCAGCAGCATGTGCATGGGGGCGATCATAAGTGCGTATTCTTACTGTGGTCATCCTGTGGTACATAATAACGGCTTAGTGGATGTATACAGGGCACCACAGTGCCACATAAAGATATCCAAATCAGCTGAAATACTGATACTTTAGCTCAGTGATCCATCAGGATGGTTTATCTGTTTTTCACCTTAACAATAGGCTATACAGTACCTTCTTGTAATCATGAGAGAGGTACCTCCAGATGCTGATTACCTTGATCTTGGCAAGAAAAACTGCTGGCAGGCAGTTCAACAAGGTCAGACTGACCTCAAACACATTTGAGGTGCCTTGGCATGAGAGATGTCTTTAGGGGATCACTGGCCAATATAAGGAACATGATGAAGCAGCTATATGAAATGTAAAAGTAATAATATTCCCAATAAGGACCTGGCTTTTTATTGCTACAAGATTTTGAGTTTATTTTTTTGTAAGAACTCTACAGTAACTCTAGGTCAGGAGTGACCATCTCCCTACATACCTAGCATTAAGAATTATAATGAACACCAGCCAAAAGCCATAAGCTTTTAAAAAGCACCAGATTTCATATTTTGCTGATTTTTTACCATTATCTTTGTTACAAGAAAATTGCGGAAAATAAGAAGTATGACTGGTCTGTCTTTATTGCATGTTTAATCTTGATACCTAAATATAGCACAGTTGAAGACAACATGCTCGAATGCGGGGCATGTGCCTTTTGCAGCAGCTGGGGTTCAGGAGACACTGCCTTGCACAGAGACAAGACCCCAAGCTTGTGTCTCCATGTGGTGCCTTTCCCCAGGGCTGGGAGGTGCAAAGGAGCGGATGGCCACCAAGGCCACTTGGTGCCTGTTGTCCTCCCGAGATGCCTCAGGGGTGGTGGCAGCAGCCCCCAGGGCTCAGTGCAGTGCTCTGATGTTACAGAGACCAGCCGGCCTCCCGGGCCCTGCCCTTTTAACCAGGAGCTGAGGGGAACCTGAAGCAGAGGAAAAGAAGGGCAGAGAGCTGTAGACGTCTGATCCTGGGCAATTTATTTTCCAAACAGTTTTTTCTTGCTGGCTGCATTTTTACGTAAATATGTGGGGGGTTTATTGGAGAGGGAATTCATGTGTCATAATAGATACCCTGCAAATTTATACTGGCTCTCTTAATTCCTCATGAATGGCTCAAAAGTACATGAAAAATACAAGTTAAATACATTTTTTTTTTTTCTTAAGGGTATACATTCAGTGAGGAGCTACAATTTAAGGTCTATTATTGAGTGGCAACCAGCAGAGTTTGCAAAAACTGAAGGGCTTTATCAACTGGGTGATCTCACGGTCCAGTTTACAGCAAATGCAGGAGTGCCAAGTCTGATTGCTAGCAACAAGACAGCCATGGGCAGAAAATAGTTACAGAAAATACCAGTCGCCAGAACAAAAGAAAATTCTCTTTTAGTCTCACCCCCACAAACACTATATTCAATGCAAAGCAGGAAAAGATTAAAAAACCAAAATGTTATTATTTCAAACAAAATAAAATGCTCAGCTCTAGTCTAAAAAAAGATAGTACTGATGTGGGCATACAGAAGATGCTACTTTTCAGGGAAGCATTTGCCTTGCTAACACCCTGTCTATCTGTGAGACAAAAATGACACAAACATATGAAGATGATAAAATGGGGTTATCCACAGGGGTAAGCACATTCACGAGAGGGGGAGGCTGAAAGCCTGCGTTTGCCAGTTACCCAGCACACTACTACTTGGTGTCTCCAAATGGACAGCCTCTGCTCCTCTTCCTAAGACTTTGTTGCTGCAGAGCTTGTTCTTCTCTGCCGAGACCCTGGCCGGCTGCTGCACCTAACCCAGGTGTGCGAGGTGCCGCTGCTGCTCGCGGGCACGCCGGCTCTCCCTCCCCTTTCTAAGCAGTCTCCTGTGTGTGCAATGGAAAAACACCTCCTTCAGACAGTCCCTGAGGTAGGAGAGGCGGGGCTACAGGGGTGGCTTCTGTGAGAAGCTGCCAGAAGCTTTCCCCACGCCTGGCAGAGCCAACTCCGGCTGGCTCCAGGATGGACCCGTCGCTAGCCAGGGCTGAGTCCACCAGTGACGGTGGTAGCACCTCTGGGATACCACATGTAAGAAAGGGGAAAAAATACCCTGAATTGAATCTGCAGGCAGAGAGAGGAGTGAGAATATGTGAGAAAAAACTCTGAAGACACAAACATCAGTGCTGGAGGAGGGGAGAAGGTGTTCCAGGCACTGGAGCAGTTTCCCCTGCAGCCCCTGGAGGTCCAGAGAAGCCCATGGAGAAACCCACACCAGAGCACGTGGATGCCAAAAGGCAAAGGCATATGTGACCCCATGGAAAACCCCTGTTGGAGCAGGCTCCTAGCAGGATCTGTGACCCCATGGGGAGAGGAGTGCACACTGGAGCAGGTTTGCTGGCAGGACTTGTGACCTCATGAGGGACCCATGCTGGAATAGCCTGTTCCTGAAGGACTGCACCCCGTGGAAGAATCCCTCACTGGAACAGTTCTTGAAGACTGTGAGAAGGACTCATGCTGGAGATGTACATGGAGGACTGTCTCTGATGGAAGGGACCCCACACTGGAGCACGAGGACAGTGTAAGGAATCCAGCCACGGTGAACCCACCGCTGCAGGATAAAGCACACCAAGCTTTTCATGTGAGAAAAAACTCTGAAAAACTCTGAAAAACCTCTGGTGAAAAACACCAAAGGAAGTCTTATACCGAAATCTTTAACAGGACACAAAGGAAAAGAAAAATGATATCACTTTTTTCATGACCAGAGATCTACAGTAATATTCAAAAGCCATCCGCTCCTCATGAATCTTCACCACAAATCCCTCACCTAGTGCAATCTAAACCTGACTAGCCCTTCACCCAGCCTCAAAGGGTCTTCCTGGAAAATCCTTGTGCTCCAATCTTTGTGGCAATGCAGGCAGTAGGACAGGAAGTGTTACACCGTGGAAATAGTTGCCGTTTCAGCAGCACCAATCAGGAAAAGTGAAAGGGTGCTACCAAACACTTCACAGTCTAGATGGAAAATGAAACAGTTTGGTCTATAAGGAAATGGGCTTCTTCCTCCTCTCAGGCTATGAACTAGGTCTCTTATTGGTAATTCCAGATACAGAAGATTTTTAGAAACAGACATCAATAAGCAGGTCTCTCTGGTTTGTTGTTAACCACTTGTGTTCCCTAAATCTGTATGTTGAATTGTTTGTCTCTTTACAGAACTCTGTTCAGAACTGTCAAAATTAATTCCTAGGATATATGCTTGCGAAATTTTGTCCCAGTAGACTCTGTTCTCATATAGCTTCTACTAGATTATTTCAGTCAACTGAACAAAGTTTTCCATCCCTTTCAATTATTCATTTTTTTCCCAGAGATGTTATTTATACAGCAGTGTACACAGTGCTTTGCAGTAAGTAGGTATGTCAGGCAAAGAACAATGTCCTCTTGACAGCCTTTGCAGCACAAAGAAATTAATAAGGTACAGACCAAAACAGTAAGAGTAAGGAGGCAAGGTGACTGCAGTTCAAATATTTCATGGAACAAAAGCAATGGTATGAATGTTTGAAAAAGCAAAAATATTTGTCACATTGAGAAGGGTTTGTTCACTTAACTTCACACATCTATAATGCAAGGATCCGTGTCGGAGCTAGTCACTGGAGGTTCCTGTCTGGTGAGAAACAAGTGTTTTAAGTGCTGAGATTCATCTAATTTGGACACCTTTAGGAAGAAAAGAATCATGCTTTATGCTCTACTTATCATATCAAGCATTCCTCCACTGACTGTAACTTAGTCAAGCTGACCAACTCGGATGTGGATAGCTATATTTAGTTAGATGATTCCAACCTACAAATCTAGCTACATGACAATATCTCTTTTAAGTCCTTTGTAAGTGAAATTTCTGCTTGACAAAACTTCAAGCAGTGGTTCCCCATTCTTTTCGACTGTGTGGAGCTTTTTTTAAATCCTCTATGCACCAATATTTTTTTTTCCTGGGAGTAATTGCTAGATTTGCTCAATTAAATCAGCTGTCTTGTAGGCTTCACTCTAAATCAGATTTGGTTATAGAAGGCTGGTTTTTAAACGCTGTCTGCAGATATTTTTTCTTTCTGTTGTAAATAGATGCCGTGTAAGCGTGGTTTACAGCCCTGCCGTGGAACAGGCTGAGTCAGAGCAAACTGGAGTTGACCTGACTTAGCCTTTTACATGACTGGTCACAAGCTGGGATGGAGTAACTAGGGGGAGGCATAAACCTTTTAGCTATATCAGTAACCTGCAGATTACTCCAGGGCACCATGTCTTCAGCCTCCACTGCTCCCACTCCTGTTCGGTGTGGCCACTCACTGGGCAGGGACAAAGCAGGCAGACATCCAAAGGGGTTTTGCCTGACACCTTGTGACTGCTGGGATGCCAACTGGAAACTCACACCTTTGAGAAAGAAAATGGAGCAGAGCACAGAGAGCACAACTGCAGCCCATGCTGAGCACCTTTGAGTCCCTGCACCACAGCTGAGGTTGCTCAGTGCTCAGTCTCACATTTCAAGCTATAAATGTTGTCATTGGAAAAAATACTGGAATTTTTTTTTTTTTTGCTTCTACAGGTAAAAGTGTATTTAAGCCACTTGTGCTGTGGCACTGAGCAGCAGTAAGATTGCAGTGATTTGGTGGCAGTTGTTACTGAAGCCCATTGATCTGGAATGGAAAGTCCTGCTTCCCTTTAGTGCTGCTAAACCTCAATCAGTCTCCTATATGAGACATCCTTTGTTTTTCTATTTAATAATTTCAGTAACTCTGCAATATGAAAGTTTCTCAATCCAGTCCTTGTGTGTGGGAGGGTGTGAATATTTCCAGCTCATAGTAATGAATGCTTTGGCACAGGCAGTTGCAGCAGGCAGAGGCCTGCGAGCTCCGCTTTCCAAGCCCAGCTCCAATATGCTTCTCACTGCACCCCAGTGCTAATGCAATTAGCTTTGCTTTCCATGTGCACCATGGTGAGACAACACAGGCAGAGCAACAGAAGAGTACTCAAAAGAGCCTGACATTTATCTGTGCTTTTTTTACATACTAAAAAGTAAATCACGTTTCTTACGTTAGGCTCTTCAGTCTGGAAAAGGTGTCCAAAAATCTGAGACACCCATGAAAACTGAATGTCCATCTGCAGTGGTTTGGTGGCACAGAAGAATGCACCCAGATTAGCTCAAAACTGGTCCCACCCTGGCAAAACACGTGGCAGAAGGAGGCAGGTATGGATGCTTCCTGCTCTCTTCCCCAGAAAACAAATTCTCTCTCAGCTGCCTTCAGGATGAGTTTGAATTCAATATCTGTTTTCAACACGCACATTGCCTTCCTTGTCAGTCCAGAAGCCAGGCTCCAGTGAAGACCTGGAGCAGCACAGACAGTACAAAACACTCCTGATTTGCCTTCTCTGTCACTACCCCATGAATGCATTAACATTTTAGCTTTTTTGCTGCATTATGGCAACACAGAAGTGTTGATGCCATTTAAAATTGGTCCCAAGTAACTAATGAAGTGATTAGATGCTGCCATGGTATGTTAATTAGATGTGCAGCACAAATCCTGTCTATTTAGCCAATCATGCTATTTCTTCTAAAATGAAGCCATACATTTCAAACTTTAAATAAATAAAATGAAAAATATAAATTAAGGGGAGAGAAAACCAAAATATCAGCTAATGAAAGGAGTTGATAACAGATTATTATACATAGTTTAATCATGAAAAACACTTTGTTTTAAATAGTACAGTACATACTAAAACTGAGTAGATGTAGATGCTAATTGCCTTCTCCATTATAGAGAGAGAGATAATGCCAGGGATTTGAGACAAATGGCACTTAACCTCCTGAACCCCAGATGAAGAGGGAGATAGATGTTTGCTTTTGATCATTCTGGTCTTTTCATGATCTGAATCAATAAGTATCCCTTTATAGCTTTGAGTCATGTTTCTAATTAGTCAGCCTCTTGGGCCTGGTTTGCAAAATAAAATATAAATCAACGCACATTTGTAAATTCCAACAAGCGTGCTGGGCCACTGCCATCTCAATAAAATAATTAAAATGCCATCAGCCTGTTAACTTGCTCTCATTTCTGCCAAAATATATATACTGTCAAATGCCAACTCATATTTGGAATGCTAAGGAGAAAGGTATTTTGAAGATACAATAGATGCAATAAATATAAGATATAAAATACTTAATTCTTAATATAATTAAAGCTTTACTTTGTTAGTGTAAAGAATTGCAGAAAGACAACTAGCAATTAATGTTCTTGACTATGAAGATCATAGAATCATATAGAATAGTTTGGGTTGGAAGGGACTTTTAAAGGTTGTTGGTCCAACAGTCACTGCAATGAGCAGGGATATCTTCAACTAGATCAGGTTGCTCAGAACCCTGTCTAGTGTAACCTTGAATTTTTCTAGGGCTGGGGTATCCACCACCTCTCTGGGCAACCTGTTCCAGGGTCCTTCCACCCTCACTGTAAAAATGTCTACCTTAGATCTAATTAAAATCTACCCTCTTTTACTTTAAAACCATTATACCTTGTCCTATCACAACAGGATCTGCTAAAAAGTTTGTCACCGTCTGTCTTATAAGCTGTCTTTAGGTACATGGAAACTGCTAGACGGTCTTCTCAAAATGTTCTCTTCCTCAGGCTGAACAGCCCCAATTCTCTCAGCCTTTCCTCACAAGTGAGGTGTTCCATCCCTCTGATAATTTTTGTGGCCCTCATCTGGGCCTGCTGCAACCCATCCATGTCCTTCCTGTGCTGGGCACCCAGAGCTGGATGCAGTCTTCCAGGTGGGGTCTCTCTCACCAGAGCAGAGCAGAGGGACAGAATCCCCTCCCCTGCCCTGCTGGCCACACTGCTTTTGGTGCAGCCCAGGACACGTTTGGCTTTCTGGGCTGTGAGTGCACATGGCCGGGTCATGTCCAGCCTCTCATCCACCAGCACCCCCACGTCCTTCTGCTCAGGGCTGCTCCACATCCACTCATCCCCCGGCCTGTGTTGACACCAGACAGTTGCCCTGACCCAGGCAGGTCAGATATCTCTGATGAAGAAAATGCTCAATGAAGCACACAATTAGCTTCTGTAAAAGGAAATGCAGCAGGTAAATTCCACATTACAGAGTGAAACACATACCGTGACACATGGGGCTTGAGTTCTACAAAGGCAACAGCCTGTAAGGGACCCCCTCATTAGGGAGCATCCAGGAGACAAATTGTCCATTAGCAGGATGATTAATTTTCCCTTCTTTTGCTTACTGTTATGCCTCGTGTGTACTAGGACAAATGTGTAAGGACAAATTATCAAAAACAGCCTCTGAAATCCCATCTGCCCCTCTCTGAATTCCCAGCTTTGTGTACACGCTGTCGCTTGCTGCTTCCAACAAAAGGCCAGATTCAATTCTCACTGGCACCGGTGAAGGAAGGGAGATAGAAAATAGCACATTTAAAGTGAAAGCCAAATCCCTACCGCTCCAAATATGCAAAAGAAGGGACTGGAATTTCCCCATGAAGAGTCTCCAGTGAACTAGTCAAGCAAGTGATGTGCCACACATCAAACATCAATTAATTGAATATCTATAATTATGAGGCTCATCAACAGTATGCAAGACTTGAAAAAAAATTCTTAAGGAAAGAAAAGTGGAAGATATGGAAGCACATAGGAAATAAAATAAAAACACTTTTTTTTTCCAGAATAGATAAAGTCAAACTGTCTTGATATTTTGGGGGTTTGTATGGTAATTGCTGATGAAATGTCTTAAATTTAATTTACCTAAATTTAAGATAATCTACATATGGTGCCATATGAGGAACAGTTAAGCTGGAAGAGATCGTCCTTAGCATAAGAATCATAGATTTGCTCGGAAACTGACTGCAATAGCAATGAGAAAATGAACAGGAGAGTTACTGGTGGAAATCCCAAAACACAAGTCTTAGGATGTAGCATGCTTAAAATTTTTGCTAATGGCACAGACTGAAACAAGGATGCGCAAAATGATCTGAGTGCTTCTGGCACTCACCTGGGAAGTACCAACATCATGATGAGGATTCAAAACAAAGGGAAAAGTTTCAGAACAAAGGGAAAAAATAAATTACTTAGAGTCACGGAGGAGAGGAACAGAATGGTAACACAATTGGCACAAAAGGTTTATCAGGATTTAGTAGGAAGGGGGGGAAAAAATATTTTTTGGCTACTCCAAGATAGCAGTGTAAATTCTGTGGTAATTTTTTAGTAATCATCACCACAGCTTATCTCAGCACTATTAATTTTTAAATCAAATTGATAGAAAATGCTCAGCAGAGGTGTCTGTTGTTCTGCCCTGAGTTTCATCAGGATGAGAAGCTGACAGCTGACTCCCTTTCTGGCTTGGGGCAGCTTGCCTATTCTAAGGCCAGGCTGCAGGAGCTGTAGGAAACACTGGGAGGGGAGAAGGTGCTGGTGGCCCCCATGGCAAGCAGGTCTGCATGGGCTACTGAGGTGCTTCCAGCGAGAACCAAAGGTTGATACTTCTTAAACACACCCTAAATGTTCAGCGAGCTTTCTTTTTGGCAGACTTTCCTTTTTTTTTTGGCAAACTGTTCTGCTCTTTGCAGTAATGCTTCAGCTTTGATCTGAAAGCCCTAGGGCCCGAGAGCTGGGAGGAAGGATTCGGGCAGTGCTAACATCAAAAGCCCCTTCCCTCTCAGAGCACTTTCAGCACCAGTCTCCAGTGGGATTTACTGGGTCACCTCCCCAACATGCACTGCAATGTGGAATGAAGGGGATGAAAAGGGATGTGGTCTTGCTGGATGTCATGCTTGCTTTGACAGTGCTCTGTAATTCTGAATGGGTGGTTTTGGACACAGAGGCTCACAAAGGGTTTTAGTCAGGTGCTGGTTTGCAGTCAGCTTTAAAAAAGAATTGAAGTAGTGCCTACCAATGAATTAATGCAGAATTACACTGGAAACAAAAGACTGGAGAGTTGAGACAGAAGCTCCAGGTTGGTCATGCTGATGACCAAGGAATCAGAGACAGCATGGCTACATTTTGTCACCCCAGCATAAAGGTCCACGGGATGCAATATAACAATTGCTGTTTGGAAGACATGTAGGTGAGGATGTGCTTGAAAAGTAGCATCCCTTATTTGGACAGCCCCAACCTGAGCAACACCCCAACATGGAAGTCCATCTGTTAATATGTATATAAACTTAGTTTACACACATCAATTCACATGTCCTTCCACTTCAAGAAATTTAAGAATTTCTAACCATTTATTTCTTTGCAGAAAACATGATTTTGTAAGCACACTAAGAGCAAGAGTACAGTAATGGTTTTCTAGGTCCTTGGCCTTTCACAGATTGTTTGTGATGAACACCTCAATACTTCAGGAAGTGATGATATAATCATCTTTATAAATAATAGAAAGGACTCATCTTTGCTTTGCTGTTCTCCTGCTCTGAACTTTAGGAAAGATCAAGAGAAGCAGAGGAATGCAAAATAAAATTGTTTCCAACTCTGTGGCCTTATAACACCTCATAAACAGACAAAGCAGAGATGTCATCCACTCATTACAGGAAAGGGAAGGCAATGTATTGCTTAATAGCTAATAGAGTAATCAGTGGGCTTCGTTGCCTTCAAAGACCATGACATTCAGGAGAACTAGTGAAATTCAGAGCAAGAGGAAACTTTGAAGCCCTTGGAGCTTGAGGGAACTCAGCCTTCCATAGGATTAGGCACAAGAGGGTAGAGAGGACATAGATCGATTTTGCCTCTCTTATTTTTACGTATCTACCAGATTGCTGCTTTGTTCTTGGTTTCCTTACTTTTAAAGTACTAGGATATGATTTTAAAGGCTTGTGATTTACTCTGCTGCAATTTTCTGCAAGTAAGAATGACTGTATATATTTGCTAATTATCATTATTTACAACAATAATTTCAAAGACTAATTGCTCACAGTATCACAGAATAAACTAGGTTGGAAAAGACCTTTGAGATCATCGAGTCCAACCTATGACCTAACATCACCATGTCAAATAGACAATGGCACTGGATGCCACATCCAGTCTTTTCTTAAACACCTCCAGGGACAGTGATTCCACCACCTCTTTGCGGAGCCAATTTCAATGCCCAGTCACTGTTTCTGTGAAGAACTTCATCCCAATGTCCAACTTAAACCTCCCCTGGGGCAGCTTAAGGCTGTGTCCTCTTGTCCTGTCACTGGTTGCCTGGGAGAAGAGACCGAGCCCCACCTGGCTACACCCTCCTTTCAGGGAGTTACAGAGAGCGATAAGGTCTCCTCTGAACCTTCTCCTCTCCAGGCTACTCTTAACAATTGAAAAAATTTTCAAAAGCTGGAGGCTGCTGATGTTATAAGAACAGAATAGAAACAAAAGACCCCCAGTAATTTTTTTTTCCAATTCTGCTCCCGGGCAATCTCAACCAACACCAACAAACACCTTGCTGACTCCTTGAGGATAAGAAGCCTCAAGTGTCATCTGAGTAGTTCCTCTCATTTGCAAGATTGGTAGAGTGGCTCAGACCATCTGTTGCAGGGCAGTGATAACTACCAGGTCGAAAATAAACATGGAATCATGTAAAACTGACAAAAGAATAAACTCTCTACAGAAGAAGGATGGGTGACAAAATATTCTATGTCAATGTTGAACTGAACATATTCAGCCAGAAGAAACAGAGAAATTAGGCAGCGAAGCTAAATTTATATTGATTTTTACACTGCTGATAAATATAGATTTAAATAAATATCAAATACAAGCAACGCATAAAACAATTGAATTTCTTCTTAAGAAGAGGCTGTGTTCTGGTCTTTTGCCTAATAGAGGATGCTGTGCAGAGACTGTAGGCCACTCCTGCTTGGTGGAATATCATGAAATGCCAAATTTTAAAAATCACAGGCCATCTAATGAGTACAAAATCCTTATCCTGTGGCTGTAGTTGCATATGTAGTTTTCTTTCACTGTAGGCACAATATTAGGAGTACTGTTGTGCAAGTCTTTTGTATTTTATTCCTAAAGATAGCTCAGTCTAGCCTGGAGCTAAGTTTTTTGAAATAGTAAAATCACTTTCCACTAAAAAGTGATTAAGCTTTATAGCAACAAGCAAACAAGGATCTGATGTAAATACAAATACACTAAGTGCAAAATACAAAAAAACCCGCACATATATATATCTTAGGATCATAAGAATTTATCTGGGATTTGGTTTTGTTGTTGCTGTGTTGTTTTGGGGTTTTTTGGTTTGGCTTGGTTTTGTGGCTTGTTTCTTAAGTACGTCAGGTGCTCAGGTCTCTGGAAAACTATCCTAGCTACTGAATTTTTTGTAATATTTAGAAGTGAAGCACAGGGAAGTGAGATGAAAGGAAGGAGTTGAGGTAGGGAGGTGGTGAGAGCACTGGGAACACTTGGAAAGCTTTCTTATACGTTAATAAAAGTTTTGTTAAATGGCTACCAAAGCACTCCTGTCCCACACCAGGTGGATCAGCAGCTCTGCTAGGGCACAGTGAGCGCGCAGGGACCGCGCGTTAAGGACAGCACTTCTTCCTACACGCACCCGGGCGGGGCTGTAACTCTGCTGGAGGGAACGGAGCTGCTGCCTGGGACATTCAAGCACAACAGCACCTGTAGGCCTTGAAGCTCAGCCTCTCCTCTGCGCCCCTTTCTCACAGATGCAAAAAGCCTGGAGCCCCTTCTGCTCATCACACAGGGAGACCCCAAGACATCAAGGACAATGTCAGTTGTCACTACAGGGCCTGGTCCTACAACACTTTCCCTTGAGACCAGCTTTGTACCTTTTCTTATAAATGCTTTATTTCTAGAGGCTAAACTTCCACCATTTGCCTCCAACTGAAGAGCAAACTGGTAGCATTTCGTAAAATATGTTTCATGCCTCAGCAGATGTGGATAATGGCACAGTTTTCTCAGATTAGGCTGGAGAAATTCTTAGATACTTCAAAATAATTAAAATGGTCTAGCATGTAAATGTCAAAATGGAAGAAATTTAGCAGAAAATGGAGGAGAAATGGCCAGATCTTCCTATTATCACTTGCTGTACATCTCACAAGACAGCTGATTCCCAGCTCTGTATGGGTTCCAGCATTCAGTGATTTATTGGGTAATTCAGCATTTGCCAGTATGTCTTGTGCTAATTAAATGCATCGCACTCTATTCAGAAATGTCACAATTGATTTGTCTTTTGCAAGCACTGACTTTATTTCAATCTTCTAAAAAAGATTTTATGAGCCCCAGATAACTTATCCTGGCACATTCATCTCCCAGGGCAGCTTCTGCATCTGAGGGCAGTATGGGAAGAAACCAACAGTGAGCATGCAATACAAATGTCTTCTTTGGACAGCTTATTTATCTCATATATGCTGTATACCCAGGAATGCGTAGCCTATATGGTGAAATTACAAGCTGGTCCATTAATGTATAAAAACACTTAAACATGACAGAAGTTAATATACTGTATTGGCAGGTTTTATTGGCTGATAGACCGAGCCAAAGAGCCATGAGACTGAAAACACTGTAATCTGTAACAAGGTGTTTATTTACAAGTGGTTTTGTGACTGAATTTGGCTATTAACTAAATTGCGTCAAGAGGAAACGAGCATAAAATAACTCACTCTAAATATAAGATGCCAAAGCATGCTTAGTATAATATTCAGAACCTGAGGACAATTCTGTCATTTTAATTCAGTGCTTTTCCCCACATGCTATGCATAGCTGAGTGCTGAGGGTGAATTGCAGCTTTTGCAACTCAGCCATGGAGAACACATTTACAGTGTACAGGAGAAAACTGCTTTGTTCTGAGAAAGTAAAATTCTTCACACAAAATTGTGGTTGCAGCTTAATCGGAATTGAAAATCTGTGATGCAAGACAAGAAAGGACACTTTTCATGTGACACAGAAGAAAATAATTACCTGTTTTAAGGCAGGGAGTGATTACTCAGAGAGCCAGCAGCAGGGTCATTGCAAATATTTTGAGTATTTTACTATAAACCAATAATTTTTTATTACAACCATCCCAGACCCTTTGCTGCTTATATTCTTCTGTGACAGCAATTGCTGCAGGGAGGGAACTTGCTGCCTTGACAAGAAACTTTATGGAATAGGCTTGAATCAGTTAAACACAGTTTGAATTTGTCATTTGTCACATTAGCAACTGAGTGTTGCATTTGTAGCAGTTTGGTGTAAAGCAGAGGGAGGACACTGTGTCTATTTTTTGCTGCACAGGCTTCTGCTGCTGGGCCCCAACCAAGGATGCCTCCTATAAGTGGCTGTCTGAGATATTGCAGCAGTGGTGACATTTAACTGGAAGACAGTGATTCACACAATTTACTCCCTGGTGACAGACGGTGACTCTTTACACGCTGTCTGAAGAAAAGCCGTGGCCATGAACATGGTTATTTGGCTATGGCCGTTTATCTTGCCAGAGCACGGATGGGTGTGGAGTAGAACTGGACTGTTGGTTTGAGGTTCCTGCTCATTTGTACATCTTTGTTGTCTCCTCTTCACTGATTTGTATGTGAAAGTGAGAAAACACAGTATGTGGACTGGAATAGGAAGGTCTTGGGTCCTTTATTCTGCACCTTCAGGCAATCATACTATATACTTCTCATAAACTCATCACGTTCAGGCTGCTGAAATTACCTCTTATGTGAGGCTGTTCGAGAATCTCACCAACAATTAGAAACACTTTTCCTCTGATTTCCATCTTAAAATATGTATTTATTTGTTCTGTGCTTATACGATTCTTCTGCTTAAATAGCTCTCCTTATTCTAACTACATATGTCCTTTATGCATTTATAGAGCACTATCATATGCTCTCCCAGTTTCCACCCAGCCAGTCTGCTAAGCTGTACCGACCAATTGTTTTAACATCTATTCCTCTGGTCATCCTCACCCCCTGCACCAACTCTAATTTTATTTAATGTTTCTAGCACACAGAGAGCCAGAACTATTTCAAATAATCTATATTGCACAATGACTTTTATACTTTCCTCTTTTTGTTCTGATTATGCTTCATATGCTGCGTTAGTATCAAATCTGAGTCTTTCACAATTGCATGATAATTATTGCTTACAGAGACTGTCATTGAGTAACATACTTAGGTTTTCTTCTCCTTTTTCATTTCAAACCTATGAATTCCCAGTTTGCATGAAAAGATCGTATCACTCTTCCTTAAGTGCAATTAAGGAATATTTTACCCAATTTTCTATTACCTAATCTATTTTAATCCTCTGGTTACCCAGTTCTTCATAATATTCTGATTTGCTGCTCTTTTCTGGTGCAACAATGTCATTTTCTATATTTAGAACGTATTTCGTATAAAAACCCACAAATATACTGTTTACATGAAAGAGGGGAAAGATTACACACCAGACATCTTTGCTGCAACTGTATTTTAGTATTGCTTTATTTTCCCATGTTACCGACAACGAGGGTGCCATGGAAGGAGCTGTCCCTTCACCACTAAAAGGAGCATCTGCTTCTGTAATAAAGGGTAGACATTTGTCTCCAGAAGTATTTTAGGATATCATTACTGCAAAAGGCTGAGACAGCTCACAGGAAAGCAATATTTTCAAAACCATGGTTTTTCATAACTGACTGTTGGAAAGTAAGAATTAGTATTTCAGAGAAACTGGTATTTTAGAGAACTGAGATGAAGGAACCAATCTGGTTAATGAAGAGGATCATATCACATATGGAAACTTAGCTGATTAGTAGAGTCATGGAATCTGCTTCTATTTCATCCAGAAAACTTTCTGGCAATCCAGAAAGCTCAAATCTAACACAGTATCTGGTGTTTTGATAAGTTCTGCTTTCAGCTGCAATTGCCAAGCCACTCTTTCAAGTGACCAGTTGTAGGTCATGCAGGGTAACCTCCAGAGCACTCACTGCTCATTTGCCAACACAAGCAGTCATGGACCACTTACACTGTTGTGTATCTTCCAACACAAAGTTTTACCATCAGGAATCACGTTTTCAGAAGGGGCCTCCAAATTTGCAAATTGAGTTTAACATCCCACCCATTGTGTTTGGTAAGTCTTCATAAAAGTTTGCAAACTGGGTAGTGGCAAAGATGTGGTTGAGAGAGATGGCTGAGGGCGGATACCCCTCCCCTGCTGCACATGCAGTAGTGAGGTCATGTTTAAATGGGGTCTCCCTGCACGTGTAGTGGAGACACAGACAACAGCATCACTTCTTGGGCTGCCCATGGCACAGGTCAGCACTTTCAGGGGAGGGACTGCTGGGGTCTTAGTCAGTCTGTAAGAACAAAGAACACCCTCATACACTCTGCTGTGTGAGACTTCTCTCATCTTCTAAACTTAACTTCTATCTTGAGCTTATTGCATTGCACAGAGGGTGGGGAAAAAAGGGGTGCAGACTGATCAAATGTTCTAATTGGAAGTTAGAGTAAAAATGTACAATTAATGCCTGGATGATAGAAGCAATGAATCTCGATTTCCTTGAGCACTTTCTAATGGGGCAGTTGCTAATGCAGCTGCTTTTTCTTCTATACATGCAAAGCTGATGCACTCCTTTGCAAATATTTCCCATTCTCTTTCCTGCCAATTCACTCCCATTTGTGTCATTGGCAAACCTCCCATTGATCATGCAGGCAGCATGATCAATGCCTTCTGTACCTGGATGTTTGTCTTCCTTTTTAGGAGATATTCGACTGTTTTTCTTCTTACTAGCTCACTTGTTCTGCCTATGTGGGCTTCCCTTCATGGCACTGTCACAAATGAAGATGGTGATTTAACAGGTGAGCAAAATCTTGCCTCTGAGTCCTTCTAGGTGGTAAGACCAGAAAAGGAGATAGCTAGACAGGTTATAGTGTGCATTTCTACTGGTATTTAGGTTAAAAACTACGTAGAAAGATCTTGGTAGATAGGAAAGCCTAGCAGCTGACTTGCAGGGCACATGAATCAAACACAACCCTTTTCTTAGACCCCTAGGATACAAATGCACCACAGACAATTTCTACATTAGAGCACTCCAGAGGTCCACAAACCCATCACTGCTAGCTCAAGTCCTAGCAGAAGCCTGTCCTTCCTTCCTGGCTATGGCATTGCTCTCCTCGGCCTTGGAGAGGTCATAGTATGCTATTGCTGGCAGTACAGGTATGTTTCTCTTCTCTTCCTTCCCACACCATTTACCCTTCTCAGCCAGGAAATGAACTACATTTTCTCTGTTTCTGCATCTTCTTTTTGTATTCCCTCTCTGTCATGTCCCAAAAGCTCCAATCCCTAGTGCAGTTCCCCAGGATGGGTTACAAAGTGCCATCCTGAGCACACTTCTTTCTAAGAGTGTCAGTTTTCACTGGATGAGGGGCAAACACTGAAGACAGAGAAGGATTCTCTCTAGGACTATGCAGAACTGTTCTGCCCTTATTTTTATTTAGACTTCTGTCAAATGACAGAAGGCGTTCGGTGTCTGAGCTGTTTCTTCTCACTATGGCAACAAACGCAGGTCTTAGAGAGGGGAAGGGAAAACAGGTTATGGAGAAATCATGCACACAGGACAAGGGCCCTGAGCCCGCCTTTGCGGCTCCTCGAGCCGCCCCAGCTCCTCGGAGCCGCTGCGGGCTCCCACGCGGCGCGGCGCCCACGGCCCCCGCAGCCACAGCGCCGCGCCGCGGAGCCTCCCGCGCCCGCTGAGTCACAGCGCTCCGCACACGCCCAGCCCGGCAGCCCGTTTGCCCCGGCACTGCTGAGCTCCTCCGTGCTCCTCATCTTCCCCAGTTTCCGAGGAGAAAGCCGAAAGAGCCTTCTCCTCTCAGTCATTCTTGGAAGACGGGCATTCGTCCCACGGAAGCAAGAAGGCTATGTTTCTTTCATTTGCAATTAAAATAGAGTTCTTAAGCACCACATTTTAACGCAGAAGCAAAATAAACAATAAATCAACAAAAGCATAGTTTGTTAGCTGAGAGAAAACTGCTACATTCTGCCTTTGCTGCTCGCTTTCTGGAATATGAAAGACTCCAGTCAGTCCCCGTGTGCCAAGGATTCAAATAAAAAATACATACATAAAAACAGACAGTTACTTCTAGCAGAAAGCCAGGATTCGTGCATGATAGACTCTAGAATAGATATTACTCACTAGTTGCATCTGCTGAAAGTCTGGATCGTTCCCTGGAATCTGTCATCTTAGCTTCAAGCCACAAACTGAACCAAGGGGCTTCTCAAGGACTGTGAGCTCATATCTGCTGTGAGGGTGAGGATGGCCACAGGTGCTCAGGACGGCTGAGACAGCTGTGTGCAGCTAGAACACTGAAAAATATTAGTCCTACTGTCAGGAAACTGCCAGCAATAGAATGACTTGTCCTTCTGGTGTACAGACAACCACCGAGTTTATTTAAATTAGCTGTACACATCTAAATGAGCTGCACTTGGCCACATGTGACTTCCTGATCAGTTTGCAGCATGGGAAATTACATGCGGCAAAATTGCAAGTGGGTGGCTTATCCTGGGCAAGGGCCAGAGTTGTTGGAAGTGGCCTCAAAAAGCATTGAGTAAACTTGCACATGTTTCCCCATTCAGTTCTTCCTCTGTCTGACATTATTTTGGTGGTAGAAATGCTCCACACCAAATTTCTGCACCTGTTACTCTCCTAAAACACCAGAAGCATCTTCCCTTGGTATGAGTGTGACTATTCACAGTGACAGGAGTCTGCAGAGTCTCAACCCTGGTTGAGAAGACACCCACTGTAATTGATAGATGAGGTGATTACCACCAGAAGCACTACCCCAAGGATGGGAAAAAAGCAGCTAAGTGCTGATGAAATCCGGCTGTCAAGTCGCAACCAAGTTGCATAATATAAGTCTTACCTGTTAATTGCTGTGATTTGCTTCTGAGACAGCTGAAGGTCAGCAAGAAACAAATTTGTTTTGTTCAGTGGAAAATAAAAGCACTTCTGGGGTGTAACACAGTTCTTTTGATTACTCACCTGGGCAAGGTCAGACTTAAACCTCATAATTTTATTTGGAAAGGAGTCCTAATGAAGGAAGGATGTTTAGGCAAGTGGGAAAAAAAAAATCCCTCTTTAGGATTCCTGTGATTTAAACTTAAGAGAGAATTAACTCTTGATGTCTGGACAGCAGGAAATAGAAAAGGCACTGACAAGGAAGACATTTTTTGCTCCCTGACTTATTGTGCCGACTCTGACAGGGAGCACGGTGACAAGAAGGAAGGACAGAACAGGTGGTCAGATGTTGCCTAGGAATAAAAACAAAATGCTTTTTGCAGAAAGCACAGAGAAATTATTCAAACAGGGAATTAAAAGGCAGGTTAAGAAAACAGAACACAAAAAATAATTTTAAAAACCACCAAAACCACTAATGATTAAGAAGAAAGAAGGGAAATACCAACAAAATGGGGAAAAGACCTACCTACAAATCTACTGTGGTCCAAGAGAAGAAAATAACTGGGCTTTTAGTAGAAGCTGATCACTAAAACCATTCATAGGTAAAAGAAATAATAAGACAGTTCTGTGTAACTTGCCACATCCTCAGCTGCCTTCAGGAAATCAGTACATGTCAACTGAAATGACAGTAATGGATTTCCTGGCCCAAAGATTTCAAATGTTTGTGATTAGCTGGCTGTCGATAGCAGATGTGTAAATGAAGTAAAATCCTTCCTTAAGTGAAGCTGCAAGAGCATCATCAAACATGAATCACAATGAAAGCCAAAAAGTGGAAGACTTGTCCACACTGACTCAGTGATATTTGAGAGATCCAACTTGGTCATGGAGTCCTGTTTTTCAGACTGGACAGAAAACTATTTACACTCTGAACTTGGGAAGCCTCATACCTTTGAGTGTGAGCAACACTTACATGAAGCTGGACCAGCTGATCATCCCCACTTGAATGGTGGGATTATGATGACAAATAGTCACATCCACAGAGTCCCTTGTTTCTGTTGTTGCTATTCATGCTCAAATGTCTCTCAGCAATTAAATTGCAACTTTACATTTGAAAAGCCTTGTTAGAAGGAAATTAAGATGGCATGTGGGAGGTCAGCCAACATAGCCAGCAAAGGAATCCTCCTGCTCTTATTGGAGGGCAAATGGTGAAATATGACAATAAGCAAGAAACTTGCAGTGAGAAAGGTGAGGGTTGATCAAGCACACTGATTTTGGGGACACTTAGAAACAAATCTGGCCTGATTTAAAACTCCTTTAAAGATTCTGCCAAAGCAGAGTCATGAATTGTGACTTCAGTGCCAGTCAATGTTGCCCATTCAATACTCCTCACAGTGTTAACAACAATTACGTTCCCTCAATACAGAAAGTCTAACAAAAGTCTGTTAATGACAATGAGGAGAGTGAAATAATTCCTTCTGTCATTGCTAGTCCACTCCTCTTGCAGATGCAGATGGACCTATATGTTGGTGAGAACTGGTTGGCATGCAGTCTGCAACACAAAAGAACTTCATGTAATCAGTTCTGCATGGAGGGCTGGTCTCTTACAGAGCACTGAAAAGTCTAACAAGAAAAGTCTAAAAAAAAAAAAGTTGGAAATAGTTCTTCTTTTCTATTATTCCATCCTTTTACTTTCCATTTTATGAAGTCCTTCCTACTCTTAAACAGTCTTGCTTTAGAGTATTTGCAGTAGGTTCAGACCAGATGGAGTCACTCACTGATAGGCAATACTGTATAACAAGTGTCCAATAATTAATAATTTTTTGGCATTTCATAATTTGTTATAAAAATCATCACACACTAATTTACTGCAAATATGAATCCAACAGGCAATTCCAGATGACTGCTATAGCTTGGCGTCAGCTAATGTTCTTCATGTATGTATGGTACAGCATTTTCATTTTAAAAAAGAGCTCTAGCAAAACTTTACAACCAAAATACACAGGAAAAAATCACCCGGTCTCTTTCCCACACTGGGCTTCTCTGTGTCAGTAGAGAGTGTAGATCTTCCAAGAGAAACGTTGTACCTTTCTGATGGAAACCTTGACACCACATCCAGAGTGATGAAAATTTTTCTGTACAACAGCAGTACACTAAAGTTTTACTGTATTTAAAGTAAACCAGGATTTCTGGTCCACGGCCTTGTAAGAAAAGCCTCCTAAGGATTATTATGACTTAGGTACAAAGCTTTTCAGCTACATTGCATGGAATGTACAAGTGTGGGGTTTTTTTCAACATATTGGTGATACCTCGAAATTATAGGAGAAACTGTTTTGAAGGAGCAATAAGAAATCTGTTCACCTAACTACGATGTGGTATTTTCATATGATACAATTTCATAGTCTATTTTGTAATCAACACATGATCCCTAAGGAGCTTAGAAGTAGGAGCAGAGCATAATTACAAAGGTTGTCAGCACATTTCTGCAAATAAAGTGACCAGAGCCTCCTTCCCTCAGTTCCAGTTTATCTCAGCAGCACAACTACAGGAGTTCCTGAGATACAGGGGAGTTTCAAATGCTTCTGATCACAGCTTCCCCAATATGGCACACGCAGCAGTACTGGGTTTAATCTCAGGTGTGATCTTTTCGAAAGGATTTTGCATCAGGTTAAATCAGAACTCAGGACAAGTACTCAGAAAAGCCGAACTTCTTATTCACCCACAGATGCAAACTATTCCCACCAACCTAGGGTAACTTCATTTTTTCTCATGATCTAACAGTATCTATCAGTGCAGCAAAGTATCTGAGAATCTTTCAGACATGAAGGAAAGTAATATCTAAAGCTATGTTTGCAATTTTCCATGACAGACTTTTGCATGTTTCAGGTATGTTGGTGTATGCTAATTGGATACAGTGAACTACACAGTTAATGAAAAAATGCCTATATGGCACAAGTCTCCAGATGTGCTCTGACAGTACATAGCAGGTTTGGTTTAGGGCATCAGGACACGGGCTTTCCCCTTTCAGATGGATTCTGCTCCAGTGTCCCAGCTGTTCCCCACAACAGGAGCTGTGAAGAACGAGTGTCCAGGCCACATCTAATACACAATTTTGCTGTTGAAATATCATGAGCCCTTTGCAATGTTTCACGGTGATTCTTAAAACTTCATCTCCTCAACTTAAATAGTTTAATCCAAAAATGTTTGATGTTGGTTTGAAAACCAAAACAAACCAGCACACCTTTCCCTCCCCAACACCTCTAGCCCTAAGGGGAGCTGCTGGGAAAACCCTATGAATATAATCCAAGTGCTTTCAGAGACTGAGAGGCTAAATGAGAGGTCAAGCTGCATGGCTTTGTCTCCCAAAAGCACCCCTTCCCCAGCTGCTGGAGGAACCCTGCCCATGACACTGGGGAGTGGGCAGCAAAGCTCCTGCTGCAGAGCAAATCCTTTGCTTATCCTGTAACTCTGTGGGCAGGAGCACCCATTCCAGCAGCTCCCTGGCTGCTCCCACCTCAGCTCCCTGAGACACAAATTGTTCAAATGTTTTTTCATGTCTTGTTTAAAGCCCTGGAAGACCCTTTTTGAATAAGCCCAGTTTCAGTGTATTCTGCAAGCTCAGTCTGCTCTGCAGACTTCAGATTCCAGCTTTTTCCTAGCCTACAGGCAAATTAGAAATACATGCACATTTTAGGAGACTAGAAATCTCAGAGAGACATCTAAAGGGAACAGGAATGGTTTCACAGTTAAGTCACACCAAGGGATCTTACCTTTATTCAAATAACCTTTACATAAGTGATCATTTGTACTGCTTGTGAGACGTCAAAGCAGTCGAGACAGTCAGCAAAATGTCAATTCTCCTGCTTTCGACAGACTCTGCTACAGACCCCAGCAGAATCCTCTGGCCCTCTGGGAATAGAGTTGTCATGCTGCAGGAGCCAGAAGTGAAGGTGGGGTAGTTAATATCCCCAGCAAGGCACCTACATTGATCTCCAGTCTGCTGCCGTTCATATTTCTCTCGCTGGGATTAGATGCAGAGCAGGCTCCCCAAAGACCACTTAGTAGGCAGCCTGTGATTTGAACCACTTCAGGGCTTCTCGATCGGGTTGTTACCCGACACTAACAGCCAACATTTCTCAAGCTGCTCTGCCCTTTTGCTTAAGGTTGCTTTGTGCCTGCTAACCAAACTGATATCTCAATCATGGCAGATTAATGTCACTCTGCTATACCCTGAGAAAAAAGGGAAGAAAAAACCCGTGTGTTTCTTTCTCATAAAGGCTGCCATTAAAGGAGGGACCACGATGAAGTTGTGCTATACAATTGCCCATCTGCTCTGCACCCTCTCCATCAGGTGCTGTATTTAATACTTCTTTAGCAAGGGAGGATATCCTGAGCAGTAAAAGACTCTGGGTAATACAGTATAAAAACCATCAAGCCCATAAATGGGGAAGTAAGTGATAAATAATTTACTTTTATCAGAATCACTGAATCTTATTACAAGTTCAGCAATTGTATGTCCTTCTAGTCCACAATCATGCCAGAAAAGGGAAGTAATTTCAATAGTCTTGTGGTTAGATACATTGAACTGCTGTACAAATATTGAACTTACCACTGTTCTACCTTTTGTCCTTTAAAGTTGCCAAGGCCACTATTATGGTTGGGCCTGCAAAATGCAAAATACAAACCATTTCAATTTGATTTTTAGAGAAGAGTTTGTCATAAATAAATGACAAACTGTCCCTGGAGCACAGGTATATCCTCACTTTCTTTTCAATCCCATTGTAAGGCTTATTATATTTTATATGGTCAGAGATATATGAAACTGCTCTGATTGTCTCCTGTTTCCCTCCCCACTATTACTGTCTGTGTATATAAAAATGTGCGTGGTCGCAAAAGAAATCGGGCAAGGGAAAGTAGGGGTGCCTCCAGTAGCCCTGCAGTCTGGTGCAGAAGTGACAGCTGAAACACCCACTATGACACGCTAAACAGAAAAAAACTCTCTGACACCTCAGAACTGCCAAAAGACCCAGGGAGTGATTGCACTCAAACTCCCATTCTTGGTTTTCATAACCAAATGTGGCAACAGCAACAAAGAAACCTCTCTCATCTCTTCTCTTCTTCAAAAAGCTGGAAAAGATTTTTCTTACATGTTGATTTTCATCTTGATTCCAGGAAAGAAACAGCTTGAGAAAGCACATGCCTCCTATGAAATAACCAAAATTCCAAACTGCTTCTCGCTGTCTGTTCCGTTTCTGGCCTTCTGATCTATGCTAATTGCTAAACTTTGAGTATGTACTTGAAATTTTCTGTGGGCAATGTGACTCTCTTCAAATAAAAATAGATGCCAGAATTTTTTTCTAACTGAAATACATGCGAGAGAATGACATTTAATGTAAGTGTTTAATCATTATTAATTGCTTTGGTATTCATTGCAATCATGATGGGTTCATTTGAACGTATAGCACCATTTAAGAATAATCTGAACAAGTAAATATGCCAGATCAGTGGGAAAAAGCATAGTGAAGCCTTCTAGGAATGTTATTTAATCCACAGAGGTGTATGTTGGAGATAGCTAGAAATTCTAATTAATTGCATGAGATACCTTCAAGAAATAACCCCACCTATTTTACTGAATAAAGAATTTTGTTGAAAATCTGAAGTCTAAAACATTTTAAAAGCAAAATCATTAAAATAATTCAGCATAAAGTTTGAAATAATCTTTTCCTAACAAGTTTTGTTATAAAGCTATATGTTTGCATTTTTTTAAAAATGTCAGCCAAAAAAAGAAAATGCCCAGCTCTAGCCTAGGTAGGCAGACAAAAGTGGTCAGCCAAAGTACACATGACCTCTCAGGGAATATGGCATCCCAAAGTCTTGCCAAAAAGACCTCTACAGAGCTCTTTCTTGTGAGTCCAGAGAAAACTGTTTGCAGTCCTGCCACCTTAGGGACACAGAGACTCCAGATTACAATTTTCAGTTGATACCCTTTCTCCATTAAAATATCTCTTAACCTCTTAACACAGAGATCTAGTGTAAATTTATCCACTTTTTCCTTCTCAAAAAACCTCCAAAACTCTGTTAAGACTTTCAAGCTCTTTACAACATCAGAAATATAGTCACAAGAACTGGCAGACGTAGCAAGCCAAGCAGTTATAGCCACACAGGGCAATACTCAGACATCTATTCACGCGTGTATGCAAACAGATGCCATACAATTTAGGTTCAGAAGAAAACAAGTTTAAAATTTCATTATTTCTTCCTCTTATCTAGTAACTACACTGTTTCTTTCAATTTCCTACTCATTACACACACAATTTTCCAAGTCTCAGTCATGAATCCCTTAGCTGAACAGGGTCAAACTTTTCAATATTAGACACCAATGTTTCTTATTGAGCCAGTTAATGGCATCGCAATTTTACTCAGTTTTATTGCTGACAATGGGCACCAAACAGAAAAGAGAAACAGTGCCTAGATAAAGGGTAGGAAGACAGTTTTTCTACTGGAAAAATCTATCTTGCTGGTTGGGAAGAACAATTGGTTTTCTTTTTAAAGTTATGTTTCTGAGCAGAGTAGAGTTTTATAAACTGCATAACTATAGCTGTAGGAGTCTAGAGCAATGGGTGCTACAAAATCATGAGTTAAAAGTAAATGATTTTGAAAGACAATAAATCTATTTACTTGACAATTTCTATTCCCATTTCAGAAGGTGAGTGCACAGCTGAAGATATGCAGTGGTGAACATTTTGATATCTATCCCTACACTGTACAAGAGCTACCCATCCTGTCAGCCCTCCTGCACTCCAAATACAATAGCACAGTAATGCACTTCTCTCTCATATTAATAATTTTATCTTAGCTCTCATGCTCTATGGTTACAGTTGGGAAATCTTAAATGGAAAGATTCATCTGGCCTTTTACTTATAAAAGTTGCCATTTCATCTTAATGGAACAATACAATAGTTAAGATACTTAATCATATATAAAGACTATTTTGAACCAGGCAGGAAGATTCAAATAACAGAGTTTATATATTCTTTTACAAAATATGGAGATGTTTCACTCTGCTGGCTTAGAGCAGCTGAAGGAAGAAAAATAATGACATTTCAAAGTATGAAGAAGAAATCTGGCTTATTTGTAGAAGCAAGACAAAAGGCAATGGGAGATATGAATTCTCTTTCTCAAATTAGAGAAAATATTTGAAAATATATGCTTTAAACTCTCTGCTTTTATATTTGTTGATGGAATGCCTGAAAGAATTGAAATCCTGTTGCTACCCTCCAAGAGATCAACATTGGATTTGGTGGGAATTTTTCTGGTAAAATAGCTTTCTGTCACAAATATGTCAACTGCTCAAAGCCAAAATTTTGTACAAAATATAGATGTGCTTCCATAAAGATGAGCTCCCCTCTGCTGGGGAAGAAGCTGGAGGGAAACAAAAAAAATATATTCAGAGATAAAATTTGCACCCCAAACTTTTTCCCTCAGATCACAGGCCAAAATACTGTATTTTCAGCCATTCTGAGGTGAGCATGACCAGAAACAGAATACAAGGGCAGGATAGGTAGGGCCCCCCTTACTTTGTATGGTGTGACTTTCACTTTTAAACCTGAGACAGGGGATAAGCTTCCCCTTTCATGACCCCATTCACATAACATTTATGTCTATCCTGAATGAGAACCAGTCTATCTGATTTTCTCATTTTTCCAGTTTGAAAGCAGGTGAATATGCTTGGGTTAATCCCCATGTGGAAAAGGCAATCAAGAAAGCTTTTCCAAGGAGGCTGAAAAACATTTCCTATTTGGACTTTATTAATATTACTAGTGGCTGAAGAGCACTTTCAGAGTCTTAAAAGAAAATGTCCTTTCATGGCTAAGTGAAATAAAAAGCTTGACAGCAAGATAGCTCTCTTCGCAATTAAAAACACCAGCAAAGCTGTAGCTAAGTATGTTTCAAATTCAGTTCTAGCAAATGTTAATCTGCAAACTGTATGAAGCCACCTCTAATAGCCAACAGCTTGCTAGTGAACTGCATACAAGTTCTGGCACATTGATGCATACACAAAATGAAAACAAGGCATTTTAAGGTATTTCATGCAATTTTTTCAAGTCACCGCTGAAATTTATTTCTCTTTTACAGCTGGAATTTTCCACTGTGGTAACACCAGCAGTCATATGATATTCACAGACATTAACAACGTGAATAATTATTACCGTGGGCACCATCAAAAGTGCAATTGTAAATCAACAAACATATCTGAAGCGTTTCCTGGGAAGATGACTAAGGGTAAAAAGATAATAGTACAAAAATTATAGGATAAAATGTGGTTGCTGCTCCCTGGACAGCACGTGGTCTGCATACCCAACCTCCCACACACAACACAACGTAAGGGGGACTAAATAGACGGTGGAGAGGAGCGGAGACACACAGAGCGGCCAGGCTCTGTCAAAACCCTTGCAGAGGAGGAAACTCAGTGGTATTTTCTAGCTAATAAGCTGCACAGCAGCTGAAAACCAAGGGAGATTAAGGAAGATGTTCTGCTGCTGAATCAGCAACCGTGGCAAAATCACTCTCCTTGGACTGATGCATGTCCCCATGCCAGAGTTATCTCAGGTACGGAAAGATGAAACAACGAGCTCACTGTCCACATGGACCCTGGTTTTTCCAAAGTCCTGATGTAGTATCTAGCACTAGATACATTGCTGTCTTGCAGAGATATCAAGAGCTCTCAGTAGAGAGTACTAGAGAAGTGTAGAGTATTGTCCTTGAAGCAGAGCAACCAAAAACAATTAATGGACTCCAAGAGTGTTGGCCTTATGGAGCAGAGAATTTTGTCTCAACATTGTAACATCACAGTCAAAAGTTTGGATTGAATGACTGTGGATCATGTATAAACACATCCTTTGATTTAAAATCAAGATGTGGATACTTTGCTCTTTCCCTTAATAAAATATTTGAGGGGTGAATTGCTCTCACTTGTTAAACAACAGAGTATTATTTCTAATCTAGTTGGTCTAGTTCAAGTTTACTATTTTCACCTTTTCTGATGAAGAGTCATGTACAACCAGCTACCACTACCTAATGTATAAGGATAATATATTTTAATCTTACCCTTAATAAACAATATTTGAAAAACTAATGGATTAAGCATGCCTCTCTTTCTATTTTCTGTCAACCTTCCCTGTAACTCTTCTCAGAGCTGTTTTTGTGTTTTTTAGTATCTTTTGCGAAGAGACAAGATGGGAAGGAATGGTCAAATAATACTTGCGTCAATGTCACTGTAGATTTGAGATAATTCCATCTGCCTACTTTGATAATGGCAGTTGTAAGCATGCAGGAATTACACTGCTGTCTTGCATACAGCATCAGACTGGGTCTTGGCTTCTTTTGATTGTTTGCTGTGATTCCTATACCATTTTCAGAATTACTGAATCACACCCTCACCTTATCACCTTAATACTTTCTCTGAGTCTACATATAGGTCTTCATATGGGGATGAACTTAAAAAATATGTTCTTGAGGTAAGCATAGCATATACAATTTATCCCGCTGTGAATTTTATACCTATCTGTAAATTTTATTGTGATGATTCAGAAATAGTTAGCAAGACAACTGAACAGCAACAACCCGAGAACAGATATCTTCTTTCTGCCAGATAAGTATTTTCCCATCCTGTGAGATTAAGTGTCCAAGTTCTAAGTACTACAGGCAACATCGATCTTGCCTTCTCAATTTATTTTTCAAGTTTCAAATTTAATTTCTAAGTGTGAATGTTGGTATTTTTAATTGTGAAAAGCAAAGAATTTTTCTCTTTAAAAAAAAATCAAAATTTTATGAAGAAAAGCATTACTCTGGAAAACTCATGAATCTCTAAACCCATCTTCTGTGATGAATCTAGTAAATGCAGGCCACTCCTTTTTTTTTCTTTTTAATGTAACTATGGAATATTCATCTGGTTTTGGAAATGTTCAGCCTATTCAGGGACTACAGCTATTGAACAATATCTTAATATCAGCAAACAAGTATAATTCATAACTTTGACTATAACTTTCTTAATACAGCAATTATAAAGTCTGTGTGTCTGGCCTAAACAGATTCATGCTAATGCATACATAGGACTATTTCAGCATGCAATTACCACTATTTATTTATATGTTGTCATTAAAGGCTGCAATTAGAAGCATGATGAATAAGGCTTCAAAAATAGAAACTAATTTTGTATGATGCATATTGCAAGTAAGATTATTTTCTGGAGCTTTCTTGCTTTAAACGAGGTTTCCCTTCCCTTCCCTTCCCGTGAAGGATAAAATTTGTAAATTCATTTAAAAACAAGAGATTTAGAAAATGTAAATACTGTGTTCAGTCTACATGGTGGCAAAAACTAAGCTTTTGGTCTAAGGTAGCCAGGAAATCCTCTTTGTCAGCATCCACTGATTCTCAGATATCTGAAATGGAGACATTTTATACAAAGAAATAGAAAATGAGAATATTCTGACAGGATGAGGAAACAGTCTTGTCTCGAAAATCCACATTAGAATGAGCTGGATTGCACCCAAAATGCCAATTTGTTTTCAGGAGAGGAAGTTTCTTGAGATATTTCATATTTTAGCTACTATTAGTAAATTATGTCTACATTTTTACATCACAAATGAGACCATTTGCTTGTATTTGCTCCCCCAGTTACACAAACCAGCTCTGTTTCATTAGTCTGCCATTAAAAGATGCTGGGGGCATAGGTTTAATCTAAATGAAGCACCTTTCTTACAGTGAGACGCCAGATTGATTTACATGCTCTTGCAACACATGCCTCATGGCAAAATACAGACAGCTCTCATCTGAAACCTGAGAGCTATTTAACAGTGCACAGCGATACTAAACTGTACTCCAAGCCTTGAAGATAAGAATGCTTTATCCAAACCCATTACCAGGGTTTTGGACAGCATGACACATACCTGCCACATTTTATAGCACATGCTTACACACTCAAAGCTGTAGGACTGCCAGCAGCCTAGACCAAAGACCTCATCTTTCAGATAAAAGCAAAGTCCCCTGAACATATTCAACAAATTACTTTTTGCTGCTTTAGTGCAGATCTGGTATAGTCTGTAGGTTTGCATGGGTCTGGTTTCCTAGTGAAGGAAGGCACATTCCTGGGTGCTTCAGTGCACCAAGATTCAATACTAACATACTGATGGCCTGAGAAAAATGAATGTTCTCCTGATGCAACAACTTACATACTGAAGGACTAAATAGCTGAGCTGTGACCTCTGCTTTGCCTCGCCCCCCCTACTCCCAGTCTTGACCCATGGTTTCCCTGGCTCACAAGCCAGATGGTAGAGGAGTTATCACTGCTTTCACTAACACTTCTGTGCCAAAAAAATTCACTGTAAGCCTCACCTGGTTCTTACCGGGTCAACTAAGTATAGCAGCAAATTGTATCACTAGACTGGGAATCTAACTCTCAAATCTTGAGAAAAACCTATTGTCAATCTACTGATAATGTTACGTCATAATTCCTTCCTGGATGTTTCACCAAAACTGTAATTTAAAAAATCTTCTGCTGCCCGTCTTCCAGCCCTATGCATATGTAAAAAAAACTCCAAAAAAACCTGAAACAACAAAACCCCCAAAGTTTTAACTAAGGAACAAAATTTGGGTGCTTTCAACTGCACTGAAAGCCAGTTTTCCTTCTGTATCTGCAAAATCAATTGCAGGTGCATTTGGGAGTATTTGTACTGCTGACTGTTTGACTGACATCTTCAAATACATTGTCCATGGTCCAAGTACTCAGGTGTAAAGTTTACACAATTGAATTCTAAGTGGATGAGGGAAGCAAAACTTGACACCTGCTATATCATAGTTGCAAAAATATCCCTCTTTGAACCTGAAGTCCTGCCTGCACTAGAACAGCATGTTCCTATCAGTCGAGTTGCTAGATCCTAAGTCACTCAAACACACATGGAAATACCCTGTACCCTCAGATATCTGCATGTTTTGATACATAAAACAGAAGCCGTGTCCTGGATTTACCTGGCTTTATAAAGTGTTACAGGAGGACTTGATCACTACCCAACAACTTTCAATATTAAGCAAAAGAGAATATTAGCAGAGAGCTTTTAGTAAAATAAATATAACAGGCATTGAGAATGTGAGATCAAAATAGTGCTTAAGTAAACACTTAAATTAAGACAGGTAGCCCATTTTCTTCCTCCAGAGCATGTTCAACTGCCTTTTAAAACTCATTCAGACATAGCCATCAACAGCACTTTTAATCAAACTTTGCAAAACACTTTCCCATAGCAAGTGACAGACCTGGCAAACTTATGTGAGGAAAAGCCAATGACTTGTTATGAAGGAAGACACAGCAGACAGGAGAAAATCTATGATTTCAGCACTGAATGCCACACAGCACTGCAATGCTCCTTCTGAGGCAGCGTGAGCAGGACAAGCAAAGACCCAGCCTGCACGAGTCTGAACTATCTTCTCCTTCTGTTGGCTGGTCGACTAAATGTCACATTACTGGGGCAGCAAACACTGAATTCTCACTGCTGCTACTTGGAATGTCCACTGGAAAAAAAAAAAAAAAAGGAAAATATCCAGGGCTGTTAATTTTGCATCTTTCATGAACATGAAATTCACACAAAAAAAAATTAAGAAGGGAAAAGTAACCAAACCAGTTTCAGTAAAATGACTGCAAAGTTGTACTAAGTTGTGATAAACCACTAAAAGTATGGAGTGACTCTATTTTCAAAGCAATTGAAAAGGTACTGTTCAAATGCAGCACTAAGCATAACTAATTTGTTCTGGTAGTGTCTTCAGGCTGCCAAATGCATTTTAAAAAGAACCCCACTTAAAATGCATCCTTATAGCAAAATGTACAAATGTTATCTAATTGGACAGTGAAAGGAGGGGCCCGCTGCCTTTCTTTCAAGCAAGAATGGTTCAAGAAAAGAATATTTCTGTTGCACCACAATAACAAAGCTGTAGGTGACAACTGCATTTTCCTATCAGTTTCAGCCTTAATAGGTCAGTACAATCACTATCACACTAAACTTCAGCTTGCTGTATCAAAAAAATTAGAACAGACAGGTACCGCTTTAAGGCAGTTGGTACAATTTACCTTGACTTAATAGGCTCTTTCTGTGGGAGGATGGCTAGGGGTATAACAGTCCTAAAGATATATTCATACCTTTCTTCGATGCTTTGTAAGATCAGCTGCTTTCGTGGTATCGGTCACAGAGATATTTATCTGGCTCAGAACATTTGCTTAGTCCTTGTTTGAATATCTCAGTCTTCATTCTATTAAATAGTAGCAGATTTTTTTAAAAATTTTTATCAAGTTCAGATGCAAGCAATGACAAAGCTTATTTCTAGGTTTTTTATGGCTGTTTGCTCTCCACTCTTATTTCCTGTGCAGACATATTTTGGAGTTGACCTATCATGTATTGCTTCTGTTGCACTCCCAACAGCAAGACTGATAGAGCAGTAGACAGTCCCTGAGTTTCTTCTTCTCTAGACAAAGTAAATATTTAAGGCAATTTAGACAAATTAGCAACAAGTCCCCTGCTGTTTTACAGAACATGATATTTTCCAGCAATTAAAGGTGTCCTTGTAAAAGGAGGCATCCACTTCTCATGGCCCTTGTGGTAAGTGATATGACTGAAAGGCAGCTATGACCAGGATCTTCATCATCTGGATCGTGTTTTGAGGGCTACTGGCTGGAAAATCACATTGATTCTGGCTGAGTCCAAAACTCTGGCACATAATTATTTCTGAGTTGTAAGTATTTGCCTAAATTTAATAGAGGAAGCCACAAATTGTTAGAACACAAATAGCTGGAACTGGCTGTGCATATTTCTAGCAAACTGGCATCCATGTTACAGCCAATTATATTAAATATACCAAGTTAGTATTTCTGAATTGATAGATTTTCAAACAGGAAACAAAAATATACCCCAAATTTATAAAATGTGCCTATTATCTTGATTCGTTTGTCCCATCTGTTTTCCTCAGAAAATGATCTCTCTATAAACATGGGCTTCCATGTATGATTGCTGTCACTGGTACAAATAAGAGGTGGAATTTCACTAAGTACAATTTTCACATTCCTTTGCACAGGTGATCATACAATCTGCATGACAATATAAGAACTTAGACTTACAGCTTGTGCAAGGCAATTAAGTAAGCAGGTACAGTGTCTCAAGTGCACTGAGATAATTAATATAATATTCAGAAACAATAACTTTGCCTCCTAAAATGCAAGCTCTTCTGATTTATCTGTCACTGAGAGAGGAGAAAAAACACTCCTGTTCATAATAGGAATACTGTGGCATGAGACTTGGTATCTTGTCCAACAAGGCAATAAATCAAAGAACATACCAGCCAAATTTTTGAAGAATGTTTTCAGCCGAAAGAGAACTGTCCTTGACTTTCTTCATGTGCTTGTAAAACTATGATTCAACAGCAAATATGAATAAAAAATTAAAATGTACATATAAAATAACTGTAGCTCTAACCTCAGAAATCAAAACATGGGAAAATGAGAATTCTCTCCCTGTAAGATGTTGGAATTGATAATGCTGTTTCAGGATACAAGGGGATACTGTCAGCTCATAATTTAGAGAACACAAAAATTAACCAGAAAAGCTTCTTTTGATGTCTGTTTTGTTTTTGTGCATGTGTTTTTCTATGTGCGTGTGGATGAGGATGCATGTGCGGTTTTCAGTTCTTTGCTACCTCTTATCTTTCTCTTTTTTTTTTGCCTGTAAGATCAACACAAACAAGGGAAGACGGAATAATGCACCTCAAGCTGAAAGTTTCTCTCCAGGGAGAACTGCCTTTGCCCACATAGCACACCATTAAAAATGGTGACGCTCCACATAGGAGCACAGGGCTTCCCACATGCAGCAGCCTGCAGGATCAGGGGAATTAATGATGCAAAATGTTGTCTAAAGCAGGCACATTACTAAAGAGTAAAAAACTATATAGATGTAAAAAGTCAAGGACCTGCTTGTAAATGCAAAATAAAAACAAAAAAGTTTTTTTTGTCCTGTTCTCCCACAAACATTCAATAAGAGAAAATCCCTTTTACTTGTTTGTCTGATCTCCAGTTAGTTATTCTTGAAGAGCTGTCAGTTTTCCCCTTTTCCCATGGCTACATCAATTCCTGCATGGTGTGCACAGCACAGAAGGTAACTACTTTCAAGATGGATTCTTGTCCCTATTAGAAATTTGCAACTGAGGAATTATGCAAGAAAATGGTAAATCCAGGTCATCCTCACTCCAGCAATCCCCACTAGCTGCTATAGCCCCTGAAAGTGACAGTAGTCAGCCTTGAAATTTCTACAGCTATGTAATACGACTGGAAGCAATACCACTGAGTATACAGTTGGTATCATACAAATTAATACAGTGTAAATTCTGCCACTTTGCTGCTCACCCCAGTGAGCTCTTTCTTTCCCTTTCAAGGAGTAGCTGTGCTGATCAATAACTAGAAAATCTGTTAGAACCAGAGAAAATTGTTTGCCTTGTGAAAACTGCTTCTCTCCTGTAAACATTTGCTTCTAAATAGCATGGACTGCAGCCGCATCCTAGATTGAGCAGTCCAGCAGAAATTGCTCACCCTAGTTTGACTTGAAAGGGGCAGTCATTTCTACTTCTATCAGTCGGCCTCAAACTTGACCTCTCTCCCACCCAACTTAGGGTCAACACCAAGGGACTGCAGGTTCAGGATCATTAAGCAGTGCTGCATGGACAAGTCCTAAAGCAAAGCAGAGGGACAGTCAATTGTAGGCGGAATGCAGCAGATTTATATCCACTAGGTGAAAGAAAAATGACTCCTAAATGGGCTGGAGCAGCTGTGAAACTAGTCTGCCACAAGCAAGGATGAAGCATGGGAGTCTCAGAGAAGAGCCTCTTTGCTATCCAGCTCTAAAAGCAATTACCATAGATAAAAGCAAGTTCCTGGCAAGGCAGGCAAACTGACAGGGCTCAATTCTTAAACAGCAGTCTGATCCCAGGGGACCTTCCAGATCACTTACAGACCTACCATCACAGCACCATTACTGACTGAAAATATGACAAGCGAGTAGGAGTGGGAGAGACTGTCCCTTCAAATAAACTGATGTTGTCCAGAAAAAGAGGCAGTAAAGAAAGGATTCCAGTGTAAATTACTGTCCTCGATGCACATGTTGGGGAAAGCAATATAGTCAGCATTGGTAAGAGTAAGATTCACTTCTGCAAATCAGAAAGCAAAACTCTCAGGCATTTAAATTTTTAACTGAATCCCCTTTTAGTGTGCTAAATCTAATTGTGATTAGTGTTCAGTAGTTAATTTCACGGATCAGAACAATTGTTCCATAATCTCCCAAACAAGATTCTGTAAGGCCTAAAGCTGTATTACATTTTTGCTGTAAGCACAAATAATATAATTTTTTTAATAAAATATGAAGTAATAATATATTACATTGTATGGGGAGGCAATTATTTGGTCTAGTGGTAGGCATTGATTTATTTTTTAAAAATCAGAGAAAAGCTCAAGGTTAAAGTGAGGAGTTAGAGAAAGACTGGAGAAAATACAATATCTTTTATTTCTCTAAAAGAAAGTTTTGAACTATGTGTCTCATGAGCCATGACAGAGAGCAAAAACTGAGAAGATAGAGCAGAGCAAGAAGCTGGACACTGAAGCATGGAAAGATGTATGCTTATTATTACTTAGAGAGACAGGTGAAAACAACAAGTAAGTGAACAAGCGAGAATAAAAGATCAAGAAGATGCAGCTAAAGATGAAGTGGTAGCAGGTGGCCATGCTGCAAGAAGGAAAAATAAAGAAACCCTACTTCTGAAAAAAAATAGACAAATAACATAAGTTTACACAAAGAAGCCCTCACAAATAAAACTTTCAGTATGTGGATGGCTGGAGTCAGAACTATAAAGGTTTTGCTCAACAGGGAAATGGTTAATGGCACTGCGTGGTAACTCCTCTGCTGACGGTGTAGTTCCTTGGGTCAGGCTACCTTAGTGCAAAGTCCAGGCAAGCTAAAACATACATGCTCAAATACTTGAGCTTTCCTTGCTCTAGCATTAACCAATTTCAGATCCATCTGTTCCACTTTGGATTGCAGCCTGAATGTCTCATGTTAACTTCATATGCTTCTAAATTGCCATCAGCTGTATCTTCTATTAAATAATGTTCATAATTCAGTAACCATCTGGACAGAACAAGGGCGGTGTTCTCACTAATTTCAAGAAGCCTACTTAGAGAGTGGGGCATAGAAGACCTGATCCCATGCCCCTAAATTCACTCCCAGGTTTAAAGAACACTAATTATAGCATCTTCCTGTGCCCAAATTAACAGTGAAACATTTAAACAAAATAAAAATGTGCTTTAAGAAAACAAACCAAAGGCTTGTAAGCCAAATTTTATCTTTTGTTAAACATAAGCAGTCTCGTGACCTTCAGAGCCCTTTTCCTAAGCGATGGAAATTCGAGGTGAATAAAGAACAAATCGTGTTTCCAATAAAGAAATGTGAGGTAGGGAACTGCTATAAGGAGGTAAGATTTGATCCAGTGAGTTAGTAGGAAAACAAAACAGTCTAGCCTCCCTTTATGGCTTACTTTGAGCCTGTAGAGCCATCTCCATTTCATTTCCCCTCATTAAGGAGTTTTCTCATTTTCAGTTTCTCTCATTAAAGACATAAAGTTTAAAAGGTGTCAAATAACTGCAAGAAATTGTGTTTGTACAGTGAACTGAAATCTAGCAGCCTGAAGTTTTGCCCTCAATTACATCCACATGAACATATTTGTAACTTTGGTACTAATTGCAACTACAGATGGTATCAAAGTCATTTATCTGCAGCTCTTGGGATTTATCAAAGAAATGAAGGTAAAGTGGCAGGCTGAAGTGACAACTCTTGGTTTACTCATGTGTGTTATCACTGATCACCAGCAGAAATAAACTTGAATTTTGTGCTACTGAATGAAGTCATCCTAGTGCTCAGCTGGAAACGAAGCAGCAGTTGTTTCAAAATTTCCTCCATATAGTAATATAAAATGATGTTCAAATCAATAACAGTGAGTGAAACAGTAAAATTTACTCTATTTTTTTTGTTGCATTGTAAAAAAAAATGTTTATTGAAAAGAGCTGGAAATGTTTATTTGGGAATCTTTTGCTGTTGACCAGCAGCCCCTTATAAATTATGGAAATTGCCCCATCAGCCCATCTTCCACTCTGTCAGTGAACCTTTCCTCCGCTCTGTTCCTTTTCATTTCTCTCCTTCTTCTATTCCTCTACTGTGTCATCATCAACAGTAAGATACCTGCAGTTTAAGATTATATGTGACTTTAATCTGTCATTTTCTAAAAAAAGTCTGTATAGTCACTTGTCATCTAGATCCAGTAAACTTACCTACACGTCTTTGAAAAAATTTCTCTTAACATAGAAGGGGAACATGCGTTTTTTGCTGAAAACACCTCAGAAACTTACAGACTCCCAGGAATACTTGTCTGCATACTCCTCTCTGGGAAAAAAAAAAAAAATCTTTTTCAGATCAAACAAAAGCTTGAAAATACTTACCTCCTAAAATATTAATCAACAAGATAACAGGAGAGGTACCAACATACAAGCCGCTTAGAGTTTCTAGCCTAGTCAAAAGAAAAACAGATGAAGGTGCTGAGAGAATTGAATTCAATGGTATTCTGAAATAACATTAAACTGAATTCTACAAACTTTCTTAATGATCTGCCTAGCTTGGCTTTTTCTAAATACCCTCCACTAACTCAAGTAATAACTAAGAATGTAGGATTAAGTAAGTCTTTAGTCAAAGTCAACATTGTTCTGCCTTTTGCCTCCAGAGACATATTTACTTTTGCTGTTAATGAATAGCTTTGTGTTATTTCTATTTAAATATTATGTATTGCCTACTTCTTCCAATTTTTATTTGCTCCTTGGAGTACCTGCAATTTAACACTCAGACTGGTACCTACATCTTCAGTACATCAGAATTTTTCAAAAAAAGTCACTGTCATCGTTGAATAACACATAATAAATAAACCCCATTTCCTAAACAAAAAAATCATACCTGAAGCCCCTTCCAATCAGTCATAGTTCATTTTAAAATCCTACTTACCATATAGTTCATGTCCTGCATGCACAGAAGGAGTCCTGTCTGTTGTTCTGTCATTTAAGAGCAATAGGCATATGGCAGATTGACAAGCAAATTATTCTTTCTAACCCTCTAAGTTCATGGAATCCCTTTGGAAAGAGCATGATCAATAAAGGGTTTCCCTGGAGGATTAAATTTTTCTTATTTTACCCTTGTTGAATGAATTATCTCTGCAGTGTTTTTTATGCTCTGGAGTTCCTATTTATTCATCCTACCAACTTGTGGATTATATTGTGCATGTGTGCAAATGATACTCTCACTTCCCGTTTCTCAAGAGCATGTGCAAATGCTTATGTTTGCAAAGGCCCTTGCAGAAATAGTGCCTACATTACATTCTGCCTCTTTTCCCTTTCTGTGCTTACTATCTTTCTGAAGAAGGAGCAATAATAATCTGGGGCCTTCAGTTGCTAAGTTTTATTATAGCAAACTGGAATTTTCTGTCTTCAAGTCATACCAGAAGAAAAATTTATACACGGCATGATATTGAAGAAGTGCTTGTTTGTACCTGAAATTTTGTCTGGTTTTCCAGTTACATTAGAATCACAGAACCATAGAATTTTTGGATTGGAGAAGATCTCTAAGGTCATTGAGTCCAACCATTAACCTAACACTGCCAAGCCCACCACTAAACCATGTCCCTAAGCACCACATCTACACATCTTTTACATACCTGAATGGATGGTGACTCCACAACTTCCCTGGGCAGCCCAGCTGGCCTAACGGATGCTGTAATGTTTTACTGTTACCACAGTCCGGTCCCCCCAAAAGGGGCTTTTCGCAAAGAAGAAAAATATTGCATTTAAGCTTGTGTAAACATTATCAAATGTTCTCTGAGTAAAACTAAAACATGGCATGGTTTTTCTATCTTCTGTATCACCTGAGAAATTGAGCCCCGAGCAGAAGATTTCAGTCTGGAAGAGATCACTCAGTCTCAGCAGTCCCGCTCCCCGGCATCCCAGTGTAGTGGCTCAGCTGTTTCCATAGCTACTCAGGTAGCAGCAGCTCTCACAGCCTCTCTGCTCTGGAAAAACCCACCTGGTTTTGGGTTATGCACCCTCTGGGTGTGGACCCTTGAGAGCACTTTCAAATGTTCCAAATGGAAAAGGAACATTGGCGTCAGTGCTCCTTCTGGTCATGCCATGATTCAGGTGGACAAAAGCACAGGTGTGATTTAACCCTGAGCAAACTGTAACTTCCACAAAAGGTACTGACATCAAGCTCTGCTTTAGTGCAGACCTGGCAAAATAAAGAACACCTTTTTTTTTTTTTTTTAATAGTAAACTAATTCTCCTTGTTTCTGAACTATGCAATATGGATATTTTAGCTTGTGATGTTACTGACAGTTGTCACCGCTATGTGTATAGCTTGTGTATAGCTGAGAGGCTTTTGGGGGGCAAGGGTGGTGGGTTGATTCTCAAATTTAATGAACCACTTAATCTGGCAACCAATTCAATATTTCTAGAAAGCCCACAACCCGGTTTTCAGACTTGGAAAAGTGGATACAAATGTCAGATACATTACACAAGGTTGTATATCACCTAAATTGTGAACCAAGTGTCATATGTATAGACTCTGCCAGCTGCTGACTTGTTTTTACTGTTCACTATGCATTTGGTCTGAACAAGTCAGTCTCATTACTTTATGTTTACAAGCCTCTGTTTTGTAGCAGGTTGAAGTCAAGGACGTAAAAATCAAAAATATAGTATCTTACTCTGCTTTGGACATAGTGAAGATTGCTTTAAAGAGAAGCTCATTCTGCATGTGTAAAAATGCAGATTGAATATGGTTTTACTTTGTACCTACCCAAGTTTTAATACTGCTTGTATATTTTAAAACACAAAAGATGAAGAAGTACAGGCGTTATGTAAAATTCATCACAAATCCTCAAAACAGGTTGGATACGGCCAGTGACAAATGATGTTCCATAAAGCATTGCGTAACTATTTTTAACATAGCTCTCATACATAATTTCTCCTGCACTGAGTGCCCAGCAATATGAACATGCTGAAATACAAGGCATTAGAAATGACAGGCCTTCATATCTCCACTTAATCTTTGCAGGACCCCTACTCACTTGACTTCATACAAGAAGCAAATAAAAACAAGTGACACGGACAACTGGAACCATCCCAGCAGCTTAGCTCCAGCCATCTATTTGTATTAATCACTACTGCATATTCTTGGTGAGTGGATGCTAATTCAAAAGATCCAAGCATTCCACTTGCGTCACCATCTTCATCCTTACTTTCCCTTACTGGGCAGTAATTTCCCGTTAGCTGACATGCTGAATGTTGAGTCCTCCCCACACCAATATCAGCAGTCATTGTGGACTCTAACCCTCAGGTCTAGTATTCTCAAAATGCCTTTTTTCTTTTTCTTTTTTTTTTTAAAGCCAAAATTTCATTTCGCCATCACTTTCATAAAAGAACAACTTTCTTTTACCTCCTACCTCTCTAAAGTTGTTTACTTCAGCACCCTCCTCATTTTTCATCCACTACCTCCACTTTTGTCCTTCACTGTAAGATAGATGATAAACGGCCCGTGCATCAGTGTGCATTGGCTTTCATTCCCAGTTTTGCCCACTCACTTTCTGCATCACAGGATTATCTGGGATCTGAATAAAAGCTAGGATCCATCTCCCCCAGGCCATATTAAAGGCAGATACACAAGAATCCATTTGAAGGCATCGTGCTGCACTGCTGGCCCCAGCCTGCTACAAATGGGAACAAGGAATAGTCAAAGTAGAACAGAGAGCAATGAAAAGAGTGAGTACTTCTCCCAGAAAGGCTTGAGGTCCACTTCCTGACTTAGGTAACGTCTTCACAATGCACTGGGTGACTTTGCTGCAGCTTTGGCTATGTGTGAGGGCTAGAGAAGTTCTGTCCCCTGTGCCTCTGCTAGTCATGTTGCCAGCATGTTTACCCTTCTATAAAATGGAATAGTACCACACGGGATGCTGTGAGCCTTAGGGAAATAAGACACTCTTGAGATCCTCGGTAAAGGATTCTGAAGGTGAATTCTTCATCTGAAAAATTTCTTTACTGAAAGGGTTAAAAAGCATTGGAATGGGCTGCCCAGAGAAGTGGCATAGCACTTAGTGCCAAGATTTGGTTGACATGATGGTGTTCAGTCAAAGGTTGGACTAGATGACCTTGGTAGTCTTCTGCAACCTTAATGATTCTATGATTCTAGCCTGGTGTTAGCTGTGTTTTCATTTCAAACTCTGGACCTGCACTGTCTTCCAGAATCAGTCATTGTCATCCTGTTTGTAGATACTGGGAAGTGCCTCTTCAACCTTCCTACTTGCATTGCAAGGGCAGATTAGAAAATACTGCCTCTCGCAAGCCCAAGCACTCAGCGCCAACTCCCACCCCGCCACCCCCTCCAAGCCCCCCGCGCCTCCCCAAATCGACTTGGTGGATTCCAGCCTCCTCTCTGTGTAAATAGGGGGTACGCACAGGGACAGGCAGCATGCTCACGACCACCGACTCTTATTCGTACTAGGAGCCAATGATGACAAGAAGCACTGCTGCCCTTCACTCCACGGGGCAACTCCTGGGGCCGGGGAGCGGGCAGCGAGCTGGGGGGCTCCCCGTACAGGGGCAGCCCTGCGCTGCGCTCCGCGCCCCACGCGCCCTCCCCCTCTCCCGTCGGGCACCCCAGGCTCTGCACTGCCCGCCGCCCCCAGCCTGCTCCACCACTCGCTCCCGTCCCCGGGAAGTCCCGCCCCGCNAGGCCCCGCCCCGCTTGGGGCGGTCGCGGATCTCTGCCTGCCGGGGCCCTGGGGGGTGCGGTGCTGTCGGCGGAAGGTCCGGCCCGTGGGGTGAGCGAGTGGGGCTCGGGGAGCGCCTTCGGAGCCGCTCCGCGACCTCCCGCCGCCCAGAGCCATGCCGGGCTCGCCCTTGATGCCCTCGGCCCAACAAGGCGCCCGGGCCGG